>OY728123.1:1282447204-1283047204 GCA_963277665.1 Viscum album | reverse complement strand
ATTAATGACATATTTATCATACCTAAATGATAAAATATAATATTTATATCATACCATATCACTCATTGAATGATGATAACATCATTTGTGCAGATGTGGACTACCGCCTTCACAAATCATTGTGACTCTCTTTCCATCTCCAAAACAGATATATAATATGTATACATATACATAATTAAGTAATATTAGGTTTATTAAAGTATAATTATTCTTTAATTTTAATATATTACATTCCCCATTTCCATAATTATCATTGAAAAATCGAAAAATTACTCTTGGGTATGTACGATCTACTGTCTAAATAATTATAATGTACTTCATTTCTAAAAGAATGATATTTGGAATTAAAAATATTATTTATGTAAAATTATTATAGTCATTTAAATATTATTATTATTTATGTTATGTAACCATGATCTGTGTAGGAGGACCAAAAATAAAAAATATTGACATATACGAAAAACAAAGATGTTACTATCTGAAAAGTGATGGTGGGTGGAACTGTTGAATGGTCCAACCCATGGTCCATTGATTACATTATTAGGAAATGCCTAAGTCTCATGGATCCCAACACCGAAATTATCCATACATGGTGTGAGGTTAGTAAGGTTACAGACAATCTTTCTTCCTTGTCAACCCATGGGTAGAGTTTATTTTGCTCTCCAGATATATTCTTAATGTATTCTGAGGTGGAGAATCTGGTTAGAGGGGATGCCCTTGGGCTACACCATTTCAGACCCCCTTAGCATATTGTTTCCTAGTTCCTTGGAGTTGTGGCTCCTTGGTTTTCTCCTTTTTTTACTTTATGTTATTTCTATTAAATAAAGAAATGATGATGATGATTATCTGAAATTTGACCTTAAAATGGAATTGATAATAAAATGGTAATAAAGTGATATAATTACATCTTATATGGTATGATATAAATTTGTTTATTAAATATATGTATAATAATCATATATTTATTATTATATATGTTCAAATGAGTGGGAATAAATTTGTGAATTGTGGTAAGGGATTTATAGTTTCTCTTCTATTTTTGCGAGACATATGAAAATTCTCCACTAGTTTCATTTTGTTGATGTATATAATAAAACATTATATTGTTATATAATTAATAAAATTATTTTAATTTTATTTATAGTCTCAGTTATGTTATTATTTTCTATGTATTATTATTCAAAATATTATTGAAGCAGAAAGGTATTTTTTCCTCAATTCCACTTTTTTCATATATATGGAAATTTTATGCACCTATCTTCATTTAAGAGGATTATATACTACCCATTTGACATGTAATATCAAGAACAAATTTATCATCATTGTATTTTATGTTTATTTTATTAATATTTCTTCATTGTATTTTAATTTGAAAGCGGCCTAAGTATTAAATTTATTTTAAGCTATCATACTTTATTAGAATTGTTTATGACCATGATTCCAATGATCAAATATTTTGAAAAATATATCCTGAAAATTATTAAATTTTGCAATTGTTTTAACATGAATGACATAAAAAAAAAACTTGTAGTAAATTGAATTATTTTATTTTAATATTAGATTATATGTTTTGACTATTATTTTCAAATGAAATTATATTCCAAATGTCTAATATACCAAATAGTGCTTTTCAAAGAAGAATGTATACTTTCATCTTGTTGTGTTTTAAATAATCCATCAAAATCATTGTTCATCAAAGGTGATATCGATTAATATTACATATATCCTTCAAAATATATTATCGAAGGATACAATTCTTATTATTTCTCTTGGTGGTTTATTTCAGTTATAGAATGATGTTTATGAAACCGCAATCTTTTCCATTAGTAATATAATGATATTATTATTATGAAACATGCTACTTTTTCATTCATTGTGGTTTTATAAAATTGTGTTGTGATTTTAAAACCTCCCAATTTTCCACAAGATTTGATATGATGAAATGTTTATATAGACTATTTAATTTAATTATTTCATAATAAGATGAATTTCATGATATTGTGGTAACAATGTGTATGATTTCATTACGTGAATGTTGGGACCCATATCTCCCTCCAATGAATTGGGAAATGATAAATTTTCTATGAGATCATAGAGTAAACGAGTTTTCAAGTGATGAATAAAATAATGGTTTAGTGGTGGTTGGATGAAGAATGAAATATGGTAGATGGTAATTCATCCCAATACTGAACATGTTAGATGAATATTTAGCGAAATCATATCATTTTTTGAATTTTATATGGGTAAACATGACTAGATAGTTTATATTCTTATGTGAATGCATGAAAAATATTTGACTTATGCCAATGTTATTCTCCCATGTCTTATTTTCTTTTGTTCCATTATGATTCATGCCTTATGAACTTCTAATATTTATTTTATCATTCATTTTTATGATATATGCATTGTTGGGAATGAACATCATATGTTATGTTCATTATCATGTACCCTTATCCTTATCTGATGGTTTCATATGATTACAGATTGATATATCTTGTGTTTACCCTTATTGAGCATATGATCTCCCCCTTTCATATGTTTCCTTTCCCTAGGTTATGAATAAATGTTTTATGCAGGATATGTCTTTAATGTGTAATAAATGGGAAAATATTTTATTGAAACATTTAATATCATTCCATAGACTATAATATTGTGTTCCATTTTTATACATCCACAAAAATATTGTCATCCTCAAACATGTATTTATGTAATGTAATGAATATGAATATAAAATGAAGTAATATCCATCATTGAGAATCCTATATTTGTATATTTGTTATATGAGGAATGGTTTAGTGATCGTTTGGAAACTAGGATGAGAAATCATTAGTGAGATACTTATGGATATTTATAAGGGAATATTTTGGGATGTGTCCATGGATAATTATATGTATGATTCAATGTATAGGAAAATTTTATTTAATTTTTGTAAAGGATAGAGTGAGCATGTTACATGTAATTACATTCCATTCAGAATACTACAAGTTGATGTGTCATTAAAAGAGGTAACATTGGGTAAAAACCTTGAAAACAACATATTAAACTATACTAGAATGAGAATAGGTAGATGATAATGGTCTTTTATTCACACTATTTTTAAAATCTAGGGAAATATTTTAAAAAAAATTCGCTTTATTACACATTAATTAATGATTTATTATAATAAAGTAATCTTAATTCAACCGAAAAGATCATTAAGTATAGTTTATTTAGATTTACGTAAATTAGATAACAACTTATAAATGGAAATATATCATCATTATTAGAATCTACCTTAACATGATCATATTATTCCTTTGTACTTAATATTGGAATGGATAAAATGGAGAGATACATAGGAAAGGGGTGATAAATAAAGCCCATTAAGGGAATAAACGTGGCATAAAATGAATAAATCAACATATGGTATAAAATATGAATAAAAATGTGGATTAAAAGGTGTGAAAATCATAAGCATGAATAATGAGACATGATATTGAATGATAATCATAATGGGGAAATGGGATATGTGGAAATAACTTAATACACTACATTATAAACATACTTCTAGTATTAATGCTAATAAATAGTTATTTTAAAAGAACAATAAAAGAATTCATTTTACTCATTATCCCAACATGATGTCTCATTTGACAAAACATCACTCTATGCATTGGAGTGATGTATAACTATAGGTTTATCTACCACATTCATTTCATTTTAATGATTATTTGTGCTACATAGAACTTAAAAAAAGGATTCAATAATCATAATATATCATTACATGATCATTGAGTGTAGAATAAATACATGTACATCTCTAATGTGTAATTATTTGTTCATAATGTTGATAACCATTTATATGAACTGGGTATTGTATTCACTACCCAATTATATTGGCATCTAAAAACATGGTGAAAAATCAGTAGTATAATGGAATCCCATGAAAATTCAAAAAAATAGTTAATGAGAGAGAAAGGGGTCTCTGATTATTTAGAAAAAAATTATAGTAACATGTACATGGGAAAAAATATCCCAACAATAGGAATTGTACATATAAGGCATAAGATAATGAAGAAATGTGAATAAAGAGGATATGTAGAGGAATCAAATACCTTGATAGTGTGACTTCAAATAACTGGAATGAGATTATTTATATATTTTAGGAAACGTGGGAGGAATCTATACAGGTTAGGGAATATTAATGATTTGATGAAAGTATTTTTAGTAATGGTAAATGGGAGTTTGTGTTTGTTTATATAAGAAATTAGTGGGGTATTCCTTATCATTTATCAAACATAGGTTTTGGAATATCTGTTACAAAACAACCAAAACTACAAAACATAACATGGTTTCTCCCATGATTTCTGAAAATGGTGAGTTTATTTCATTATTTTAGAAATCCAACGGCCTAAATTATTAAAATATTTCTCTTGGTGATGTGGAGGTGATTCATACTCTTAATGATATTATTTTAAATAAATAAACTTTTTTATAAGTTTGGGAGGATTCATAATGGCTTCCTAAAACTAATAAAATAATTAAAAAATGACATTTCTTTAAAATTTAATCATACATTTCTCATGAATTCCCTTTATAGTATTTATTACATCACTTTTTGGTCATTATAATGTTATTATACACACCATATATTTATATGGAATCAAATTTTCACTCAAAAATTTGACTATCTCGGATAATTGTGAAAAATTCATATTTTGATAATTTTGAAATTTTAATTCCTAAAATAATATTCATTTTTTAAAAATATTTTTCTAAAAATTTGAATTTTCACTTTTAACACAAAAATCTAAATTTATTGAGAGATGTTGGGGTTTTTAACAACAGTTTTGAAACCCTTATTAAAATTAAAATCATCTTCATAAAAATTAAATGATGAATTATATTTGATAAACATTATTTAATAATAAATTAATATTCAAATATTATTTATTTAAAAATGATTTAATTCATTAAAAAAAATTCAATAAGTTAATTTTAATATTACATTTAATTATATTTGTTGTTTTATTATATCAAAATACAAATCATTTATAAATTAATTGTAATATTAAGTAAATATAATCATCAATATATTAAAAATAAATTATATACTCATATTTCTTGGGTATCAATAAATATCCCCTTAATGCAACATCAAAAAATCTATGTGTAAGATGTGGGATGGTGAGAATATCATGTGGTGGTTTGGCATACATGGTTTGAGTTGTGATCTAAATGATGTTTATATTATCTAGTAAATTATTTTTCATGTTCTTAAGTTAATGGATATCAGTTGGTATTGATTAAGGGAAAACCCTTGAGAAATTATTTCCATCAAAATGTCTGATAAATGAGAATCCTGAGGTATTATCCTACTAGTTGAGGAAATCACATCCTTTTTCTATGTCAATTGGATTTGTGAAAAACCTATATTTATACTAATCATGTGACCTCTTTTCAATTTATATATTATAAATGGAAGTTATTTTTAAAGGTATTTAATGTTCATTAAGATATAATAAAACCATATTTGTGCATTTTTGTTTCGATATCCATGATATATTATAATAAATTTAATTTAAATAATTAAAGGGGTTTTGATTATAAATTTTAATGATGTTTAAATATCCCCCCTTTAGAAATTTCCCCCATGAAATTTTCATTATCCACGCTAAGAACATTGATGGTAAATTTGTTTCATCACTTCCCCTAGGTAGCACATCACTTCTTAAAACTTTTGTTCTCTCAAAAACACACTGAAGAGGTGCATTGTCATATTTTGTAGAAGTTTGTCTCTATGATCTAAGATCTTTATGGACTGCTCCTCATCTGGGAGATCATTATCCATTAGAACAACCTCAAGATTTAGTACATGTGAGGGTTCTGGTATGTACTTCCTAAAGAGGGATTCTCGGAAGACAACATGTACTTGAGATTGGTTAGGCGAGAGTGTTAGTTGAAATTAAAACACTCTGATGAGATAAATGATCCCAAAGGGGTCTATTTATATTGGAATAAGATTTCCCATCTTCCCGAATATCATGAATTTATTCCATAGTGAAATGTTGAGTAATTCAATGTTTCCAAAAACAATCTCAATGTATCATGAATTATTTTAATCATGAGTATTTGGTAGACAATGACACACCATGATGTGTTGTTGAATAGTTTTGACTTTTCCCACCATTGCATCAACTATTTCTAGAACTAGCTATTTTTCTAAACATTATCCCTACGTGCATGTGTTATACATATCATCCCATTAATGGATTCATAGTGATCCAATAGGATGCTTGAGTGGAAATTTTTATTCTATAAAATATTTTCTCGAAGAAGATATTGAATTTGTCATTCTTTTATGTCATTTGAGCATGCTCTCAAAATTTCATAATGTGTATGGATAGAATTATCAAATTTTCCATCTCATGAAGGGTGATAATTATTTATGAATATTAACTCAGTATTCATAGTATATTTATATTAGAGGTTAATCTTAGATCTCAGTTTGATACAACTAATAGTGTTGAACTGTGCATCCTCACCTGTTCTCAAATCTATATCCCTGTATGTTTGTTAAATAATAATTTCTCTTAAATTTCAATGATCTGATAATAATTCATAAGATGATCCATTAAAACCCATATAGAATAATTTAATTTTGATGTATTGGGAAGATGAGTGACAATGTCAGTGCTGATGATTTCACATTTCCATGTAGATATGGGTAATGGTTGCATCATACCCTAAGATTTTTTTCATTTCACATTCACTTGATGAAATATAAGACATATTGATGTATATTCCATAATCTCCTTCTTCATATTGTACCACCAATAGTTCTCTTGGATATTTAGATACATATTTGTGCTTCTAGGATGGAAGGATATGGTCAAAATATGTGAGTCATCCAACAATGCATTCTTTATCATAGGATTTCATAGTACACGTAGTTGTGATTAAAATCATAAAGATATCAATTTATTAATATTTAATTAAAAGGATTTCAGATTTATTATAGTTTCTATTTTCATATGACTTACCAAATCATCTATTTTAGTATTCATTATTTTCTTCATTAGGGATAATTGAGCAATCATTTGTGAAAGGACTGATGATTCTCCATCCTTTATGATTCCCATGTATATCCTTTTAAAATCTAAGAAGATCATATCCTTCCCAATTATGATCAATGATAGAATTGATGGATCCTCTCTACATAGAGTGGGTATTACTTTTTTTACCTTTCCAGAGTTGGAGGGGATTGAGAAATCATAACAATTGACTAGCTCTAACCATCTTCATTGGTGAATATTCATCACTTTATTTATGAATACATACTTGTGTATTTTGTGATACATATATATTTAACACTTCTACACAAAGATAAAATTCCACCATATTTTCAGATAGAATATCAATATATCCAAATCGAAATCATTCATTATTTAGTTCAATTACTGAACATTCAACTACTGAGAAGCCTCAGATATGACATTGTCATTAGTTTTTAACAAATATCACATGCCCTTCTTATAAGGAAAGTTCAATATCACAAATTTTATTCCACTTGTTGGTTGTGTGAGTAAAATTGCAGTGATAATACATATTTTCAAATCCTTTGATCTCACTTCACATTCATCATTCAAAATAAATTTCACCCCCTTCATAGTTATCTTTGTTAGACATTTTTACAATTCCTAGAATGTTCTCAAAAATTGATAATAGTTCCAAGAAAATCCATGGAAATGACATGTATTTTCCACATATGAAGCCATTTTCCATGCTATAATATATTCTTTCTTAGATAGGTCCACTAATATCTAATTGCTTTTAATTGTATTGTCCCTGAATGATACATCCATTAAATTGAACTCACATTTTTTGTAATTGGCACAATGCTTCTCCTTTCATAAGGTCTTTAACACTATACCTAGATGATCCTCATGATACACCTTGATCAAAGAGTATATTATAATTTAATCTATAAATACTATTAAAAATTGTTCAAGGTAATCTCTAGAATTTGTATTGATCAATTCTAGAAACATTTAAAGATAATTAATTATTTGGAATGAAATTACTATGATCTCACGGTGCCATACCTCGTACAAAAAGAAGTAATCGGGATATCCTTCTTCTTTATCCTAACATGTTAATATCCTGGCTGCAGATCCACCTTGGAGAAGTACTATGATCCAGGTAATTTAATGTACAATCAATCAATAAATATAATTGTATACTTGTTGTTTATAATGATCTTGTTTATCTCAAGATAATTAATGAATGAATGGATTAACTCATCCTTGTTATTGACGATGAGGACTTATCCATCCCAATGCAAAGCACATGGGAGTGTGAAACCTTTAAAAATATTATCTAGCAGTTATTTATTCATCTGCTTTTGTTCGAAAAAAACATATTCTATATGGTGTGTTTGATAATGGTAACACCCCATGTACAATATCGATTGAAAATTAAACCAATCAGTTTGGAGGAAAACTAGAAAATTCATTAGGAAACACATCAGTGTATTCCCTCAAACAATAATGTCTATTAGGATGATATTTTCCTTAGACAAAATCATTTGAGCAATACAGACATGCTATTAGGGAAATAATATCCATGCAATAGATATTAGTCCTATGGGAATTTCATCCACCTCATTGCACTTGTACAAAATTAGAAGAATTTTTTTTGATATAGGGAGTTATTTCCTTCATTCAGTAATTTATGATGGTTCTATTTATATAAAGAAATTATATACCCAAAATTGCATCAAAAGAAACCAACGAGAGTATGAATATTTTTTCTTGGATGTTCATCCCACAAATTTTGATAGGGTAGGAGTTATATTTTTCAGATACAATAATTTCCCCATTTTCTGTTTTCACCAACAACTCAATTTATATGATTTATGGAGGTATATGAATATCTCACCTAAAAAATGATATAATGGAATAAGTAGAAGTAGAATAAAAAATAAAATTCAATATTATTGAATGAGTAACTATTTTACCTATCCCTAATTCATTTTTAGTATTCACCTCAGTGGTTGTGATGGGAAAATATTTACATTATTGCCCTAGACTATGATGGCTGTCAATGAAAACCCTTGTATAAGTGCACTGGTTTGCAAAGTTTAATGGTACCTCGTAGTTGAAGCATTGAACGATGAACTTCTGTTTGACCTAAACATTCCATTACTACATCACTTTGATGGGTTTCTCATGTAATTAATCACTAGAAATGTCCTCTTCCATCCCAAACATTAAAAATTTCCTCATCCCCATTATGAAGTTCCATAGGTTCTTCTTTCAAAATAATTACAAGTGGTATGTTCCGATTTCTTGGAACCATTTCATTTCTCCCTTAGACTACAAATACTATAATTCAATTTCTAAATTATATCCTCATGATACCCATGAGATTATTTGATCCCTATTTCTACATTGAGGGGTCATTGGAAAACTTCATCATATCTGTCAAAATCTCAGATACCCCTGGAATTTCATATACTAGGTTTTATCCCACAAATTATGCGGTCAACACATTATTTGGGTCTAACAATAAATTTTTAGGTGTACCATATAATAATTTTGAAGTTTTCTTTATACTGTTTGGTAGATTCGTCACATTTTTTCTCAAGGTAAAGGGAATACATTTCATTATTAAGTTATATTACGTGAGGAAAATATTTATCAAAAAACATTATATAGAAATCATTCAACCCCATAACATGAATCTCTTTCTCAATCAGTGTATTCTTGTTTAACTTCCACCATTGATCAGCATCTCCATCTATATGATAAATAGATATTAGATCCATATCATGATTTTAACATCAAAGGACAAAAAATATCTTATGAATGGATATTATCCATTGTTCCATGACTAAGAGAATTGATGATCGATAGATATTAGGAGGCCTTTGTCGCAAAAATATCTCAAATGTTTTTTTATTTTTTAGGGAAATTTCAGTGCTCCTCTTAATCTTGTTTTCTATTCAAATTGTTATTTAGTTTATATTGGATCCTAAAAAAAATTATGATTCATACTCCCATCACGTAGGGAATCTCATTGGGGAAGTCATCACATTTTTCATCATATTGATTATTTACCTTATTCCTCTTATTTTCAGCCATTGGATGGAACATACGGTTAATTATGGATTACTATTTGTAAGCACTGAAACTCATAAATGAGAATCTAATTAAATTAAATAGATAACTTATAAATTACATGTATTTTCATAATATGGGAATTAATAGTATTCAAGATATGTTATCATTGATCTATTTCATAACATATACTATTATGGGTATTTTATATCCCTTGAAAATGGATCTTAATGAGCCAATTAATTTACCAAACAATATTCCCTAGGAGTGTCAAACCAAGAGTGAAACAATCCCTCTTATCATGAACTAGTTTCCAATTGAGTCTAGCTTAATTTTTTATTTTTGGGGTCATCTCTTATGTACATCAATGCTAGATCAACATCCACTGGTTATATCCATACATGGATGCATTTTATCGATAAAAACATACTATATACTTACAAAAATTTTGGGTTTTGTAGAGTTAGTCATTCCCCTATGTCTTTCACTAGAGTTTTCTTATCACAATTATAAATAACTAAACTTTTATGTTTATACATCCTAGAAACAAACATTATCTTTATTAAACATTAATTATTGTTTTATTTAATAAATGTACTTGTAATACAAAATGGAAGATTGATTATTATATTTTATTTGGGAACTATGTACATTTAATAACAACAGAAAACATGAAATACATCATATTTATTGAAAACATTCTAATCATTATTATATTATTTATCCATACCGAACACACTATAGGAAAACCTAGGAACATACATTAGAAAAGGGTTATCTATAAAGCATAGTATGTGAATAAAAATGCATTAAAATTTAGATTTTAATACATGAAATAAAATACGAATATCAATGGGTTATTAAATGAGTGATAATAATAAACAATAAAAATGAGTAATGATATATCATTATAATCATAATGGAAACATGGGAAATGTGGAAACTACATAAAACACTACATCCTAAACACAGGTCAAGTATAATTTCCATGATATATTTATATAAATTATCCCATTAAAAACATGTTTTATCCCCATCCCAACATGATGTCTCATGATACATAACATTAACCAATGAAAGGGAGGGATATATAATTCTGGGCACACACATCACATTCATTTCATTTTCATGCACAAGTGTACTGAATAGATCATACACCTTGTATTCATTCATTATCATATTCTAATAAAAAATAAAGGATTTAAGAATATATAAATTTATATCCCCAATAAATAATTTCATGTTAATAATGGTGAACACCAAAGATAATAAGTGGGTATGGTATTAACAACACAACTGTTTTGGGTTGGAAAATCCTGATGTTATTTCAACACCACAACGACATAAAAAATAAATTCATAAAATGGTTGATAAAATAAAAATGGTAATCTCATCATTTGTAAATGGAATTTATAGTAATTGGTAAATGGAAAAATATATCCCAACAATATGAATTGGAAACATAAGGCCTATGATAATTAAGAAACTTGAATAAAGAGGAGAAGGTGAGGAATCTGTTACCTTGAGCGTGTGACTTAAAATGGTTGAAAGGAGATTTTTGAGAGATTGAAGGCACTTTGGGAGGAATATATAGTGTGTATGTAAGATTATGGAGGTCCTAAAAATATTTTTAGTGATTATAAATGTGATCATTGCTGGGATTATATAAGACATGTGTGGGGAATTCTTTACGGTTTCTCAAACACAGGTTTTGGACACCATATAATAAAATAACCCAAACCAAAAAATCTATCATATATTTCTCATGAATTCATAAAAGTATATTTTCTTGTTATTTTATATTTAAAAGTTACAAACATGTAAAAATTTTACCCTTGGTGGCGTGGAAGTGTGTTATACATTTAAAGAAATGATTTTAAAACCATATAATATATTATATGTTTTGGGGGATTCATAATGGCTTAATAAAATTATTAAATTTAATATAAAATCTCATTGTTTTAAATTTATAACATATATATGGTCATGGATTCCATTTATAGTACTTATTAAATCACTTTTGGGTCATTATGATATCATAATATACACCATAAAGTTATATGGTATTCCATTTTTACTTGAAAAATTGCACTATCTCAAAAAATTATAAAAAACACATCATTGTATAATTTCAATGTTATAATAAAAAATAATATTCATTTGATGAAAATAATTTTCTAAAATGCGAATTTTTATTTTTAAAATAATAATAGACATTTATTGTGAAATTATGGTTTTTTCCAAATAATAGTTTTTGAACCCTTATAAAAATTACATTTCAAATCATAAAAATTATATGATAATTTAAATTTAATAAAAATTATTTAATTATAATATTTTATTAACATAGTATTTATTTAAAAATTCTAATAATTCATTAAAATAAATTCCTTATATTAATTTGAATATCAACCAAAATTATATGTCATGTTTTATAAAATCCAAATAAAAATCATTTACAATGTAACAATAATAAGAAGTAAATAATATCATTATTCTATTGAAAATAAAGTAATTACTCATATTGACAGGGTCACGATACCTATACATTTAATACATACGAAAACAACCGAAGGGTAAGGTGATTAACTGTGAGACTTTCATGGGGTGGTTTGTCATTCATGGTTTGGGTTATGATCTAGGTGAGCATGATCTTCTCCTGTAAACAACTTTGATCATGATAAAGTTTTTTGATATAAACTTATTATTTTTCAACGGAAAAGTCTAGATATTATACATCCCTTGGAACTATATTAATGGGATTTATGGGGTAGTATCCTACAGGTGGAGGCTGTCACATCATTTTTATGTGTCAATGTGATTAGGTAAAAACCTATATTTATACTAATAATGTGACCATTATTAAATGGATATATTATCAAGGTAATGATTATTAAATGTCTTTTATATAAAATATTATAAAATATAACCATGAAATTTCATTTGTTTTTTAGGACCCTAACACATAATAAGACATTTAATTTAAATTATACGAGGAATTTCATTTATAACTGCTCGGGTTGCAAAAAATATGAATTGGAAATTCAAAAAAAGACTTATTAATTGTCATGATGGATTAAAATAAATGATGATTATAAATTACCATATACAATACTAAGGTGGAATATATTATGGATGTTTCCATTATTTAGACATCATATGAGTTATTTTTATGATTATGTGGTTAACACAATGATTATGGTTTTTCACACTATGTTTTTTGGTTTTAGTTAATAGATGAAACATGAGAGATCCATGTTAAGGTTGAATAAAATGGAATATGAAATGATTATCCTCCTTAGAATCCCATTATTATGTGATTCATAATGAGAAATGTTTTTTTCATTCTATCAATTCATTCTCATGATATGAATCATGTTTGACTTAAAAAAGTAGGGAACAACATTCTATAGGGTATTTTAAGAGGTAATGTCCATCATATTTCCATGGGTCTTCATATAAAATAGTTTAATATCAATGGATTAGCACCCCAAAATAGTTATTTTTTATCCCATAGTGTTCGAAGCATAAAAAATTAACATTGGAAATATAACATTTGAATGGACAAGCATAACAATGGTGTACTCTTATTAGGAACACGAGGTAATAGTATAAAATTGACTCTATGGATAAGAGTGAATTTAGGATGTTATTTTACGACATGTAAATTGCACATTCTATTTGTACTTTTAATTACTCATATTTTTAGTGTATTATTTTTCAATATTATATGGATTAATTTTGATACCAGTTGCTAATACATTCAAAATTATAAAGCCCGATGTTCTTGGAATATAAGTTTAAAATATATTGAAATATTATACAACTTGTGCATGATGTTTTCCATAAAAATTAGAATAACTTCTAATAAGGTTCCCATATTGAAAATACAAGGGAACTATTGAGTTTTGAATACTAGGTTTACCGTTGGAGCTACCTAATATTTTTTGGCATGGTTTGAGTGTTCAAAAAAGGTCATATATGTTTAACAGAAAAAATTAATTTAAGAAAATTATTTTATTCTAATTGATGATGTATTGTAGAGGATTATCATTAAATAAGTACTTTTTCCAAAATACCTGTTCAGATTAATAACCCTTGAATTATATAGAGATGTTGGAAGGATAACCTATAAATGATGCTTTTAACAAATAGTGATGAAATCTCAAATTGATGACTGGTGCACACCGATCCTGAGGGATCACGCCAACGAAAATGAAACAATGGTCATTCTTCATTAGGGACTGTTCAAACACAAGTTATGTTGTATTATTTTGGTTTTCTATTAATATTATTAATTTCTATGATGAACATGGGAAAATACATGAACTTGTTGGACCAAATAATGATTTTTATATGGGATGAGTTATTTTTATGGGTTTTATCCAGATATTGATCATGAAATTATTTGGATTTGTTATAATTATAATGGTGAAATAAAAATATCGACAAAAATATCAATTATGGTTTACCTCAATTGTATTAGTTTGTCATTTTCTTCCTTGATTCACTATTCATTGTGGCGTTCTTCGTTTGTCCCCAAGATTTGAATTTCCATTGAATAATCGATCATTGTGAATATGATTCATGAAAAAATGATCCCAAATCATCAATTTGGCATCATTACAACTTGATGGAGCTGTGGTGATAAATTCTGTGTTGGATCGAAGGTTGGTGTGTACTAATTTCACATTCTTCAATAGAAACGAATAACAAATACAACACATTTGTTGATCCAATTAATGGCTCCAATTTTATTGAATCAATATTATGATTATTGAACGAACACAAATATAGAGTTTCATAGAAATGAAACCACCAATATGGAACATGGTATATCAACTACATGAGCAGGAGGAAGAAGAAGGATTTCTTGAAATACTTGATACACACTGCGTGTAGTCTTTTACTACACTATAGATAAACCCATTGGATGGACTCAGTGTGTTTTTAATGGGGAACATAGACATGGGGTAGAGTACATAAGTTGTATAAATGGAATATACGCTCCCATAAGTTTTGGACTGGACTAGCTAGATGGGTGTGGACATAGGAGTTGACGTTCTGTACTAGCACATGGATGGAGTATACGTGTGAACCCCATATTATAGTATATGACATGAAACCAATAAAAAAGATGTGTATTCTTCGTTTAAATGACCGAGTTTGGAAGACACAATCCATTGCATATGGGAAGTAACATGGTTCAAGAAACATAGTGGGTTCCCCAACTACACACAGTGTACCCCATTCTATTTGAATGGATCCTGTTTTCCTCTTTATATTTGGAAAACCATTTTAGGGTTAGTTCCTTTTATTGCTTCCTTAAAGGTCAGTACAAATCATTTCATACTTATTGAATACGATTTCATCAGTAGGACCTCCTGGATAGAGTAGTTGGAATCCCCCTAATATGTCTGGCGTGGGACCCTCTACTCAACATCAAGCCCCAGGTGAAGTTCTTCTTATCATCATAACCAACACTATTGAGGTGTTGACCCTATACTTAGCATGTTAATCCAGATTGAGTAGTTAGTGTCACCCCATTTCCATATTTCTGATCGTCAACTATGTATCATATTATCTTCAGATCTATCAGTGTATCGTACCTCTAGACTGTGTGTCTCGGATTGAGTATATCTATATCATCTTGTTATATAAGCTGCAGAAATATACCCATGTAGAGTTGAAAATGCTTTCGTTTTTTTATTGATTTGTGGTTTTGATTTGTCCTACTAACTTTTGTTATACTCATCCTCACACGCACTTTTCCCACATGTGTCATGTATTTTACAGATAATCGAACTGTTGACAAAGTTCAAGGTAGACTAGGATGTGGTGGTACTTAGTGAGACCATACATGCTTAGGAGTGTTCATTCGGTTTTTAGACAGCAGTCCCAAAACCATTCACTAACACGTTGGACTCACATTACAAAGTTCTAGTGGTGGACCTCTATTTGATCTTGTTTTACTTTACATTTCAGCCTGTCATACATTAGTTGTGGGATATAGTTGTACACATGCACTTTTTAATTAGTGGTTTTTAAAGACCAGTAATTTTTAGTCTTGGAGATGTTTGTGGGTATAAAGTTGAAAAACAATTCCTCCCATGTTTGTGATATACCTACTTAGT
Source organism: Viscum album (assembly GCA_963277665.1). Lineage (NCBI taxonomy): Eukaryota > Viridiplantae > Streptophyta > Magnoliopsida > Santalales > Viscaceae > Viscum > Viscum album. The sequence continues at coordinate 1,283,030,970 of OY728123.1, read as the reverse complement.
TCTAGTCACTATAACCTAGCCTATTAGAGGAGCGCATGGGATGTTACAGCATGGGCCCCCCTGGGACAGGTTGTGAGAGTACAAATATAAGGAAGGATTTCTGAGAGATAAAACAGAAGGGCAGGGAATTTTTATACCTATATAGAAAAATCTACAAGTCTTTTGAGTTACAAATATAGTATAATCATCCAACCTAAAAGTAAGGTTGATAATTTCTTTAGTGGATTATAATTAGGGATACAAAGGTTGTTTCCCATAAGGGACTTTTTATAGTTTTAAATATATTTGTAGATATGTAATAATAGTGCAAATGGAGGATGGAGTTTTTTTCAATCCTATGGATTTTATAAGAATATAAAAAGGAATTCAGAGGAAAATATAATTACAATGCAGGGAAGAAGACGATATTTCCATTATGGTGATGTGTGGGAGAAAACCTGGTGGAAATTGTCTTAATGGGACCATTATTTATGAGTGGAATGGAAGGTCGTCAAGAAGTTGATTGGATATTTTATTGCAAAAAGTTATCTAATGATGAAAATAATGATAATACCACCTAAAATACACCTCACACCGTTCAATTTTTCAATTACAAGTATTTTGGGAATTATTCTAATATGTGGCCAAATTTGGTGGTTTCTAATGGTGATAAACTTCAACAACCTTTGAATAAAAAGGAAAAATGAAATGATTATGAAATTATGATAGTTAAGGTTAAACATGTTAAAGAGAGAGCACTAATCCTACCTAATTTGGTTTGTAATTTCTTTTTAGTTTTTATATTCATGAGAAATATAAAGAAATTATTTTTCATCCTTTAGTGAAATTTCATGTGATTATCTGACATCTACATAAATTTAGGAATAATGAAATAAAATTTGATATTGAATTGTTACAATTATAAACCTTGTAATCCAATAGAAATGTCTTTTTATAAGATTAGATCTTATATAAAGAATAATGTGCCAATTATCTTTTGGATATATATATATATATACTTCTTCATGTATTATTGATATAATATTTTTTAAGATGACTATTTTTTGAGTTTGGGTTTCTAAAAAGTAAAAATTCATTTACACCTCATTTTAGGATATATATGATGGAATTTTTCCAATATTGAGGATAATTTGAGAGATATTTATGGTTATACAACACACTATTTTTGTATAAGTTTTATAAGAATCTTTCTCTATGGAAGAATTAATGTACACTTTGGGGAAATATGAATAATTTTATAGGAAAACACTAGGTCTTATATTATAATTGATTGGATTTAGCTGATAACCTTACTAAGTCAACACACTATTTCATTATCATATAATATTTCTCCTTATACCAGTATTCCATAATATACATTCACAAGTGATAAGGTCACATGGATTACCATATTAAATAGAATTGGATTGAGATCTTAAGATTTAATCAATGGTTTTGTGAACTATTCTAGAAGAACATGATATAGATATGATCTTTATCACCTAAAGAACAATTTAAAACCAAGAATATACGTAAAATCATATTCAATGGATTTCAATGGTGGTTGGGTTAATGAATTATATTAGGTTAGTATCTTTAAAACTATAGTTTTCACTTGAGAATTTATATGGATAATTATAAATCCTTTTATAGGTTCCAAACTGAAGTTATAGAAAGATATATATTGGGACCTGAGCTGGTTGATTAGATGGATATACAGGTTATTTACATTAAACCACATGTATATACAACACAAAGATGAAAGATATGTTATTCTAGTAATCATCTATGAGATATTGAATTTGATGAATATGATAAGGGAATTATATGAATTTATCCATTAATATAAAAATGTAAAATTATTCCCAAGATATGTTGGTCCAATTAAAATAATTGATTGTTTTAAGAAAATATATTATCATTTGGAACATCTAGTAATCCTAAATAAGGTTCATTATGTGTTCTATATATCAATCCTGAGGAATTATATTCCCATTACAACATACTTACTAATCTCAAAGGTTGTACCACATGAGAATGGGATTTATTATGATGAATAAATGGAAGATATTTTTGATCGAAAATAGAAAATTCTATAAAATAAGAATATTAACTTTATCATTTTCTTGTGGTGAAACCACCTTCTTAATGAATATTTCTAGAACTTAAGGATACAATGAGTAAGATATATTCATTATTGGTGGTACTTAAGTGATGAATTTGGAGGGTTAAATTCATTTTATGAGTGGTAGAATGTTACAACTGATGGTTTTATGAAATTTTTAAAATTATTTTTTATCATTACTATATTATGTGTTACATGAAATATTGAGTTTATGTTGTGCTATATGAAATATTTATCATAACTTTCATTACAGCCAACACTGGGTGTAAAATAAATGTGTCACACCATTGAAATATTATTATTTAACATTATAGTAATCACCAAGAATTTGGAATGGATGTTATTAATTGAATTACCAAAACATATGATTTATACACATAAATATATTGTTATTTAGTTGTTTTCTAGTTTATTAGAAGCTAAAAACCCCTTGTGAAAATAAAGGAAATCAATTTTTTTTTCCAGAAAATAGTATAATTTTACCATAATAATTTATTTGAATTAGTTTTTGATAATAATTTTTCTGATATTTATATAACATGTATTCAAAAAATGTTTATCAATCAAATTAGCTGTTTTCTTTATAAGATATAATATTAAATGGGATTTTATAGTTAAAAAAATATTTTTGTTAAAACGTTTCATCACCATTATTAAAGTTATACTAATATTAATTTTTATGACTATTATAAAATTTACGTAAAAAATAAACATCATTATTTAAATTGTTATATCATAATTATCTTATGGAAAATATTTTTGAATTTTTAGAAAGGTTTCATTATTTTTGTAATTGTGAAAAATACAAAATTTCAATTATAAGATGAATTATATTTTAATTAATTATTACATATAATTATTTTTTAAATTGATTTCTATGTTAAATTAGTTAAATTATAAATTACTTAATACAATTTAGGTGATTGGAATCAATTATATGTTGAAAATTTATATAAATACATTGTAAACTTTGGAACACTATCTTAGTAAAAACCCGCTTCTTCCTCACATCTGCGGGGTTAATTTTAAATTAAAAGTTTCCAATTAAATGAATGTAAATAAAAAAATAGATTGTATATTTTTAATAATCGTAATTTTTATTATTTAATTTTTTGAACTGATTTTTTACCAAAATGAATTGTGATTTCAGTAAAAATAAATTTCTATGGTTAAGGTAAAATATGGATTTTCAATTGGATTAAACTAAAAGGATAAGAATACAAATAAAATATAAACAAGACTAAACACTATTTTATGGACATATTATTACCATCAAACCTCTAAGGATAGATAATGGACCTTTTTTTACACTTTTTCATATAAAAAATGTGGTGTTGCTCAATACATTTTAAAAATGCCAAGGGTGTCGTCTCCACCGCTTATAAAAGGCCACACCCTCCATTATCTTTTTAAAACCATAAAACACATTTGGTTGTTATATGACCTATAAGAATAAATTCTTATATTATCTAATCTAATCCAAGATGCATTACTGTTTTTATAGATCCCTCCTATTATGGTTTATGGTAAAAACCTTTTGAGGATACCCAAAGAATATGCAATGTTAATCAATGAGAGATTTTGTTTTATTTCTTTTACCAACTGATTAAATTTTTATTATATCGTAATGAAAAAATAATATATGTTTATCAAATATAATGATAATTTTTTATGATAATTTCATGTCCTACAATTTTAACCAATTCTGTCATAGGGGTTACAAAATCATCTTTTCTGTGTACGATAGACTACCACCTCGATAACCTATGTCATTTTATTTTCCATTACAACATATAGTTGTAGGATAAAATTATTTATTTTATATTTATATACTATATTTATTAACTTTTCTTAGTATTCATGTTTTATATCATATATAGTTTAATTCATTCCATTTTTTCAGAATACGTTATCGTTGCTCATGTGTATGACAGATTAATAGCTCATAATGCGATGATATTCATATGTGTTTTAAATGAATGATATTAAAGTGGGTTTAATGAATATATGTGATATTAAAAGACATAATTATTATTTATGTATCATAATTAAAATATACAATATCATTTTCTGTAACCTTTTAACTCCCTATGAGATGATAAGATCACTCATGTACATGTGGAGCAGAACCTTCAAGAAGCAGTGTGACTCTCTTTTCATCAAAAAATAAAATTGATGATATTTATAACCATATTTAATGAAAAACAATTATATTTATGATAATATTATATTTTTTTATAGTAAAAATATTACAAACCGCCTTTCCATAACAATCACTAAAAAATTTAAACATTACTCATGTGTAAGTACATCCTACTATTTCTATGATCATAACGTACTTCATTTTCAAACACATAATTACTGATTGGTATTAAAATTATAATTCTTGAATAAATATGGTAATTATTTAATTATTATTATTTTTTGATGTTATGTAACCATGATCAAATTTAGAGTATAAAAAATAAAAAATCCAGACATATATGAAAAACAAAGCAGTTTTTTCCCGAAATGTTACCTTAATATAGAATTGTTAATAAAAATGATATAAAAGTACAAAAGTAAATCATATTTGTTTTTATATATATATATTTAAATAATATATCTATAATAATCAAATTTTTTATTCCATAGGTTTTACTAGTGTGATGGAATTCAAGACTTATGGTATGTGAGTTTTAGTCTATTTTAGTTTTGTGAGACATATCAAAATTCAAAACTCATTTATTTTTTATTGTTTATGCACTTATCCCTTTTACCTGTTATATCATGAATAACACTATTTTCATGATATTTAATGTTTCATTATATGTTATTATTTATTATGAATTATGATTTGAATGATAACTAAAGTTTTAAGGGATTTTTTCCTGAATTTTACTTCATTGAGACATATGGTTTTGTTATACACCTATATTATTTTATATGGTGTATATAGAACCCATTTGTCATTTAACATCATAAATATTCATCTAGTCATGATATTTTAGGTTAATATTATTGATATTTATTATAAGTCCCCATCGCTAAACATTACTTAATCTTGAGTTATTACAAGAATACACATTAAGGATCTTTTCAGGTATAGATTTTTAGAGAATTAGATCATAAATCATGCATTATATTCCACATATAAACAAGGATGTTACTTAAAATATATTATTCATTTTTCAAATCAAAGCAAACATATTTAAAATAAAACATGTATTCTTTACTGACACTTCCTCGACACTATCATCGCATAATGTACTTTTCCCTGCACATAAGAAAAATATTTCAAAAACATGGGATGAGCATAAAAAGTTCAGTAAGGGATATAAGAATACAGAAATAAATCCTCAGTCCATGTATATATAAGAATAACTGAAAACATACATTACTTATAAACATAAGCACATTAACATACCTTATGAAATCATAAGTTTTATGAATAAATCATAGAAATATTAAGACATAAATGTAACTTAAGGCATTCATAACATTCTTACGTAGGGAGTAACCCCCATGGTTACATTTGGAATACCCATTGTAGTATATTCCCCAAATCTCTTCGGAGAATCCATAGTGTTTAACTTCTTCGCATTACCCAATGCATTGGAGAGCTATCACGGTCTCACCCACCCTTATTTTATCATGTAACCACCCATCTTCATAAATAATTCCCAATAACAATAACATAATTGTATCACATAAAACATTCATAAACAAAACATAACATTTCCACATTTCAATCAAAATATATCTGTACAACAAATTGATATAATAAAACCATTACCGAAACCATTTTCAATACCAAAATAAATGAAAATTAAAACATGGTATTTAAATTTCATTTAAAATAAGTTATTGCTTATATAAGAAGAATAAACATAAATAATGGTCATGGTGGTAGAGAAGTCGTTGTTGCCGCATACGTAAGACAATAAAATCCACTTTTGTCATTTTTTAAAACTCTTCCTATAAAAATATTCTTTTTCAATAAAAGTAAAAGTCAAAGGGATTTATACAACATATAAAAGAATGTTGTGTAAAAATCAAAATATGCCTCAATAAAGGGAGATTGAGACGAAATCACTTACCTCGTGTCTGACTTGACTCAACCGTTCTTTAATATGATGAATAATAATATAGTGTTAATTTCTACTTTCCTAATAACATTTTTCATGTTCATTATTCCTTCTATATCACTTATTACCATGTTATGAACATTATGTAATTATTTTGGTTAATAAGAGACGTTTTGTCTTTTTTTTGAGAGGTGGTGCCTCAGTCAAACACAAAGGCACTATTTATTTCACCAAAAAGAAGATGAGTTACAAATTTCTGAAATATGGAATCTTATAACAATACATATCATAAAAGGGGAGCGAAACATTAGGCAAATCATTCAGATAGGTAATATCCTAGTTGACCGCTTTGTTGGGAAGACTATCAGCAACCATGTTCGTTTCATGGAACCCATGAGTGGCAATGTGGTTGAGATCCATGAAAGAAGAAAGGAATTTCTTCCACTGAGAGGTATGTAGCCATGCTAGGTGCACCACCCCCTTCTAGATATCTTGAACAACAGTGGTTGAATCACATTCAATCCACAACTTGCTCCAGCACTTTTTTTGGTCAAATTCCACCGCATGAATCACTCCCAACATTTCTACTTCCAATACCATGGTCGTACCACATCCACTGAAGAAGCATCTAAGGAATCTTCCAAGAAAGTCTCTAAAAATGGCACCACAACCTGCCAAACCCGTGTTTCCTCTAGAGGCACTGTCGACGTTCACTTTGATCCATCCTGGAAGTAGAGCTTTCAAGAAGACCTCAAAGTTACGTCGAGGCTTCCTATAAGATCCCGCAATCAGAAGATGGTGAAAGATCTCAAAATCACCAACAGAGTTGTCACAATGATCTTTATAAAGAGAAGCAGAATCCTTGATGCCAATGAGAATAGATGTTTTACCTGAATTGAGACTTACTGAGAAATTATTATGAATAAAATTATTTCTATCATACCAGATCACATACAAGAGTTCTGCCACTACAGTCAAAGAAAGATTCATGATTTTCATAGAAGAGTCCAAATTAACACAGTGCTATAATTGAGAGATGATAGTATCGGGAAGTGACTATATGCAACCAAAAATGAAAAAAAGTGTAATTCCAAAGAGCTGTAGTTGTAACATAGGACAAGAAAAAATGGTTAGCATCCTCGTGATGTTGATTACACTGATGACATCTGGAGCAAAGAGGATCCCAAAGGATTGAAGGCACACATCGGTGGGGACCCTATTATGTGAAAAACTCCAAATAAGAGAAAGTCATGAGGGCTTCATCCAAGGTTTGTTAAAGGCTTTCATTGAAACAAAATTAGAAACAGAATTTTTGAAGTTGTTTTTTTCAAAACATTTGGAGTCAAGGACTCCATTAAAAGCCGGTTCCCAAATGAAGAAATCGACCGTGTTAGAAAAATTATAGTTTTCAATGATGTGACTGATGTGATTTGGAAGGGATATTTTATGGGAGTTAACAACATACCTGATAGTGGAATTGGTGTTTCGAGGAGTAGTTTTGGACGTCAACATATAGATTAATGGGACACAAGTCCATTTGTCCATCCAGAAATTCAAAGAGGAATTAGCAATAACCGTCCATCTAGAGTTGATAATGATATTAAGGAAATAATTTCTAATGGAGGGATAGATGTAAGAAGTGATGTAACCCAGTTTTCCATTACAAAGCATGGTAAAAAATCTTTTCGTGAGGCAGTCTAAAGAATCAAAGTTGTTATGGATCAGATTCCAAGACATCTTCACTTGAAGAGATTCATTAAAATGCTTAATATTCTTAATACCAAGACCACCCTTGCCAAATATTTTGAAACAAGTGACCCAAGGTATGGTGAAAAGTTCTCTTTCAATCATACTACCAGACCAAACAATGTTTTTAATGTTAACATTGATTTTCTTGAGAATACTAGTAGGAAAATGGTAAACCAACATCGAGTAAACCATCATGGAGTCCATCGTAGATTTAACAAGACAAATTCTGTCAGTCATAGATAGATATTTTCCCTTCCAAGATGAATGTTGATTGGTAATTTGATCAAAAATGTTGTGAAAATAGTTGGATTCTTATCTTCCCCAAAATATGGTAACACTGAGTAATGTGAAGGGGAAAGATCCTTCTTTGATTACTATGTAATTAATTATGTTAATTTTTCTAGTGGGGGAAAATTTCTTCATAAAGAAAACAAAATATTTTTTCCAACTTATCGCTTGACTTGAAATGTATTCATAATGGGAAATGGAACTTTTGAGGGGTTGGATGTTCCTTCTATCACCCTTTATGAATAAAATAATTTCATTAGTGTATAAAAGATGGGTATGAACATTTAAATTTCTAGAATCATGAATGGGATCAATCTTGTTTTGACTCACAAGCCTCATAAGAAGTCTACTTAAATGGTCTTCAGCAACAGTAAAGAGGATGGCAGAAATAGGATCACCTTGCCTGACTCATTTGGTGCATTTAAAGAAGCCTTTAGGGGTCCCATTGACTAGAACAGATATGGAAGACAAATTATGTAAGGTGTCGATCATGGAAGTAAAAGTATCATTGAACCCAAATCCATTGAGCACCTTTAAAATGAAACCCCAATCCATGGTATCAAAAGCATTCCTGATATCTAATATGATGGTCACAGTGCCTCCTCTAGTGACCTTATTCATCATATTAGTGCATTCTGAGGTGATGAAAATACAATCTTGAATTTTTCTTCATTTTATAATGACAAATTGAATCCATGAAACAATTTTATTAGCGATAGAGGTGAGTCTGTAAGCAAGGATTTTGGTGGTAATTTTATTGAGAATGTTGATGAGGGAAATAGGTTGGAAAAGGTGAATCTCCCCTGCATTGTCCACTTTACAAATAAGGGTAAGAAATTGAGCGTTTATCCCATGAGGAAGAACACCATTGGAGAAATAATATTTAACCAGTTTACAAACATCCACAGGAATATGATCCCAATATTGTTGGAAGAAACCGTTGTTGAAACCATCAGGTCACATGGAACTATCAGGTTTGAGTCTAAACACAATGTCCTTGATTTCAGGATCCATCGGTATGCTTAAAAGGTGATCATTTTCCTCAGAAGTGACCATATTAGAAATGATTTCAGAGAGAAGATACTTTATATCCTCCAGACCATTGAAAAAATTATGAATGTAATACACCACATGGCTAGCAATGGTATCCTTAGTGTTAATAAAAATTTCATCAATTCGAAGAAAATCAATGGTCCTATAGTTTATCGTGATTATTTGAAGAGTGTTGTAAAATTTAGTATATCTATCACCATCTAAAATCCATTGGGTTTTAAATATTTGTTTTCGCATGTCATTTTTTAGCATCAAAAGTGAGATAAGCTTCAAAGAAGTAGTGATTTCTGGTTGGGGTTCAAGAGAAAAATCAGAGTATGTATTGGAGCTTTGAATGCGATTTAGGTCATTCTCCAAAGAGGAGATGTCCACATCAAGCTGTTTTGTATTATAAATGCCCCAACCCTTGAGATTTTGTTTCAAAACTTTTAAATTAGCAATTCAAGAAAAATAATCATTTTGGTGACGCAATCCATCACAAAAATCTTTTATCATGTTGGAACATTCTGGGTCTATAGTCCAAGCATTGTTAAATTTAAAAGGTAGAGGAGATTTTAATCCCATGGAGGTGAGGTTGACAATAATGGTTTGATGGTTAGAGTTGATCCTGGGTAAGGTATTACTAGAAATGGAGTTCCATTAATTAAGGGTTGCAGTATTAGTGAAAGCCCTGTCAAGTTTTCTAATCATTACCCTATTGAGGTATTTTCTATACCATGTATACTTAGCGCTAGTGGGATTGATTTCCATGAGGTCACAATCCTCAATGGAGGCTTTAAATTCTATAGTTTAGATAGAAGAGTGTCACGATACAATATTTTCACTTGGAAGAAGAATGACATTAACATCTCTAATCACAACCCAGGAATCGTGAATAGATCTAGAGGGGAAAAAGAGGTCATTCCAAAGGGATCTCCACACTTGATATCTATTCTTAGCATATATCATAGTGCAGAAATTATGAATACCCGCAGAGGAAAATTCACAAGTAAACATTTGGTCAGAAGTTTCAACAACATTAACAGATTGTAAGGATGAGTGATAAAAAATCCAAAGAGTTTCAGTAGAAGTTATTTCCTTTCAAACACCAAGGAAATTATAACCAAAAGAGCACAATTGTAAACATTTCAAAGAGAAATTAGTTTTAGGCCCAGAAATAAAAAATAATTTTGGTTTGTGAGTCAAGATAATTCTCTTAATCACAATAAAAGTGTCAGAGTTGGATATACCGTGACAATTCCAAAATAGACAATTCATTTGAACTTGCGTTTGGAGTTAGAACTCCCATTTTGATCAATTCGAACCATTTTTCCTCACTGACCTTCTAGGTCTATTAGAAGATGTTGGGATGGATTTCTTTCCCTATTTATTCTTAGAAGAATCGATATGGATATTAGATTCAGTTTTAATAACATCACCTTGATTATTATCCAAAGAGATTGTGGACCCATGGGGGTCATTGGGAAATATTATGGAGGTAATTCAGGTGTGAGAGTATCAGAGTTGCTGGGGGAGGTAGTCACCGTGGCCATAGGGCCCACTGCCACTGTCTTCTCATTTATAGGCAGCACCTGCTCTGGAGAGTCTTTATTGATTTTTAAGAATTAAGCATTAAAGGGGTATCCTTTGATATGGACTCAGGTTGATCAGGTTGGCCATATTTTCCATGTTAACATTCAACAGCCATGGCTATGGGTTATCCACCCAGTGAAATATTAGGATCCTTATTATCACAGCAACTGGGAGATAAAGAATTACCTGTAACCGCACCCAGCATCTTCTTACCTGCATCAACAATCGCTTCCACATCAATACGAGTCTCATCCTACTAACCATCACACAAATAGACAGGGTGAATCTAGTCGAGGGGATCAGGATCATTCTCTGACTACTCGAGGATGGTCAACACCATGGTTTTGATCTCATCCCTTAAAGTGATAATAGTAGCTTCAGATTCCTCTTCGTCCACCAAATCTGACCACTTGACACCAGAGGTCTCTCCCGATTGTGTTGGCTTTTTCTCCCATATCTCAGTTCCTTTCAGGGGGCATCGGTCTTATCGGAGGAGGCAGTCTATGTTTTCTTCTTCCTTCGGACCCGATTTCATTCATTTACCTTAGGCGGCTCCTCCTGATTTTGCACATGGCTCATGTGGCTGTTCAGAAGTGAATGTTTCACGATTTTGTATAGATCACAGAAAGGGGGCCTATTTTCATATTCAAATCATACCTCATCTTTATACTCATTAGTGTTGAAGGCCACAATGTCTGGCATATTGTGCTCCAAATTGACCTCTACCAACACATGTGCGTATAACCCAAGATCATCATTAAGAATTTGATGATCGATCTTCAGTGGGGTTCTGATGCAGGAGGTCATATCTCTTAATATTTTAGGATTCTAGAAGAAAAAATTCAACCCATGGATTCTTACCCAGATTTGTGTCGTTGTATTTTTGTGGGTGTGCGGGATGAATGAGAAGTCCCATTCGGATAAGTAGAGTAACGCTGGCTTCAACTGGACGTTTCCAATCTTCCAGACATGATCTACCTCATCCTGTGAGCTAAGGAGGATATGAAAGTACCCACAACTGATAGGAACAAGTTTCCAGTCACTAAAACCCCATATATTTGAAATATGTTGTTTTAGATCCATTACCGGCCATGGTTTATCGCCTTTCAAATACGAGATGCAACCCATAATAGAGAACTTACAAAATTGTGAGTGTTGTTGTAAAGCCTTAGGGTCTGCTTCAACAAAAAACAGACCATCCTCAATTTTTTTATAGAGAGAGGGGTTTTTTGAGATTTCTGTGCATAGATCAGTGGTTTTAAGAGCATCGAGGAAGGAAATAGGCTTAGGTTTTTCAGTCGGTACAACTTCATCCTTCCTGACCAATTTTCCATCGCCCCTGCAGGATTTCTCCCATTCCCAGTGCAGAACGAAACCCGCCATATGAACAGAGAATTAAATTTCAGAATCTCACCATGCGTGATCGAAGAAGATGAACCCTAGCAGCCGCAAGATCATTTCCGAGAGCCATTCCATTATTTCTACCATTCTAGTCAAGGTCGTTTTGTCGATCATTGGTACTTGAGTCAAAAATAAACTACATATAATTTGAAGTTGTTCATGTGGAAAAATATCCCTTATATCCGGAATTATATTCATGATTTATGTATCATATATATCATATATATCCATTACATACATTCATTAATTATATTACATAACATTTAGTGGTAAGAAATGAAATGCACCGTTCAGGTAGACGGTAAGCCCTACATACACATGAACGCTACTATCATTTCTATTTCATATTTAATGGAATGAAATCATAATGATATTAAGGAATATTATAATTCTAGAATAATATCATATATAATATCATTAACTCCATACTTTATACGTCCCACATATGGCATTAACGATTCAAATCACATTTAGTGGGTGGTAGTCCGCACTTCCAAAAATGATGATATCGCATTTACCCATAATGGAAACCATAAAGTTATGCCATGAGTGAAAAATAAAGAATTATAATGAAAAAAAAACTAATATATAACATATATAAATAGAGTGACATATTAATGGCCACCATGAAAGGTGTTAAAAGAATATTGAACAATCATCGTTTCGTGAGGTTGTAATTCGCCACTCACAAAAACTGTATGTTGCTTAAAATTAGACGGAAGTGGGTGTATGTTTAAATTGAATACATATAATTACAATATACTAGTATATATAAGATACGTGTGTTGTTACAAAATTAAGGAATAAAAAGAGTTTATGTGGTTTGAGAAGAAAAATAAAACAAAAGGACATAAGAGAAGACATTACCTTTAAATCGGGTAACTCCCCTTGGTTTGAACCAAAACGGTTTCTTGGGAAGATTTATGTCTAAGGTAAGGCTTCTAGGATGAAGAGAGGTATGTGGAGAGATAAAATGAGTAGATTTTGGCTGAGAAAATGTCTTGAGTGGTGGAGGTAAGGGGGTAGAGGTGGGTTCCTTTTATAAGAGGTAGGAGGGGCCCCATTGAAAAGTCATGAAATGTTACTTTATTTTAAATGAGTTTCGGATTTTAAAGTTCCCACAATGATATATTTCTAAGATAAGGTAACAAGGGTTCGAGATCCACACATCCAATAGGTTTTTACATGTTCATGTCTTATATTTTACATTATCTTTTCATTTTATTTAAATCGTTCATTAATGAGGTAATCACTACATCATCATGGTGTCATAAATAAATTTATTAATTTAATGTCTAAAATTTTTAAAAAAATTCCATGATGTAGGATATCTTTATAGATTTTAAATTACTAGAAATAGTTTAAGTTATCATTCATGTAGACAAAATTAAATTTGTTTTACTTAGGTGTTGCATTATTTTTTTATATTTTCCTTTCATTAAAATAAATAGATAAAATGTCACTATCACACAAAAGTGATTCCATGGGGTCCCAAAGTTAGAACAAGGCATACCATGGTTTTCCATGACACAAAAAATAGTATATGGACACATGATGGGGTCATTTTATTTTATTATGATATTATTTTGTTACCCTTAACTACCCAATTACTAATTAATCATGATAATTAAAGATAATTACCATCATTACTATTCATAATATCCAAAAACAAGAGTATTAATTTCATAATTTGGACCATAAAATTCCAAATATGGAATCCATTTTACCAAATTCAAAACATAGAATTTGCAGTAATTAATTTAAAAATAATTCCCGTTTTAAAAACAAATAGCGGGTTTTTTTGAAACAATATCTATAAAAAGTATGACACATCATTATGCCCAATTCCAAAGTCAAATTAATTACAATGACAAAAATAAGATTAATTAGTTAAAAAATATTCTAATTAAACTTTACAACATATTAAATGTACAATCTATCCATATAAGTAAATTATATGAAAAAGCAGTTTTGAAAAAAATGCAGTATTTTTCACTATTCATTAAAAAATGAACAGTGTCGGAAAAACACCAAAAATTTATCCAAAGTAAATTTCAATTTCCCAATCCTAAAGTATAAGTTTATTTTGAAAAACAGAGATTATAAAATTTTCAATATATATATATATATATAAATGGTTCTCCATCAAAAGGCGGTAAAACAATCTTTCAAAAAATATTAGGGTATTCTATGCTTAAGATTGGATTTATTCTCATTTTAACCCTCTAAAACACTATGTAATTCCTTAATGGACCTATATATGAAAATCCATAATTATTAAATTACTTGGGATGTTACATCCTTCCACCCTTTAGAAAATTTCATCCCCACAATTTATTTACATATCGAATAAGTGGGGGTATTTATCCCTCATTGCATTTTCTGATTCCCAGGTTGCCTCTTCAATGATGTGGTTTTATCACAAAATCATTACATGATGGATCACCTGTTTCCGCAATACTTGATCTATGTGGTCAAGAATCTGGACCGATGGTTTCTCATAAGATAGATTCTATTCCATTTGATCTACCTATGGACTCAAAACATGAGATGGAACTGCCATGTACTTCCTTAACATTGAAACTTGAAAAACATTATGTACCTGAGATAAACTAGGAGGTAAAGCAAGTTGGTATGCAACTGATCCAAATCTCTCCATAATTTCATATGGTCTAATGAACCTTGGACTCATCTTTCCTTTCTTACCAAATCGCATCACACTTTTCCATGGTGAAACCTTGAGGAAGACATGATCACATACCTCAAAAGAGAGATCCTTCCTCCTATTGTCCGCATAACTTTCCATCATTCTATGAGATGTTACCATGTGTTTATGTATCAGCTGAACTTTTTATTCCAACTCTTATACCAATTATGGTCTCATTAACTTCCTTTCACACACTTCATCCCAAAAAGTTGGAGTTCGAAATCGCTTCCCATATAATGATCAAATAGTACCATCTCTATACTGGAACGAAAACTGTTATTATTAGAAAACTCAACCAAAGAAAGATGTTGGTCCCAACTTCACTGATAATCCATCAAACAAGCACATAGAATATCCTCCAATGTCTGAATTTTTCAATCTAACTACCCATCTGATTGAGGATTAAAAGCTGTACTAAAATTTAATTAATTACCCAACGACTTCTGAAGGCCTTTCCAAAAGATAGAAGTAAACCTGGGATCACGGTCAGACACAATGGAGAGGGGAACTACGTGGAACCTAACTATATCTTTAAGATACAAATTCGAAAGTTGTTATAGGGAAATAACTATCTCATATATCATGGAAATGATCCGATTTAGTCATGTGATCAACAATAACCCAGATTGCATTATTACCTCGAGGTGACTTCAGAACCCACCAGCGATGTCCATAGATATATTCTCCCATTTCCACTCTGACACTGGTAAAGGATGAAGCATCCTTTTAGGTAACTACCACTCAGCTTTAACATATTGACAAGAAAAACACTTCACAGTAAAATTAGCAATATCTCTTTCACTTCATCCCACCAGTAACACTCTCGAAGATCTCTATACATCTTAGTAATGCTAGGATGAACTGAATATTGAGAACTATGAGAATTAAATAACAACCCTCTATTCAATTTTGAATCAAATGGTACACACAATCTCTTCCTAACTCTCAAAACAAAATTATTATCAATTTTGAATTCAGGAAACTTACCCTTCTGAACCAGATCTACCTTTTTCTTCAACTCATTGTCTTGCTTCGGAGCTTGCTTAATTCTGTTTGTTAGAGAGGATTTCACTGATATCTGAAACAACAGAGAATAACATTCTGCACTAATAAATTCTATGCCAAATATCATCAAATCCATAACCAAAGGATCACATTCCAAATGTAACATGGTTAATAAATCATTACTTTTTTGACTCAAAGCACCAACCACTTGTTTTGCTTTTCCCGGATGGTAATGAATTGTACAATCATAATCCTTGATTTATTCTAGCCATCTCCTCTTCCTCATGTTCAATTTTTTCTGAATGAATATATACTTTAAACATTTGTGATCAGTATATATTTCACACTTTAATCCATATAAATGATCCCTCCAAATTTTTAATGCTAAAACAACATCTGCTAATTCCAAATCCTGTGTAGGGTAATTTTTCTCATGAGTTTCCAACTAAAGTGAAGCATAAGAATTTACCTGATCTTTCTGCATTATGATTTAATCATGTCCTTTCAAGGAAGCATCACTGTCAATAAAAAACTCACCATTCCTGGAAGGTAGTGCCAAAACTAGAGCATTCACAAATCTTCTTTTCAATTCCTGAAAACAATCATCAAATTCTTTTATCCAGATAAACATAACACCCTTCCGAGTTAGATTAGTCATTGGACTAGATAACCGTGAATTTTATTTAACAAACCTTTAGAAATAGCTGGACAAACCAAGAAAACTACAAATATCTATTACATTTGGGGGTCGTGGTCATTCTTAGACAACCTTTGTTTTTGCAGGATCAATAGTTATTCCATCATTAGAAACAATGAGAACTATGGAAAAAAAATTTGCAACCAAATTTCACACTTTCTGAATTTCCAATACAATTTATTTTGATTTAATGTTCATAAAATAACCCTTAAATAAATTTCATTCTCCTCTTTACTTTTAGAAAACACCAAAATAACATCAATGAAAACAACCACAAACTATTCCAAGAACTCATGGAAAATTCAATTCATAAAGTCCATGAATACAGCAGGTGCATTGGTTAACCGAAAAGGAATTACTACAAATTCATAAGGGCAATTTCTTGTATGAAACAAAGTCTTCGGAATATCTGATTCCATTACCTTAAACTGATGGTACCCCGATCTCACCTCAATCTTTGAAAAATTCTGATCTCCCTAGAGCTGATCAAGGAAATCATTGATATGAGGCAAAGGATATTTGTTCCCAACAGTGATGTTATCCAAGGCTCTATAATCAATGCAAAGTCTCATTGAACCATATTTATTTTTAACAAATAAGACAGGCGCACCCCATGGTGATGTTCTGGGTCGAATTAAACCTTTATCTAATAAATCTTACAATTTCTCCTTCAACTATAAAAGTTCAATTTGAGCCTTTTGATAAGGGGGTTTTGAAATTTGCTCAGCATCAGGAACTAAGTCAACAGTAAATTCAACTTCCCGATCTAGTATAATTACAGGAAACTCATCAGGAAAAACATCAGGATACTCACTTAGCACTAGCACATGAGATGGAATTCACCATTTACAAGATATGTTTTCAGTGATGAAAGAATGTGTAGACCCCGAATCAAACAACACATTGGCATAATCTGAAAAAAAAAACAAAGTACCTGATACCACTTCATTTGATGGTCCAACATCTACTGAAGTAGTTGCAAAGGATTTCACCACACCTTTCTGCATGTAGTCTGACTGCTTCCCATTATTCGAGCACTTATTTGGACACTCGTTTGTATAATGACCCATCTCATTGAACATTAAACATTTCAATAACTATAAATCAAATTTGTTCTTACCATTTCCATGATCCTTTTCAGGGAAATCACGAGACTTATGTCGCATCTTAGGACATCAGAGCACATTCTAGAATTCAAAAGACATTCCATAGAATGATATTTATCACATTTATCACAAACTAAAAACATAGTTTTCTTACCATCAGACCTTTTCGATGGATTCTTCCCTTTTTTCTGCCACCTTGGTGTCTTCTTCTGTTTTTTGTTATAGAACACTTTATCCTCAGCATACTCCATTTCCACCTTCTCAGAACAGTGAACACGCTTTTCATAACTCTTGATCTCACGAGAAGCTAAAGACCTTCGATTTTTTTACTTTAATCCTGAGTAAAAACAATTGATTTTACTATTAAGGCATCAGATAAAATTTGGAGCATACCTTTCCAATTGAGTGAACTTTTCTTCATAAAAAGCCATTGAGTCATCCACTTGCCTCAATTCCAAGAAGTTTTTTTACATCCTAAGTCGAACAGCCTTAGGAAAATATTTCTCAAGAAACACAGCTTTAAATTCATCTAAGTTAAGAGAATCAATCTCATCAGTGTCCCTGATATTTTTAACCATCGACCACCACAGATCTGCTTCACCCTCAAAACGGTAAACAAAATGACTTACCTGTTGATTGTCTAACGACCCCATGATATTGAAAATATTCTTCAGTACTTCAATACACCCATAAAATAGAAAATGGTTAGATGATCCTCTAAATGATGGGTGATGTTGCCTCATGAAACGTTCCACCACTGACATGTTCCTCTTCTCTTGATCTGGCTGATCTCGTGCATGGATACCACCACCATTTATCACTTGACTCAACTGCACCATTACTGATAAAAACTATTCAGTTCCAATCCCGACCATCCCAGGATGCTAATGTGGAAGGTCATTTTCCTTCTTTATGCCTTCCTAGTACTACTTCCCTATTTACTCTGCAAAAAACCACTCTGAACAAACATGTCTTAGATGAAGAAACATGGAAATCTTCAAAATAAATATCATTTCAATTTGACCAGAAAAAAATTATTTTTGGATAATCATTTAATAGAATTACAACTAATAAAGTTATCTAAACAGACCTCTGATACCAACTATAAGGCCCCATCCTTAAACATTAATTAATCATGAGTTATTAATTGAATACACATTGAAGATATTTTCAGGTGTAGAGTTTTGGAGAATTAGATCATAAATCATTCATTACATTCCACATTTAAACAAGGTGGTTACATAAAAGTCAATATTTATTTTTCTCATCAAAGGACAAATATTCAAAATAAAACATGGATTCTTTCTTGACCTTTCATCGACACTATCATCACATCAAGTACTTTTACCTTGACCTGTGAAAAACATTTCAAAAACATGGGATGAGCATAAAAATCTCAGTAAGGGATATAAAAATACGAAAAGAAAACCTTAGTCCATGTATACATAAGAATCATTGAAAAGATAATTTAATTATTATCATAAGCACATTAACATCCCTCATAAAATAATAAGGTTTATGAATAACTCATATAAATCAGAAGACATAAAGGTAACTTGAGGCATTCTTAACATTCTTACGTAGGGAGTAACACTCAGGGTTATGTTTGGAATACCCATTACAGTATATTCCCTAAATCTCTTTGGAGAAACCTTAGAGTTTAACTCCTTCACGTTACCCAATGCATTGGAGAGCTATCATGGGCTCACGCACCCTTAGTTTATCACATAACCACCTGTATTCATAAACAATGCCCAAGATCCATAACATAATCGTATCACATAAAACATCCATAAAGGAAACACTGCATTTCCACATTTCAATCACAAGATATCAATAAAAAAAATTGATATAATCAAAACATTATCGAAACCATTTTCAATATCAAAATAAAATAAAATTAAAAAATGGTTTTTATTTTTCATTTTAAAAAAGATATGGCTTGTAAAGGAAGCCGAAACTAAAATAATGGTCACGACGGAGAATAATTTGTTGTCGCCGCATACGTAAGACAAAGACATTCCATTTTTTAATTTAGTAAAATGCTTAATATAAATAATATTCTTTTTGAATAAATGTAAAATTCAAAGGGTTTTATACAACGTATAAAAGAAAGTTGTCTATAAAACGAAATATGGCTCAATGAAAGGAGATTAAGACGAAGTCCCTTGCCTCGTGTCCGACTTGACTCAATAATTCTTTAATCTCATGAATAATAAACTAGAGTTAATTTATAATTGCATAAAACCCATTTTCATGTTCATTATTCATTTTATTTCACTTTTTTCAATGTTATGAACATTATGTAATTATTTAAGTTAATAACGGTCATTTTGTTGATCATTGGTACTTGAGTCAAAAATAAACTTCTTATAATTAAAAGTTGTTCATATGGTAAAATATCCATTATATCCAAAATTATATTCATGATGTTGGTATCATATATATATTATATATCCAGTATATACATGAATTTATAATATTACATAATGAAATTTCATAAATCACTTTCAGGGGGCGGTAGTCCGCACTACATAAAATGAATATATCCCGTTTACCCATAATGGAAACCATAATGGTTATCCATAAATGAAAACTAAATAAGAATAAGGAAAACATAAATAAAATATATATCATATATAAATATAGTGACATGTTAATGGCCACCCTGAATGGTGTTAAAAGAAGATTGAACAATCATCGTTTCGTGTGGCAGTAATTCACCACTCACAGAAACAGTATGTTCTTTAACCATTAGACGGATGTGTGTGTAAGTGTAAATCAAATACATATCACTAAAACATCCTAGTATATTGAAGATACTGGTGTTGTTACAAAATGAAGGAATAAAAATATTTTAGGGGGTTTGAGAAGAAAAAAAGGACATAAGAGACAACATTACCATTAAATCTAGTAACTCCCCTTAGTTTGAACCAAAACGGTTTCTTGGGAAGCTTTCTGCCTAAGGTAAGACTTCTAGGATG
Source organism: Viscum album (assembly GCA_963277665.1). Lineage (NCBI taxonomy): Eukaryota > Viridiplantae > Streptophyta > Magnoliopsida > Santalales > Viscaceae > Viscum > Viscum album. Next base: position 1,283,010,237 of record OY728123.1, on the reverse strand, counting down.
AAGAGAGGGATGTGGAGAGATAAAATGAGTAGATTTTGGCCGAACCAATGGCCTGAGAGGAGTGGGTAAGGGGGTAGAGGAGGGGGCCTTTTATAAGAGGGAGGAGTGCCACTCTTGGAAAGTCATGAAATGTTTCTTTATTATAAAATGAGTTTCAAATTTTAAAGGTCCCACAATGATATATTTCGAGGATAAGGTGATAAGGGTTTGAAATCCACCCATAAAATTGGTTTTGGACATGATTGAGTCTTATATTTTACATTATCATTTCGATTTTTTTTCAATCGTTCATTAATGAGGTAATCACTACATCATCATGGTGTCATAAATAAATTTATTTATTTAATGTCTAAAAATTATATAAAAATACCATGATGTAGGAAATATTTTAATCTTTAAAATTAATATTTATAGTCTAAGATATCATTTGTGTATACGAAATTAAAATTGTATTACTTATGTGTTACATACTTTTGTTATATTTTTATTTCATTAAAAATAAAAAGATTAATGTCACTATCACACAAAAGTGATTCCATTGGGTCCCAATGTTGCACAAGGCATACCATGGTTGGATATGAAGCAAACATTATAATTAGAACACATGTTGGGGTCATTTATATTATTATGATATTATTTTATTACCCTTAACTACCTAATTACTATTTAATCATGATAGTTAAATATAATTACCGTCTTTACTATTTACAATGTCCACAAACAAAAGAGTATTAATTAAATAAATCAGAAATTTTGATTCTAAATAAGGAATCCATTTTACCAAATTACAAACATATAAATTACCATAATTAATTTAAAAATAATTCATGTTGTCAAAACAAATAGCGGGTTTTTTAGAAACAATATCTATCAAAAGTTTGACACCTGTTTATGCCCAATTACAATGTGAAATTATTTACAATGATAAAAATTGGATTAAATGGTAAAAATAAATTCTAATTAAACTTTAAATCCAATTAAAAGTACAATCTATCCATATAATTAAATTAGATTAAAATTTAATTTTGATGTAAAATGTCGTATTTTTCACTATTCATTAAAAAAGGAGCATTGACAGAAAAATACCAAAAATTTATCCAATGAAAATTTAAATGTCACATTAATAAAGAATATGTATATTCTGAAAAATAGATATTATAAAATTATCAAGATATATATTTAAAAATGGCTCACCATCAAAAGTTGGTAAAACAATCTTTCAAAAAATATTAGAGTATTATACGCTTATGATTAGACTTTATTCCCATTTTAAGCCTATAAAACACTATCTAATTCATATATAGACCTAGATATGAAAATATATAATTCTTTACTTTCTTGGGATTTTACATTTCTTCATTGGGATTACATTTTGAGGTTAAAAATGTTCAAACGATTTTATGTTACAATTTCACCGTTTTCAAGATTATTTATGAAAATAATTACAATGATAAAATCTTATGACATGTCTATCAATAAAATCATGTTTTTTATTCTATGATCATTAATGATATTTTAATGTGTTTGTAACGTTTTCCACACATTGGTATATAAAATAATTGATAATTTTTTTTAGAAAATCCAAATTTATTTATCTCTTCGGTCAGAAATCCATTTTCTTCCAAAAAATTTATTTCTTAAAAAAACTGAAAAATACTTTATTATTATTGTATGATTTTTAAAAATTAATTTTTACATAATTATAATTTTTTTTAAATTTTTTTTTGAAAGAATATTCGTATAATTTTCCAAAAAAATCACATTAGGATTTTACAGAAAATGGGAATGGATTTTTTGTTTTAACATGTAAAACATGAACAAAAAATCATACTTACATAACCATTGAATTCATTGAAGAATCATTCATAGGTTTTTTAAGATATTTTAAATGGAAATGAAATTAATTTTTTATGTTTTTAAAAAATAAAATAAGAAATTATATTTTCCTCTTAAAAATGTCTTAAATGATCGATCAAATCCATTTTACATAAAACATGACATTGGTTGTTGTTAGATATATCTTAATGGGGATATTATTCTTGGATACAATTATTTTTTCTTCATTGAAAGGTTTATATTTATGATGGAATGATTTTTATGAAACCCATTTCTCCTTCATAGGTAATACCATGATATAATTTTTTTCTTGAACCACTTATTTTTACACATGTTGTGCTATGATGAAAAGATGAAATTATTATGAAACATTTCTCTTTTTTCATTGGTTATAATAATATAAAAAATTTATGAAACCCATTTCATTTCATCGGTCATGATAAGATGATTGTTTATTCGTTTACATAACACATGCGTATGGTTTTTATTATGTGATGGGTGAAACCTATATCTCCATCCAATTAATTGGGAAATGGTTAATGTTTTAGAAGATCATATGGTACAAAGGTGCTCATTCCATGACCAAAAATAAGGGTACACATGTGGTTTGTTGAATCCCACAAGAGGGTATATGGGTGGTCATCCAAATACTGAAATAGGTACACATATTGTTAGCCAAATCCAAATATCTTATAAATATATTGGTTGGTATCCTTGCCATCATATGTTTATGCCCTATATCTATATCCTGTGCCATTTTTATGCTATATGGGATCATGTTCTTTAATTCTCTTATGATTCATGTATTTTCAAAATCTTATCATTATTCCAAGATTAATGTTTATGATCGATGACAGGTTAGGTATGAACTTCATAAGTTATTATCATTATAATATACCCCTAAAATTATATTATGACTTCATATAGTAATATATTGATATATTTTGTTTTACCCATATAGATAATCTTAACTCCCCATTATTACACTTCCATTCCCCTAATTATGATGAATGGTTTTATGTAGGATGTGACTATAAATAGAAATAAATGAGAATCTAATTTTGGGAAACATTGAATATCATTAACTAGATTATAGATATTTATTATATTTTTCTAAAGAAACAAAACTATTACGGTCGTCATGCGTGTTTATTTGTAATGTAATTAATATTCATCTTAAAATATTTAATATCCCTTTATGAGAATCCTTGGTTGATATACCGATAATAGCGGTTTCATTTCATCTCATTGTTTTTAAGTGAAATCACAATATTATCGTGATTTATATCATTACGTAATGGATGAAATTACATTAATGATTATTAACCCATAATCAACGAAGAAATAGTTATTTATTTTTGAAATCACGTTTTAATATGATGTGTTATTGGTTTTCATCTTTAGTTTTTATATTCTGTTCTATATTTTGTTTCTGATATGGTTTATTTTCATATTGTAAATTATATAATGAACAAATGGATGGTAATTCATATTTTATTAATAATATAGATTCATGTATATTTTTATTTTATTCATTATAATTGATGGAAAATGATGTTCTTCATGAACTATTTTAATTACTATTTTGTCATTGATAGGGGATTCCGTTCGTGTATTGTGCATGTCAACCTTTGAATATTAACCAGTAAATTCAAAAAATAAATTATTTATTTTATTTGATAAATATATTTATTTGGGATTGAGTGAACCAACATGCATATGAAGTTTTTATTCCCTGGTATACTATTATAGATTCCATATTACCAGTTTTTTGTTTTAATGCATCCATTTGTGATTTAACAGGATGTGGAGTATGGAAATGATATGTTATGTTATCATAGGAATTCTTTTGGTTTAATTAGAAATGGGCATGTATGACAATATTTATCATAGTAAATTTCCTCTGTGATGTTAGAATGAATGGGTATTTGAAAAATGGTGTCAAAGATGGATCTCAGACTAATGTAATGGGATGATGTTATGATTTACTATTGGTTCCTATGATATAAGATATTAATTTTTTTAAATTTTCATATTCGGTGGATGAATGAAAAGGGTGATTATTTCAAAACCACATCCCCCCTTCTTAATGTAGCTTGATGTTAATTGTTTATTATTCTATTTTGGTAGCTTAGGATGGATCTTAGAGTTTCATTAATTAATGAGTGGTAATGTAAAATATATTACCACATGGGTTAAGATTCTTAATTGATTGATGTAAATAGAATTTTTTGTGGAACTATGGACAATTATAGATTATAACTAGAGGGCAATATATTAGGATGGAAATTAATGGATATATGCAATTAATAATAAATATATTCAATTGAATGTTCCTTTAAATGCTTCTATTCTTATAGGTTATCAAATTCATAGTGGTGAAAGTCTAGTTTCCAATACATGATATCCGTAGTTGAGAAAAATGTTATGTAGCTTCCAATAGAGTTTTCATGAGAAATATACTTGTCTATGTTATGTGATTTCATAGGCTAAACTTCCCATGTTTATGTGGCAACCGTCTCCTCGTTGACTCTATAGGCTATTTTCACTAAAATCCATATTTTATAGGATGAATGGATATATTAATCCTCTACCCTACTCTGTTATCAAAAGATTGTTTTTATATTATAGTACGCACTGTGGTTACCCATATCATATATATCAATATAGAATTGGAATTGTTTATAGTTATTTCAATCACAATTATCCTTACATAGACAATCTGAAGAATTATCATATGTATGTTGTTTATGGGTTGTAATTTTTTTATTTGTAATACATGATGTACATGTTGTGGTCGATTCCATAAACTATGTTTATATTATCCGTATACGGGATTTTGATGATGTGAGTATGTGAAAATCAAGGTGTGGGGTTTTATACAGTTTTCATGATGTCAGAGGCTTAGCGAGGGAGTGATTATTAATGACATGAGATGTGGGGGAAGACTGGTGAACCTATGGAGAAGTGGAATTGTTTTATCTGAAATTTTATATTATATCAGATGTTATATTATTACATGTATGTGATAGTCATTGAGATATTAATTATATGGATCAGAAGAAAACATTCATCTTTATGTGATGAGTTGGATTGACTTGTTTATCCACTTTTCATTAGTAATATTACATTATAATTTGGATTAGATGTCCCATAATGGATCTAATAGATTATACATATTATTATCAACTTATGTTTTTATTTACAAATTTTTTTGTTTCATGGGATATGTTTAGAGATCAGAATGGATATTTGTAGCTCATGGAGTTTTTCCAGAGTTTTTTCGGGATTTGAGTTCACTATTGTGGATATTTTTATTATTATTTGTTTTATATAGTGTTTTTATTATATCATGTTATTACATGAATATAGTGTGATATTTTATTTTTATAATGATTTATTTGGTTTTTTGATGTTATATCTGATTACATATGTTACTTTTAGAGGTAAATTCCTAACATATGTCTGTATTATATAAACTCAGTTCTATTTCCTCACCTATCACCTATTAGTGATATGATAAATGAATAATTATACCTATACATTTATTAACAGGCTAGGAGGGTATCCAAAGTGGTGATGGGGTAATGATATAGTAGTATCGTAGTTTATAATCAGGTATGTGATATTGTTTGAAGCTACAAACTTGTGAGGAATACATGGGTTAGTATGAAAATTGTGTTAGAAAATCATAATAGGTGATGAAAATAAGGGATAACTACTAGTTTGTTTCATGGGTCTCTGTTAAAAGGGTAGAGACAACGAAAAATATTTTATATCATTCTAGTTTACAATTTTGTTTAAAATGGATACACATTAGAAATAGTAAAATATCAATTGACTGGTATTAATTATTACATTTTTCAAAATTTGGATTACTAACCCATTTATTCTTTCACAAGAATCTCTAAAGGACTTCATCCCCATCATTTCCATAATTATGTTATTAAATAAAAGGTCCTTGTAGTTTCATATCTTGTGACATTGTTTCTCCTACAAGATAAAGTTTGAGATCTATTATAGGAACCTTCTCTGATATTACTTAGACATACTAATATACGAGGTGATAAAGGACTATTCTTTAAAGTATTATTTACTCTTATAGTATATTTACATGATAATCCTTTTATACTTTTGAAAAATATTGTGGTACTAGGGTGAGTATGATTTTTTAAGAAGATGGTGGCCAAAACTAGAATATCATGAGAGGGGGGAGGGGATGAAATGATTCTCCATGTAATATACCATTGTAATGTGGTTCCTAGTTTCCTATAAGGAGGTGTTTTCAGACATTAAGAATTATCTAAAAGAACTTTAAATTATCATTCACAAGGATTAATATCTCTTATCCCCCTTGTAAATGATCATAAGTTTATTTTTTAGGTGCAGTCCATGGTGTTCAATGGAGAGAGTGCCCCAACAGTCTAATTAGGTTTCGTGATTATAGTAGAATTCTTTAGGTTCTATCATTATTCTAGTTTAGACAAGGAAAATGTAGATGGGTGATCTAGCCTACATTAAGTAGATGTGATAGGGGTAACGAAGGGGACAAAGCCACAAAGCTCCTTAACCCATGCATGCAGAGCACATATAGGGAGATTGTTTCCATCTGAGAAGAAATTTTATAGATTTATTCATTATTAGATACATGATATATATTTTCTGGTTCTAAAAAAATATCACATTATTCAGGGTAATGATTTAATTTTTTACACAAGGGATAATTCCTTATTGGATTCCTGATCTATACAATAAATCATTTTATCATCCCTAGACCCAGAATTTGGATGTGATATGGTGTAACATCCCAGATATTAAAAGAATAATACATTATGAAATCTAATAATATTTATGAATTAGATATTAATTTTTCATTAAAGGGGAATCTTTTTCAGATAGGGTACTCTACACAAAATAACAGATTTCTCCTAAATCTTACGTTTCACAAAACGTTGTGTTATACAAAAAAATAATATAAAAATAAAATTATTATTTAAAATAGTAGTTAATCTATAGACATTGTATTGGAGGGAATGAATTGAACTAATTAAAAATATTATTTCACATGTATTTTAAATGTTTTTTTACATCTATCTGATAAATTTAAGGTGCATAAAATGAGAATGAATAAATTTTTATGCATAAAATACTGTAATATTTTTAAAGGTCATTTTACCACATTTTTATAGGTAATCATGTTTAAATCTACCTTTTGTAACATTTATATATTATATTTTTAAAAATAAACTTATTCCTTAGAAGAGGGACAAGAAAATTTACATTGGTTTAAATTCATTTATTTTTCGGCCATAATTCATATTTTAATGAATAGGGAAAATACTGCATTTTATTTCAATACTGAAATTTCATCTAATTTATTTATATAGTTAGACTTTACATGTAACTAATTTTAATGTTTAATTAGATTAATTTTTATCATATAATCCAATTTGGGTAATTATAAGTAATATCATATTTAAATTTGACATAAGCACATGCAGATCTTTTGAACCTTTTACATCTTAAAAAACAACTTTTTGATTTGAAAATGAGAATTAATTTTAAATTAATTAGTACAAATTTTGTGTTTTAAATTTTAAGAAATGGATTCCGTATTTTAAATCATATGGACCAAATTTTGTAAATTTTCCCCCTTTATTTTTGGATATTATGTATAGTATCATCAATAATTATCTCTATTTACCATGGTTAAAGGATAAATATGGTAAATAATGGTAAAAATAATATTATAATAATAAAAAACTACCCTAAAACGTGTTATAATCCAATTGGTTAAGATATTTACGACCATGATCATCCTTGTGTCAATTTTAGGACCCCATGGAGCAACATAGGTGTGATGATGACTTTTTATAATATTTATATTATAAAAAAAGGAAATATAACATAAACATATATCTTTAAATAAACTTATTTTAATTTGTTTTATATAAATTATATCTTCAGCTAAAAAAAGTAATTATAAATATAAAAATATTTCATTCTTCATGGTACTTTATTTATAATTTTTAAAAAATATGTAAATAAATTTAATTATGACACAATGATGATGTAGTGACTACCTTATTAGTGAAGCATTCAAATAAATATTCTTATAAACATTAAAAAAAAACTAAATATGAAAATTTTTATGCCATAATTTTTTTGGGATTATATATTCATGTTGGGGGTGAGTTAGTGAGATTAGTTTGATAGAATCATGTTGTTATAACTTCAAATAAATTGCTAAATAGTGTAAAATTTGTCATAAAAGTTTTTAAAAAAATACTAATTTATTAAATGATATAGAGGTCATTAAAATCCCATATTTTGTGTACTAACATATATAACATTAATAATGTAATTAATTTTCTACTTGTGGTTATTTTGGTATTTTATATTGAATATAGAAATAATATATTATGAAAATATAAGAAGACTCAGTAAGAATTAATGTTTTTTTACTAATGGTTATAGCTAAAATATAATGTTACATTTGTGTCCCAAAAATGTATAAAAACTATTGGTTGACATTATTTAGACCCATAGAATTGTTATAGTCAAAATATGTCTCTTTGGAACTATTATAATTCTAAAATAAATTTATAATAACATAATATTTCATAAATTTCCTTAAGTTGTCCTCCTCTATCTTATAAAAGGCCACCATATCTACCCTCCTAATCACAACTGTAAATCCCCTTGTCTCACCCAAATTTTTCTAAAATAAGCTGCCAGCATCCCTCCAAAATTCTTATATGCCTTACCTTGGGAATAATACAACTAAAGGAAACATTTTGTTTCAAAACAAAAGAAGTTACCCTATTTTTAACTAACATCTTCTCTCAAGCTCCTTTAGTTTATTTTCCTTTTCTGCCCATATGCTATTTGTATTGCATTATTTCATAACAAAAATCGCATCAAAAATATTCTACAATGTTGTTATGATATATTTTGGACTTATACATGCACACACCTCCTTATAATGGAAATAAAACATATTGTTTCTATGTACGGTGAACTATTAATTCCCGAAACAATGATTGTTCAATTTTCTCCTTCCTCCTCTCATAGTGGCCATTATGATAGAACTGAATTTATATATTATATATATGATATTTATATTATCTCTATGATTCAATAATTATTATTTTTAAAATACCTTTATTCTTTCCATTTTTTATAAATACGATAATTTCATTTTAACAAGTGTGGACTACAACCCTCTCAAGGTGATATGACTCATTCATCCCATACATGGTACATATAAAGGATGGAATTAATGAACTTATCTATAATATATAACGTAAATATTATAATGGAATTATATTATAATTATGTATCAGTTAGTTTTCATTACATTAATATGAAAATGAAATGAAAGTAGTGTTTATGCATATATATGACCAATTGTCTCCTTGATTAGTGCATTTCCTTTTGTATCTCGAAATATTATAGATATTATAAATAAATTTATACTAGATATATATTATATTTAAATCCGGAATAATATTTTGGTGATAATGGTATTTTGAATACATGGAAAATTTACATAATAATAAGTTCATTTTCAATACAAGTACGTAACATCGAAATATTTTCCAATATGAACATAAATAATTATGTGATTTTTAAAACATGTTAATTATTGATATAATTGTAACAATAACCATAAATAAGGTTCTCAAAAAAGTAGTCATTAAATTATGTTTATTATTCAGGAACATAATGATTGTATGTGATGAGTCAGACTCAAGGTAAGAGAAATATTAACTCAATCTCATTTCCTTATGTTAAATAACCCTGATACTGGTTTTTTTCCAATAATATGTGTGAATGAACTCTGATTGTTTTAAACTAAATATAAAATTATATTGGATGTATTTATATTTTTCACACAAAATTATTTAATTGATTTATCCTTAACCAAAGGATACAATCATTATAAGGGATTTCATCTTAATCTCCACTCATTAAGTCATATTTTGATATTATACACCGCCTTCATTTATACGATGTATAATAATACCCATTGAATATTAATTTCATCCAAAGAGTACCTCTTTTATACGAATCATATCAGTAAATAAAAAAAGGAATGTTTCTTATGTATGTGATGATAATGACTTCTCCGCTTCCATAACCATTTTTTGAAATTTTTCATCCTCTATATGATTTAAAGTTTTTAATGGAAAATCAAACCCCTTATTCACTTTTTTGGTGTTTTGGTATGGAGAATGGTTTTGAATGTAGATTTAATTTTTCAATATCACGAAATGATTTTCATGTGATTGAAAATAAAATTTTATTACAGAATTGATGATAATTGAAATCTTTTACATTCTATTTTTATATAATGGTACTTGGATATTTGAAGGGTGGATACATGATAAACCAAAGACGGGTGGTTACGTGATAAATCAATGATTGATATTTCTGTGATAAACCAAGGATGGGTTTTATGTTATAACCTCCAATATATAGTGTATGGAAATTATCCATATTGATATTTTATTTAGTGATATGTGTGGAAGTAGACCGTATGCATATTCTATATAAGTATGTTTATATCTGAAGTTACCTTTATATGTTATATATGACTTTATTTGGGATTTATGTTAATGTTTCAATTACAAAAAATTGTATGCAATGTGATTATACTAATTGAATTGTTTTCACAACATCTTAATGGTGAAAATTATTACATTATGATTAATTATTCCGGTTTTATATTTTATGAAATAATCACAGTTTTCATTTTTTATGTGTCCCTTACGAAGAAATTTTTTCCTCATCCCATGTATTGAAAAAAAATTCATAGGGCATAATGAATAATAGAGTCAAGGATAGAATCAAATAAAAGGTATGCTATTTTAACATGAAACATACCATGTTTCTTTTTAAAAAGTTATTATTTTATGAAAATATATATAATGAGTATAAGTGTCTAATTTTTAAGAAAAGAAGCTGGTATCTATGATTTGTGTCCTAATTCTCTAAAAAAACATACCTGAAAAGATCCTCAAAGTGAATTAAATTTAAATTATCATCTTAACTCAATATTATGTAGTGTTTAAGTCAGAGGCCTTGTAGTTGGTATTAGAGGTTGGTTTAGATAAATGTAGAGGTTATCATGGTATTTAAGCATAAATTATTTGTTATATATAACCATAATGATTAACACACTATACACAGTTATAGTTATTTTAAATAATTTGAATTATTTAAAGATAACATTGATATGTATATATTAATTTTCTCCCTCCTCTCATGATTGTATATGATGATTTTACTCATATACTAAAACCGAACATTTTGGTTTTTGTTGAGTTTTCATGACTGGAGAAAAAGATATTTAATCTTTCTTGAATTATTTTATTCTATAAATGTGGATTCTAGTGCTTCATTTGTGAAAAAGTCAACTTGAATACTCATCATTTGGAGAAAATATGAGTTTGTGTAAGAAATTGATAAATTATGATACTCTATTTGTCATAATTATTTGTGCATGTGATAATATTCAATGTAGTCATAGAGTTATTCAAATATATAAAAACGATCCTGAAAAAAACTATATGTTATTTTTAAAAAAATAGGAAATGAAAAACCATTTTTCCAATCACATAGTTATGGTTATGTGAGTGTTAACTTTCTCCTCACCATGTTTTCTATCACTTTGCATCAAAACATCATAGTTATTTTTTCTTCCTTATCCACAATTTCCTACATGGAATCCTAGTATGTGCTATATCGAGTGACAAATATAGTTATATTTCCTTATTTTAAAGTCCTATTTTTATTGACTCTTTTTTGATATGGGGAATTTAATAAAGTTACCGATCTATATTTTAAAATTCTGAGGTCGAAATTTCAAAAAGGGGGGAAGGATGTAACATCCCAAGTATTTATAGATTAATAAATTAAAATGTATAACAATATTTATAAATAAGATATTAATTTTAGTGTAAATGAGACTCTTTTTTTGATAGAGTACTCAACACACAACAATGGGTTTCTATGAAATCATACGTTTCACACAACATTGATTTATAACGGAAATAATAAAATAATATTATTATTATTTTAAATGGTATTTAATTCCAAGACATTTTATTGGAGGTAATAAACATAACTAAATACAATTTTATAATAAATGTTTGTTAAATTTATTTTACATTCATTCAATCAATATTAGAGGATTAAAATTAGAATGAATCAATTTATAAGCATAAAATACTCTAATATATTTTTTTAAAAGGGGTTTTGCCACCTTTTGATGGATAATCCTTTCTAAATCTTGTGTTAGTCAATTTCATAAGTTATACTTGACAAATTAAACTTCTTCATTATATGGGGTACAAGAAAATGTACATTCATTGAAATTTTGGTATTTTTATGATAAAATAAATATTTTAATGGATAGTGAATAATATTGTGTTTTAGTACAAAACAACCATTGAATATAATTTATTTTTATAGTTAGATTGAAATTTTAATTGGCTTTGAAGTCTAATTTTCATATGTTATTTCCATTTAATCCAATTTTGATTATTATATGTAATTTCACATTTAAATTGTATATGAACACATGTTAATATTTTGATAGTTTTTACATTTTGAGAACCCACTTTGTGGTTTTGAAAACTATAAATTATTTTTAATTAATTTCCAAAATATCATTATTTTCAATTTGGAAAAATTTATTTCATATATAAGGACCTGACCTTAAAACATTACTTAATCTTGAGTTATTTCAAGAATACACATTGAGGATCTTTTCAGGTTTAGATTTTTAGAGAATTAGGACATAACTATAACATATTAATGATTACAAAGTAGACACATCTACTCAGTTTACATTTCATTCCAAAAAAACTCTTGAATAAAAGAGTCATATCTAGTTCCATATTTTAGATATCATGTCTTTCCATGATCCCATTCTATACCCTATTCATCTTTAAGTCCTATGGAAAACATTTCAAAAACATCAAGTGATCATAAAAAGCTTTGTAAGGGATATAAAAATACGGAATGAAAAAATTAGTCCATGTATACATAAGAATCAATGAAATAATACTTTACACATAAAACATAATCTCTTTAAAATACCTTATAATATTTATGAATAACATATATAAATCATAAGACATAATGGTAACTTGAGGCATTCATAACATTATTATGTAGGGAGTAACCCCCATGGTTACGTTTGGAATACCCATCACAGTATATTCTCAAAATCTCTTCGGAGAAAACGTAAAATTTAACTCCTTCACGTTACCCAATGCATTGAAGAGATATCTTGGGATCACCCACCCTTAGTTTATCACATAACCACCCATCTTCTTAAACAATTCCCAAGAACCATAACATAATATCATCACATAAAACATTCATAAAGGAAACCTAACATTTCTACATTTTAAGCACAAGATATCAATATAGAACATTGATATAATAAAAACATTATCAAATCCATTTTAAATACCAAAATACATAAAATATTATATGTTATTTATTTTCCCATTAAAAACATTAAGACTTGTTCTGGAAGACTATGTTCAAATAATACTCGCGGCGACAGAAAGATTGTTGTCAATACGTATGTTAACAAGAAACATACTTTTTGTAGTTTAGTAAAACAATTTTTAGATAAAATATTCCTTTTGAATAAAAGTAAAAGTCAAAGGGGTTTATACACAATATAAAATAATTTTGTGTATAAAACAAAATATACATCAATGAAAGGAGATTGAGATGAAGTCCCGTACAAAGATGATATCCTTAGATTAAGGATAAATCAATTACATAAATATATGTGAAAAATATAAATACACCTAGTATAACTGGATATTATGTGTAAAAAAATAAGAGTGATTCACACACATATTCTTAGAATTATATATTCAAGTAGTACAAGTTTAACCCAAAGAATTGAAATTCAGTTAAGAAGTTCCCTTGCTAAAATTCGACAGCCTAAAGACGTCACAATAAAATTCAGAAAATGAGTTTATGAGAGAGGAAATTGTATCTCATCACATGGAAATAAAATTTAAATCAATAAGGATATAGAAAAACATATCCCAACATAATAAGATGAAAATTAAAAGACATAACAAAATAATTTTTTAAAAAGAGGAGGGTGAATGTTCCCTTACCGATATGGGTAACTTTCAAAACGTACACCCCATGAAAGAAGGATCATACAATGAATATGTAAATAACCATAAATTAAATTATATTAAACAAATAATACAATAATGGTTAGTACACACACCACAGAAAAGTAAATAGTGGAAAATGTATCAGGAATCTCATAGGAATAAAAGTGACAAGAAAAACCCATTACCTCGTTGAGATCAATCGTGTCGTATGACAAAAAAGATAATAAACACCTAATGTATCACATAATACCATAAATATAAATATAATCATGATAATATATATGATTGGTCAGTGAAAAATACACCACATTCAACAAATAAGTGTCAAATAATAGAAATCTCATGGAATTAAAAGGGAGATAAGAAATCCCCTTATGGAATTTCGGCAATCTAACGACGCCACTTAAAACATCAAAAAAATGGATTGATGAGATCAAATAGGATTTCTCATCATATGAACATAATAATTACAGTAAGAGTAATATAAAAGAACATCCCCAAACATAATAAAGAATATCTTAAAGTAAATGACATAAAAAAGAGAGTAATTAAAAAGAAAGAGAGAGCTAGAATCCCTTACCTCGAGTCCGACATGTCTTGTTCATTTCATTATATTCCTGAATAATAACCTTAGGTAAATTTATAATTTCATAAGGACATAATTTAACTTATATTATTCAATTAATATAATATATTATCATGTTATAATAATTAGTAAATTATGTGAGTCCATATCATACGTTTTGTCGATGTTTGTTACATGAGTCAGAAATGAACATGTTTGAAAAGAATTGTCCATGTAGTTATCAGAACATTATCTAAATAATAGTATTAATGATTTAAATATCTTATATATCCAGTATATATTAGTTTTATACTATTCCATATCATTTGGAGATAAAAATAAAATGCACCGTTCATTGAGATGGTAGTTCGTACGTACGCATGAACGCTACTTTCATTTCATTGTCATATTAATGGAATTAGAACATATTGAGAGATATATATATATTATGATTACAAAATTATATCCATCATTTATATGTAACATATTTCATATATATCCATTATATATTTATTTATTTATAATAGTTCATAACAATTGGAGATATGAAATGAAATGCACCATTCATGGAGATGGTAATTCATACGTATGCATGAACGCTGCTTTCATTTATATTTCATTAAATGAAAACATAATAATACATAGGTATATTATAATTAAAGTATATTATCATATATAACATCATTTAATCCATCCTTTATATATTCGACATATGGCATTAACGATTGAAATCACTTTGAGGGGTCGGTAGTACGCACATCCTAAAATGAAATTATCACGTTTACCCAATATGGAAACCATAAAGGTATGGAATAAATGAAAAATACAGAAGGAAAAGGAAAAAAATAACATAATATATATCATATATAAATATAGTTACATCTTAATGGCCACTATGATAGGTGGTAGAAGAAGATAAAACAATCATCGTTTCGTGAGGCACTAATTTCCCATCCACGGTAATAGTATGGTCTATAACCATTTGACAGAGGTGTGTGTATGTGTAGCTCGAATCATTCTCATAAAAAATACTAGTATATTGACTATACTAGTTTTGTTACAAAATAATGTAATCAAAAGAGTTTAAGGGGTTGGAGAAGCAAAAAAATCAACATAATAGAAGACATTACCTTTAAATCTGGTAACTCCCCTTGGTTTGAACCAAAAGGGTTTATTGAAGTGATTTCTGCCTAAGGTAAGGATTATAGGATGAATAAGGGGATCTTGGGAGCTTATTTTAGTAGAGGTATGATGAGACAAAGGGGTTGAGAAGTGTGTGAAATGGGTAGCAAGTGGGGTCTTTTTATAAGGGAGAGGAGGGGCTCTTTTGGATACCTTGAAACTATTATTTTTTTATAATGTGAAATTCGATTTATAAAGCTCCAAAAATCATTAAAGTATAGAATAAGGTGTCACATGTTAGAAATAAAATCATACAATAGGCATTGGAAATTTTTTTTATATGTTCTCAAACATTATCTTCTTATTTATTTAATTTATTCATTAATGACTTAAACACTGCATCATTATTGTGTCATAAATAATTTTCTTTATTTGATTTCTAAAAATTATAAAAAAATACCAAATTGTAGGAATATTTTTATATTTATTATTATTATTTATATTCTAAAATATAACTTGTATAAACCATTGTAAAAATTGATTTAGTAAAATAATACATGTTTGTGACATTTCTATTATTACTTCAAATTAAAGGTATTAATGTCATTATCATACCCAAGTGGATACATGGGGTCCGAAAAATTGAACCATGGATTTCCTTGGTCATCCATGACTCATCCGATAAAGTTAGGACACATTTAAGGGAAACTTCATATTACTTTAACATTATATTTACCTTAAATTACTGTAATTATCTTTAATCACGATTAATAAAACTTAAAATTTACTATTCACCAAAAATTATTTCCATGCCATTGAACAAAATTTTACTTACTAAGGACAACCATGTGTGTCAGATTTATGAAATTCAACTCAGAGAAGTGGTAATGTTTCATTTAAACGAAAAATTCAGTTTTTTAACTACCTCTTAGTGGTTTCACTATGCATCATAAAAATGTTGTTTTCCACAAAAATAACAAAAATTTATCCTAAGATATATTTGATATTATGAATTTAAAAAGGATGTCTATTTTACAAAATTAAAAACATATCGGTTGAATTAATTATTTTAATAATTATTTTTCATTGTCAAAACAATTAGCATGTCTTTAAGAAATAATAGCTATCAAAAGGTTGACAATTGTTTATGTCCAATTTCAAAGTTAAATTAATTCAAATGACCACCATTTGATTAAATTGTAAAAATAAATTCTAATTAAACTTTAAAACCAATTAAATATATAATCTATCCTTATAAATAAATTATATTAAAAGGAGGTTTTCAAGTAAAATACAAAATTGTTCACTATTCATTGAAACTTGATCTTTATCGGAAAAATAAAAAAAACATACACAAAGTAAATGTTGATGTCCCGATTCTAAAGAAGGATTTTATTTGGTCCAAAATAATGTATAAGAGTGACCGAATCTATTTTTTAAGAGGGTTCGTCATAAAAAGGTGATAAATCGACCTTTTAGTGAATATTAGAGTATTTATGCCAAAAATTGCATTCATTTGCATTTTAAGACTCTATCAATTATTGGGTAATTGTTAAAATATTTAACAAACATATATAATAATTTTTTAGTTAGTTCTGTTCATTCCATCCATTACAATGGCTAGGCATTAAATACCATTTAAAATAATATTATTATATTATTAGTTTGAAACATAAGATTTCATATAAACACGTTGTTGCATATTGGGTACGCCATCGAACATAACATTTTCTTTAAAATAATATTAACATTTTGTCCACAAATATTAATAAATATAAAAATGTCATATTATTTATATACCTGGGTTGTTACTTCCTTCCCCCCTTTGGGGAATTGCGTCCTTGTAATTTTAAAATTGGGCTCGAAAACATCATTGAAATCCCCACATCGGAAAAGGAGTCAATGAAACGATCACTTTAAAAGAAACAAAGAGAAGTACAAAGCTCACTAGAGACAACAGATAGTAAAATTTCATAAAATCATGGATATGGGGTAGAAAAAAAAACCATCAATGACTTATGGAGAGTGATAGAAAAAATCATTACGAGAAATATAACCACCAGAAAATCACAAAAATGTGATGGGTTAAACAATATTTGATTCCCCAGTATGAAAAGTTAATATACAACATTTTTGTTTTAAGTTACATTAGATTTATGAATTTTTTATGAGCTTAACTAAAAAATAAGGAAATATACTTACTTCTCATGTATAATTTCAACTTTTACTATATTTCTAACACAAACTCATATTTTCTCCAAAAGATGAGTATTTAGGATAACTTGTTCACATTAAGAGCTCTATAACCAACTTCTTGAGAGTCTCCTAATCCAACAAGGAGAACTATATATTTCCCATGTCTTTAGAAGTTAATCCAAACCAAAAAGTTTTGTACAAGATAAGATAATCCCCAAAAAGGATAATCTTTTATAAAAAGAAAAAAATACTATTAATCTGCAAAATTTGTCAAACAAAACCCATAGTTCATTAAAGACCGTAAAAAAAACAGTTAACCATGAAATTCGTCAAAGTAGTCCAAACTAATATTGAAACCCAAATCATCGAAGGATTGTATCACATAGTATTACAAGGTAAATCTTAACATTTATCTCCAAATAACTTCACCTTCTCTTAAAGTCTTACAATGGAAAGTAATTAACCTAATCACACATCCTCCATGCTAGGTTAATCTTTTCCCTAGATAACCCAAAATCAACTTATTCTTTATTCATAAAATAATCTAAATAAAAAAAATTCATACTAAGCAGGGACATCACGTAGTCCAGTGGTAGGTGATAAACACCAGTTTCACTTTGGTTGTGGGTTCTATTCCCACAGATTCGTCCGACGCGATGGGTTGTCACACGGTCTGCGTGTTGTCCTTTTTCAAAAACTAAATAATATTATAACATTTCCAAAAAGAGATAAATACATCAAAAATAACCATAACATATTTTAATCTCATTTTTATATAATCCCGTTCATTTTTCATCATAACATATATTAACCCATAATTTCCTCAAAAGTAAGGATCATATATGCCCTAATGGTTACCTTTATAATTATTACTTGAACTTCCTCATCGAGTTGGTTCTCTCATACATGATTCATTACAGAACTCACCAAGGATCAAGTGGTTAATCATGGCTCCTTGATAGTTATTTTAGAATAACCATGAGATGTCTCATTGAATCCCCCATTTCACCCGGTCTCTTAATTAGAGAACCACCACAATTTCCTTCAAACCCATTATTACTTTGGTGCCTGCTAGATACATCCATTTACTAAAACCAAAAATGTCTGTGTGAGTATATCAACAAAATCATCATGTACTAATGGGGAAGATAAACACTATGATATACTTATCCAAGTTATCTAAAACTCATTCCAACTTTCAAAAATAACAATGACTCCA
This sequence comes from Viscum album, assembly GCA_963277665.1. Lineage (NCBI taxonomy): Eukaryota > Viridiplantae > Streptophyta > Magnoliopsida > Santalales > Viscaceae > Viscum > Viscum album. The sequence continues at coordinate 1,282,991,135 of OY728123.1, read as the reverse complement.
TCCAATATATTAAACAGTGTGTTTATACATAACATGTCACTTAAGATTGAACAACACTCTAACCTCTAAAGATGTCTAAATCTAACTTTGATACCAACTATAAGGACTCATCCTTAAAAAATTACTTAATCTTGAGTTATTTCATGAATACATAGAGAGGATGTTTTCAGGTTTCTATTTTTAGGGAATTTGGACATAATTATTATATCTCAATGATTAAAAAGTAGAAACATCTACTTAGTTTAAATTTTTTCACAAAAAAAAATCTTGAAAAAAATATTAATGTCTAGTTCCATGTTTTATATATCATTTCTTTCCTTGATACCATCCTTGACCTAATTCATCTTTATTTCATGTGGAAAACATTTAAAAGACATGGGTTGATCATAAAATGATCAGTAAGGGATATAAAAATACGGAATTAAAAAATTAGTCCATGTATACATAAGAATCAATAAAATCATACTTTACTCATAAAAAATAAGACCTTTAACATACCTCATAATATTTATGAATAAATCATAGAAATCGTAAGACAAAAAGGTTACTTGAGGCATTCATAACATTCTTATGTAGGGAGTCACCCTCATGGTTACGTTTGGAATACCCATCACAGTATATTCAATAAATCTCTTCGGAGAAACCTTAGCGTTTAACTCCTTCACGTTACCCAATGAATTAGAGAGCTATCTCGGGCTCACCCACCCTTATTTTATCACATAACCCCCCATCTTAATAAACAATTCCCATGAACCATAACATAATCGTATCATAAAAAACATGCATAAAGGTAACATAACATTTCCACATTTTAATCACAAGATATCAATACAACACATTGATATAATCAAAAAAATATAAAAAAAATTTCAATACCATAATAAATAAAAGATTATATGGTATTTATTTTCCCTTTATAGACATTAAGGATTGTTATAGAAGCCAAAGATCAAATAATTCTTACGGCCGCGGAATGGTCATTGTCAACACGTATGTTAAAAAGAAACATACTTTTTGTCATTTAGTAAAATTATTTGTAGAGAAAATATTCCTATTTAATAAAAGAAAAATTATAAGGGGTTTATACACCATATAAAATAATGTTGTGTATAAAACAAAATATACCTCAATGAAAAGAGATTGGGACAAAGTCACGTACAGAGATAGTATCCTTAGATTAAGGATAAATCAATTAAATAATTATGTTTGAAAAAGATAAATACACCCCATATAAGTGGATATTAGGTTTAAAACAATCATATTAATTCAAACATATTCATATAATTACATATTCATTGAAAAAAATTTTAACCCAAAGAATTGAAATTGAGTTTAGAAGTTCCCTTGAAAAAATTTGACAGCCTAATTGCGTCACTTTAAAATTCAGAAAATGAGTTGATGAGAGAAAAAATGGAATCTCATCACCTGGAAATACTATTTAAATCAATAAGTATATATAATAACATATCCCAAAATAATAAAATGTAAATTAAAAGACATAACAAAAGAAGTCTTTTAAAAATATGAAGGTGAAAGTTTCCCTTACCGATTTGGGTAACCTTCGAAACGTACCCCCCATGAATGAAGGATCATAAAATGAAGATGTAAATACCCATAAATTAGAGTATATTACCCAAATAATACAATAATGGGTAGTACACACACCACAAAAAATTAAATAGCAGAAAATGTATCATGAACCTCATGGGAATAAATGTGACATGAAAAACCCCTTACCTCGTTGTGATCAATCGAGTCTTATGACCAAAAATATAATAAACACCAAATGAATCACATAATACCATGAATATAAATATAATAATGATAATATATTTGAATGGGAAGTACAAAATACTTCACATGAAATAAATTAGTGGCGAACAATGGAAATCTCACGAAATTAAAAGTGAGATAAGAAATCCCCTTGAAAATTTAGGCAGCCTAACGGAACCACTTAAAACATCCAAAAAAATAGATTGATGAGAACATATAGGGTCTCTAATCATATGAAAATAAAAATTAAATTAATATAAATATAAAATAATATCCCCCAATATAATAAAGAAGATCTTAAAATAAATGACATAAAAAAGAGAGTACTTAAAACGAAAGAGTGAGGTTGGATCCCTTACCTCAAGTCCGATTTTCCTTGTTTGTTTTTTGATATTCTAGAATTATAAACATAGGTCAATTTATAATTTATTAATGACTTGATTTAATGTTTATTAATCAATTAATATCATATATTATCATGTTATAATAATTAGTTAATTATTTTATTTCATATCATACGTTTTGTTAATGTTCGGTACATGAGTCAAAAATTAAATGGTTTGAAAAGAATTTTCCATGTAGTTATAATTAAAATTTCTACATAATATAATTAATGATTTAAAAATCATAAATACCCATTATATATTAGTTTTATACTATTCCATAACATTTGGAGATAAAAATGATATGCACCGTTCATAGAGACGATATGTCTTACGTATGCATGAACGCTACTTTCATTTATTTGCCATATTAATGGAATTAAAACTAAATGAGAGAGATATATATTATAATTCCAGAATGATATTAATAATTTAGATTTAATATATACATTATATATCCATTATATATATGTACTTATAATAGTACAAAACATTTGGAGATAAGAAATGAAATGAACCATTCACGGAGACGGTAATCCCTACGTACGCATGAACGCTACTTTAATTTCTATTTCATGGAATGAAAAAATAATGATACATAGGGATAATATAATTAGAGTATTATATCATATATAACATCATTATCTCCATTCTTTATACATTCCACATATGGAATTTCCAATTCAAATCACTTTAAGGGGGCGGTAGTCCGCACATCCTAAAATTAAATTACCGTGTTTACCCATTATGGAAACCATTAAGGTATGGCATAAATGAAAAATAAATAAGCATAAGGATATAATAAGCATAATATATAACATATATAAATACCGTGACATCTTAATGGACACTATGAGAGGTGGTAGAGGAAGATAGAATAATCATCGTTTTGTGAGGCAGTAATTCACTATCCACAGAAACAGTATGTTCTCTAACCATTAGAAGGAGGTGTGTGTAAGTGTAGCTCGAATCCTTCTAAAAAAACAGCCTAGTATATTTAAGATACTGGTTTTGTTACAAAATAATGGAATAAAATGTGTTTAAGGGGTTGGAGAAGCAAAAACAAAAAATATAAGAACAAAAGAGAAGACATTACCTTTAAATCAGGTAACTCTTCTTGGTTTAAACCAAAAGGGTTTCTTGAAGTGCTTTCTACCTAAGGTAAGGAATCTCAGATGAATAGAGGGATCATGGAATCTTATTTGAGTAGAGTTTGTATGATCCATAGAGCTTGATATGTGTGAGAAATAGGTAGGAAGTGTGGTCATTTTATAAGGGAGAGAAGGGTCTCTTTTGGAAATCTTGAAACTATTATTTTATTATAAAATGAAATTCGGTTTCTAAAGCTCCGAAAATCATTTAAGCAGGGGATAAGGTGCCCCACATTTGAAATAAAATCATCTAATAGGTATTGGAAAAGTGTTGGATATTTTTATAAACATTATCTTCTTATTTATTTAATTTATTCGTTAATGAATTAAACATTGCATCATCATTATGTCATAAATAATTTTATTTATTTTATGTCTAAAAATTATAAAAAAATTACCATATTGTTGGAACTCTTTTTAGCTTTATAATGAATATTTATAGTCTAGAAGATACCTAGTATAAGCCCTTGTAAAAATTGTTTTAGTAAAACAATACATGATTGTCACATTTTTATTTCTACCTTAAATAAAAGTTAATAATGTCATTATCTTACTCAAGAGGCTCCATGGGGTCCAAAAAATTGACCCATGGATTGTCTTTATAAGAACCTGCTTCTTATTTTTGAGGTATGGGTTTCATCTTTTCTCTTTTCCTTAGGTGTTTTTGATAAAATAAGGAAACATTTGAACAATCCTAAATTTTAGGACTACACGCCATGTACATTTCCACACGTCACGTACTTTTGGCCGTGTGGGATGGGTACACAGGGCGTGTAGCCATGTCAATGATGAAAGGTGTAAAAACTGACTACATGCTGTGTAGTTTGTATTCACACGCCGTGTAGTCAGTCGACAGGCGAATAGTAATGCGATGGCCTGCTGGCCGACAATACACACTGTGTAGAGAGGCATACAGGCCATGTACTCATGTCGACAGATGAAGAGTGCCACGCTGGCGAGAGGCCGCTAGAGAAACAATTTATAAAATGGAAAGTACACATGGTGTACTTGAGAATACACACCGTGTATTTTGGTTTTTCGCTTAAAATGGTATGTATTCCCCCTGGTTCACATGGAAGGTTTTGAACACCGGAGGGATGCTCAAGGAGATGGTCGAAGCTTTTGAGATCTGCCGATCACGAACTGGGAAGCTGATTCCACCTCCGTCGATCTTGCTGGAACCGCACGGGTAAGAGCTTCCTTCTCCTAGAGTGTTTCTATCTAATTATCCCTCTAAGGGATTTTATCAGAGGTTTAATGATAATTATTTACCCCAAATCTATTATGTTCTTGGTTGTTTCAGAAGGCATCGTTCAAGCATATAGATCACAGTTGATTGAGGTAGGTGGCTTGGTGTTTAATTTCCAACTGAGGTGCGTTTTTGTGTACCGTTGTGATACGCGCCCATGAATGGGGTGTCGTATGGCTGAGGCCTTATTGAATTAAATACCTAGAATTGTTTGGTTAATTTAAATGTGATAATAAATTGTTTTTTGGGATTGCTTCTTGGATCCAGAACCACCCCGGGGGTGTGTTCCTCTATTTATCCGTTTGGCCAGGATACCCGATGGTATGCCTTCATAATAATTATTATAGAATTTCCTTGATAGAAATGGAATTTTTATTGCATGTATATTGCTTATTTACATATTGGGAAATGGCCTGATTACTTGTTTTTCCTGAGGGTAGTGTTGTTATTAGCCTATGGGCAATGTACTACTTAGCCTTTGGGAAACATCTTCTGTTCCTGTGGGAAGTTGACTCTATACCTGTGGGTGACCCCTCGTATGCCTTTGGGAAATATTTGATATGCATGTGGGAAGATTCATGTGTTTGGATTCTCTTTACCTAGGGGTAAGGGTTTACGTGTCTAAGGACTCTGGATATTTTCTTATTATATTTACTGTGGTGACATCATAAATTGAATGTTGAAAAGAATAATAAAATAGAAATATAACTGGTAAAGTTAGTTATTTTTCAGTTCAACTTAGATTATTACATTTTAATACTGCACACTATTGTTGATTATTTTCACATAGTTGGGCACGGGCCTTTGGTGGGTGCCTACTATGACTTATTTCTCACACCCAGTTTGGGTCATGTCTTCAGCCCAAACAGATTACATTTCTACAGGTGTGGATAATGGAAGGGGTCCCTATACACGCACTTGATTGCTGCTGAGGAGTAGGGAAGCATGGGACCAGGCATAGGATCACGATGTTGCCAACTATTTTGTTTTGGTGTACTCTATATTATAATGTATTGTATTGTTGTGTAACATGTTCTGGCTATTTTCTTAGAACTTGAGACATATTGCATCATCTTGTATATAACAATTGGTTATCTTTTACTTCAGTTGTTTATTTAAATGTGCATGGTTTATTGCTTCCGCTGTTGTTCAATGTTTTTATTATTCTGTTGTGCTACTCTTTGAAAAATGAGGGCATAGTTTCCCCACTATCAGACCTGGGCCTTCACTGCTAGTCAGTAGCTTCTGGAGTTTGCAGAAATGTGATTGAGGTCACGTGGCGAACCTAGTTCCAGGCACCCGTTGAGTGGCACCCGGATACGGGGCATTACAAAGTCATATCAGAGGAGTTCTTTTCTTTACCTGACTATTTAGAACCTTAGTCGGGGATATTATGAGAACGGTAGTTGGTAATAAGATATGCCCAGGCATAGCTAACTCCTGAATATGGAAAAGCCAATTTACCTCGTGTTTTAATTTTTCTGATTTTGAAAAGTTACACTTGTTCTATTTTTCACCGTTGGGTGACACACTTATATTGTTCTGTTTATATTTTATCCATGGGTTCTATTTCATTGCAACCCTATGGGATGAGGGTATTCCATCTCATGAATCATTTAGGTGTATGTTAGAAATCACATGTCATGCATAGTTTCCATGCCATGTATGTGCATTAGAAATTCCATGTTGTTGTGAAAGATGTTGTGCTAGTAAAATCATGTTGTTTTGATAGCTACTTGGATAGATACCTACTGGTTGATAAGTTATTATTGTATGAGCCTGTTTATAGACTGGACACCAATCTTCAGTTTTTTTTGGGAAAATGGGCCCTCATTGACCAAAATTTGGTGGATCATTAGATATATATCCAGTTATAAGACATATAAGATTCCAAACATTGATTCGTGGGGAGTATGGGCCTTCACAGATAGGAATTTTGCACTTAGGTGTTGTTTTTTAGTATTTTCTGGGTTCCAGAGAAGTTCTGAGGCATACTCTCCGAAAAACCAGTATAAATGCCGTATAATACCTTAAACACACCATGTAGGTTCTTCTGTTTGGGAAGAAATGAAAAATATTTGGTACACGCTGTGTATCCTAAGTACACGCCATGTAGTATCTTATCGTTTCATAGACTGTGTGGGTGGGGACACGGGGAAGAGAAATGCTTGGGGTGAACACGTAGTGTACCAGATATACACATCATGCAGTGTTGACCCGATGTCTGCCCATGTAACTAACAACACAGACGAGGGAGACCATAATATATACACGCTTTGCCCACTGTGGAAACACGCCATGTATTCTGACCTGGGATCCAGCCGTGTGACTAACAACACAGGTCAGTGTAATCATTTTGTGTACATGCCGTGTGTATATGGAACACGCCATGTAGTGTAAGCCATGTATCTGGATGTGTAACTAAAAACATGGGTCGGAGAAGCTCGTCTAGTACACACCGTGTACCTATGGGACATGTCGTTTAGTCTTGTCCGAGGATAGACTGTGTGGACATAGCTGTGTGGATGGGAAGACGGAGTGGTGTACAAGTCGTGCACAGGTGTAACACACCGTGTAGTATCAAGCCAATTAGTCGCCCATGTCACAAACGACATGGGTAGTTGGAAAATTACTCCATACACACTATGTGGATTATATACACACCCTGTAGATTTGTTTAAAGGTATCTGTGTGGCTTGTCCCTATAGAAGGACCCGGGCAGGGGAAGAGAAGTCAGGTACACGCCTTGCAGTCAGTATACATGCAGTGTAGTCTTGTTGTGGAATCTTAAATGGATTCTTCCTCCTGTTCCCTTTTTGGTTCCTTCGTTTTCAGACTATGATAATATTGATCTAAGGTGTGCATTTTACCTTGTAGTGTCATGCCGCCGAGACGTTCACACATTTTTCAATGGGAGAGGGGAAACAAGTTTACTGTGGAGATGGTGGGCCATGGGCTAGTAGTTGATCCTCTAGAAGATCCAAATGCAGTGCCAACCATAATACGAGACACAGGTGCAGAGGTGCAGTTCTGTGAAGGCTTTATACGGTTCATGCAGAACTTTAAGGGACCACCGCTCGCTGCCACATCTATGGACGAGGTTACTTGTATCTTCCAGCAGCAGCATCCGCCTATGTTTTCAGGGGATGGCAGACCACAGGCTGCAGTGTCTTGGCTGGGTTCAATACAGACTATTTTCGAGAATCTTGATATGCCGTCAGGGCATAGGGTCAAGCTCGTGACTTATATGCTGCGTGAGTCCACTAAGAGGTGGTAGTATGTTACCACCCAATCAGAGCATCACATAGACATGGTGTGGGATGATTTCCAGACATCCTTCTATAAATTATTCTTCCCAGAGACGCTGAGGATAGATTGAGCTCAAGATTTGATGAATGTGCAGTAGGGTGCTATGTCGGTTGTGTATTATTCTTCTTGGTTCACCGATCTTTAGCGTTTTTCACCCGTTCTAGTGGGATATGCGATGCTGAGAGGAAAAATATTTGAGGATGGTCTTTGATATGAAATATGAGCACTGTTCAATGTTTTTAGGTTGCCATCAGTACATGCAATTGGGAACCGGTACTGATTACAGAGAGGAACTGGCGAGAAGCTAGTGGTGTGGGCCAGGGCGGTTCATCACCAGTTTATGGTACTATTTCTTCTGGTAAGAGGAAGAGACAAATGGACTTATATCAGGGTGGAAGTACCAGCCAGAAGAATGTTTTAGGTGGCTAGTTCATGTGCTAACAGTGTGGTAAGGAAGGTCACAAGCGACCTTAGTGTCCACGTGATCTAGTGGAATGTCGGGCTTGCGGTAGGATGGGTCATCTGTAGCGCTTTTGTAAGTTGTTTCCACCAGTGGCTAGTGAGAGGGGTTCTGTGTAGACTCTGTGTGCGGGGGCAGGACTAGTAGATTATTACCAGTCAGAGAACTGGAACACATTATGGCATGCATGAGGGGATGGTGGACGTGGATGTGGTAGCCAAACACCAGTATCTTAGAGGCAGCTTGGCGGGACAACTCAGGGTAGCCAGGCTATGTTGTTGGGTCGTGGCACTGGGCAGACCTAGGTAGTGCAATAGGACCAGAAGGAGAAGGATCCTTGACCTTCTACTATTAGAGGAACTATTATAGTAGCTTCAGATTTATCTTTGTAACTTTTCGATACGGGTGCTACACATAGCTTTATATCTGTCCCTGTTTTAGAGAGTATTGGGCTTGGTGTTTCTACTCCCTCTGATGTTATGACGTTAGAAACTCCATTGAGAACTAGAACGTCTAGTGTGCATCAGTGAAAGGAGTGCCCCCTTGAGTTTGGTGGGTGTCACTTCCTTTGGGACCTCTATGTCTTAGAGATAACAAGATATAATGTCATTCTGGGGATGGACTAGTTGGTTCCTTTTCGAGCCTTTGTGGATTTCTATCATCGCAGGGTGAGTTTCATGTCACCAGAGGGCTGAGAGTTTTTATAAAAGGGTGAGTGGGATGTTCAGGTGAGTCGAGCTGGACCATAGCATCATGGGCGAGGTGGTATCACAGCCCATATTGCGATCTTATATCTGTATGACAAGAGGATTGACAGATGGATTTCCCTCCAGTGGTTCATCGTTTCAGGGGTGTCTTCCTGGATGAATTTTCAGGTCTTCCTCCAGAGTGTGAGGTGGATTTCTCTATTGATCTTGCACAAGGAGTGGCATCGGTGTCCATTCCTCTCTATAGAATGACTACACCAGAGTTACAGGAGATCAATAGATAGTTAGAGGAGTTACAGTCAAAGGGGTCCATCAGACCCAGTACATCTCCATAGGGTTCTCCTGTCCTCTTTGTGAAGAAGGTGAATGATACTCTCAGACTCTATGTGGATTATTGGATGTAGGAACAGTTGTCGGTTAAGAACCGATATCCCTTGCCAAGTATTTATGATCATTTTGACCAACTTCATGGAGAATGAGTGTTCTCGAAGATTGAATTGAGATCAGGATATCATCAGCTGCGCGTTAGACCATCTGATATACATCTCACAGCTTTCAGGAGCAAGTATGGTCTATATGAGTATAATGTTATGCTATTTGGACTCACGAACACACCAGCAGTTTTCATGGTTCTGATGAATCGTGTGTTCCATCCTTATCTAGATTATTTTGTGGTAAAATTCATGGATGATATCTTGGTTTTCTCTCACACTCGACTCGACCATGCCACTAATCTTGAGATTTTATTGACTACACTGAAAGAGCATCGACTATATTCTAATCTCTAAAAGTGACACTTTTGGATGGACTAGATACACTTCCTAAGTAAGATCATCTCAGAGGCAGGTGTTGTAGTAGACCCAGAGAAGGTGAGAGCAGTAGTTTCCTGGGAGAAGCCTAAGAATGTTTTTGAAATACAATGTTTCTTGGGGCTGTCTGGTCACTACAGATGCTTCATACATGAATTCTCCTGCATAGCAGTGCCATTGATGGGTTTGACTAAGAAGGGTGTGAAGTTCGTTTGTTCAGAAGCTTGCAAGATAGCCTTCTAGGAGCTGAAAGGAATGTTCACATCAGCACTGATCCTGATACTCCTAGAGCAGGGGAAGAGCTAAACAGTTTACTGTGATGAATCAGGTATTGGGCTAGGAGTTGTGTTGATGCAGGGTGATCGAGTAGTTGCGTACGGGTCTTGAAAATTGAGTCCACATGAGAGGAATTACCTGACACATGATATCGAGTTGGCTGCAGTTGTTCACGCGTTTTTCTATTGGAGACATTATCTGTTGGGAGAACATTTTTTTGGTGTTCACGGACCACAAAAGTCTCAAGTACATCTTTACCTAGTGTGAAATGAACCTGAGACTGCGAAGTTGGGTTGAATACCATCAGTCCATCAATTTTGAACATTCTTATACACCTGGTAAGTGTAATGCAGTTCATGATGCACTGAGCTGGAAGAATCAGACAGAGGCAGTTCATGAGGCTAGTATTGAATGGCAGCTTATGACTTTATTCTCTGATATGCATTTGGAGGGGCACGACAGTAAGGGGGAGGAATAACTTTCATCATTAGTTGTGACTTCTATCCTCCTAGATAGAGTGAGGATGAGACAGCTATCTGATTCAGAAGGCCTAGTTATACGAGATTTGGTGATCAGTGAGGACCCTCTCCTGGTTAGATGATAGGCGGTGATGATGTATTGCATTTCCATGGACGAGTATGGGTTCCATGGGATATACGTGAGGATCTGATGAGGGAGTTTCATGCCTCATCATGGGAATTTCATCCTGGGGTTACCAAGATGTACCGAGACCTGAGACATTAGTACTGGTGGCCGGGAATGAAAAGGGATGTATCTTTTTTTGTTACGAGGTGTTCCACATGTTAGTATGTGAAGGCGGAGCATAAGAGGCCAGCATGGGTGTTGCAGCAGTTACCCATTTTAGCATGGAAATGTGATGATGTCGTGATGGACTTCGTGACTTGTTTACTGAGGTCACCTTGAGGCAATGATGTTGTGTGGGTTATTGTGGACAGACTCACAAAGGTAGCTCACTTTTTTCCGATCAAGGAGACCTTCGGAGTTAAAGATCTTGGTATGTTTTATATTTGATATGTCATACATCTTCATGGGTGTAGAGACCCGAAGCTTGACGTAAATGGACATTACATTACTTTTGTGGAATACTTAGTACATTATAAAAACACACACACAAGGACCGTAATAGTTTAGTGTCTTTGGAAACTCAGAATATAATCTTCTAATCGTGGTGAAAGATCTTCAACATCTCCCATAAAGATCTTCCCTTTATTTCTTACCCAAAACTTTTCTTTATATCCTGGGGAAAAGAAAACATAAAAGGGTGAGCTCAAATGCTCATTAAGAGTAAACAAAATAAATATCAAACACATCATATTCATAAGAACATAACAATTTGGAAATCTTACCCTGCAAAAGAGATCATAATTTCATAACATGGGATAAATCATGGTAGTGAAATGTAATCAAAATAATCATAACACAAAACCTAAAGATTTGTGTAATACACACATAATCATAGAGAATCATTTCTTATTAGTCAAGACTCATTTCCAAAACTATCTTAGTGGACAAAGTCCATTTCTGAACAGTGTTCATTCTTCATTTCAGTCCTGTATCACTGAACCGGTTTAACCATCCGTTCCAGCCATGTCTATCTCATGAGATATAAAATCTTTACCCAATGCCCTAGAGGGAGATATAGGACCCACCCATCTCAGAATGATACCATTCTTATGTGTGACACAAAATCATAAACCATCCATCATAGCATAACCCATGTAATAAAAATGTGAATCTTAAACATCGTGACATCATAAAACAATTCATATAAGATAAAGGATTTCATAAAAATAATTCCATCACAAAATAGTTAAATCAATTTAATAATATTGATAGAAACAGAACCCTTTATTATCTTATATGGAAAATAATTTTGATAAAACACTTGAACCCCATTCTTGAGGAAAATATCCTTTCTACTTCAAAAACACTTTTCCTTTCATATCATGTCATAAAATTTTAAACTAAAAGAAGTTGATTAAAAATAAACTTGAAAAATTGTAAAGGAAGCTTCTTGGAAATATTGTTTTAAAAATCCATTCATTCCGTATAAGTTAAAAAAACATTATTCTCGTACTTTTGTAGGAAAAGTCAAGAAGTACCTCGTATGAAAAACGACAAAAGATTCCTTTCATATCATTTACTAAAAACTCACCAAAGGGTAAAAATGGATTTAAAAATTTTTAGGTGGATGGAAATAATATTACATATTGAGGAAACATGTATGTGGATGATAAAATACACCCGAGTAAATAACAAATTATAAACAATCTCGAATAAAAATGAGATTGTGATATTTTCTCTTACCTTAGGTCCGATTTGCTTCATAAGTGTCTGAACCTCCTGTATAATGATTTAAATAATTATATTGACTTATTCCAGAATCATACTCATTGTTATGATATCATATATGGTCATATTCTTAGCTTCTTATTAGTAATATTTCATTGTTACTTGTTATTCAGGTGTTTATAGCTTTTTGTTCTTATGCGTGTTTGGTCGAATAAATTATTATTCTTCTTTTAGGTTATAGATACCTCATTTATAGAATGGTATTAGTGTAATATATATCATATTCACTCACTCAATTCATTTATGTAATAATTATGTAATGAAAATCATGTAGAACGAGTCGCATCACATCGTGGAGACGGTATTCCGTACGTACGCAGGAGCGATGATATCATTCCCATGATCGTGGAATTATATTGGAGTGTATGTATAATATTTCAGAATCAATATCAATTTACAATAATCATATATATTCATTATTTACACCATTATACCCATCTAAGTAATGTGGTGGTGGAAAATAGATTACACCACGGTGTGGAGACGGTATTTCGTACGTACGCACGCGCGCTGATTTCGTTTTCCGTAGGATGTATAGATGATGCAATAGGGTTGTTTAATACACAGAATAACATATAAGTATATGAGTGATACTAATGTTATTAATTCATAATGAAACAAATAACTAAGAATAAGTGGAAGAAGAAATAAAGTTGAAAGAATTGGTAACGGACATTACCTCTTCTTTGAAGCGCTTCTTTGAGACCTCCTTTTAGGGCAATAAAATTGGTCTTTGAAGAAGACCAGAACCTCTAGGATGTCTCTAGGGAAGTGGAGAGAAGAAAATTTCAGGGTTTGGCCGATATTGAAGGCTCAAAGTGGTGTGAGTAAGAGAGGGAGGAGGTGCCCTTTTATAAGGGAGGAGAGGGGCACCTTTGGAAAAAATAAAAATATTATTTTTCTATAAATCCATATTCGGCTTTAAACATATCCAAATTGATTTATTTTGATGTTAAGGAGGTTATGGGTCTATATCATCACATAAAATTTAATTTGGACATGTTTAGTTTACTCTTTTAACCTTATCATTAAAATTTAACTTTAAGTTAGATAATTTTACTTTTACGGCGTCTTTTTGTGTTCTTACACTATAAGGTTAATAAAAATACTATAAGAATCCAATCGAATCCCAAGTTGTTTATTATTAATATATATAACCTTATCTAAGTCATTTGGCCGAACCATATATTTTTAGGAATAAAATATCAATTAATAATATAATATTTGTTTTAAAAACTATTTTCTGTCAATTTTGACACTATTTAGTAATTGATTTTTATGAAAATCATAACAGAATGATTATTTAGAAAACGGTTACGTAAATGAAGACTAACAGGTCATATTAACCTAGAAAATTAGTTTAATTCATAAAAAGTCTCAAATTACATTTATTTGGGTATTTGTAACATCACTTATGTCAATATTTCATTAATAAGATAATTACAACATCATCATTGTGTCATAAATAAATTAAATTATTTAATGTCTAACAATTAAAAATAAAATACCATCATTTAGGAAATCGTTTTATATTTCTATTGAATATTTATAGTCGAAATACCTTATGTATATCCCTATATTAAAAATGATTTACTTATTAAATATTGATTTTAACTATTTTAACCCTTCTTTAAATAAATTAATAATAAATGTCCTAATATAATCCATGTGGTCCTAAAGGGTAATATTTTATTCCTACGTTTGTTTTTTGTCAAATTAAACTTATCCAATAGAATTAGGACATGTTTTTGGGTAATAATAATATCATTTTTACCCTTAAATACCCTATTTACTTTTAACCGTGGTAAAAAAAATTAAAAGGTTAATATTCACCAAAAATTCTTTTAATCTCATTGAACCACATTTTACTTACTGAAATCAACCATTTCTCTCGGATTTTTGAAATTCAATTCACAAAAGTGGTAAAATTATGTTTTATGTAAATTCTCAAATTCTCCTAAGAGGTGGGTAAAAGACGGTGAAAAGTTCAATGAAATTTTTATATATCTAAAATTAATATAAAATTACCCCAATGAATTACATTAAATTATATAGGTATTATATATCAATGTTGACCTAAAATAAATTTAAATAAAATAAATAATTATTTAAATAAAAAGTTGGTTTTTAAATAGTAACCTAGTGTTAGCACTATTCATAAAAAATTAAATGTTTTCAGAAAAATACCAAAATTTCACCCTAGGAGAATTTCGATAATTCGAATCCAAAAATGAAGTCCATTTTCAAAAATAAAATTTATAAAATTTCAAAAAGTGGGTATTACTATTCATAACGGTTAGTTTTAATAATATTTTAATAGCATATCGTTGTTTAGAGAAACTAGGTATTGCATACAACACACGCTATCGTGGAAGGTCACGCTTGCATGTAATACAAACCATGTCAGGGATGCGTGTTGTGAAAGATCCTTTTGGTGTAGCGTACAACACAAGAAGTTAATGAAATTAAAAAGAATATTTTTCGTAAAATCTTGGGGTGATACATTCTACCCCCATTAAAATGAATTTCACCCTCAAAATTTGTCGGGGTTATAAAAGTTTTACTACTCTAAAGTTTATTTAATAGAAACCCACATCGTAAAAAGGAATACCAAAACATGGCTTTAAAAACTAAAGTATGAAACATAACGGTTACCCAAATTAACTAATCACTGGGTTTCCACATAGGAGAACATAGGTGAATATATGGATATGGAATAGAAATATAACAGTCATGTTCTGATGGAGAGTGGTAGATAACATGGCTATGAAAAATACAACTATCACAAAGCCATAAAATTGTGATGATCTAGGGTACCATCTAATTCATCAGATATAAGGGAACTAGGAAAACAGTTTTGGTTTTCAAGATCATTTCCCTAAAGTTGAAGAATTTGAATTAGAATAAATACTTACTTTATTTTTGTACAATCTCATTGTTGGTCATGCTTTGAACAATTTCCACTTCATCTCTTAAAGAAATGAAGTTGAATTTGTTATTCATGAAGTGTTAATTGATCATGTGATAGAATGATGGGTCATTCCATCTGTTTCAAACAAAAGGTTAGCAAAGGTTATCAAATATACATAAGTCCATCTATGGTGAGGTTAATCGTATACGATTCCAAGAATGAACTTATAAATTATATATCATACCGAGTAATAAAATAATACTTGATTCTTCAAACTAGGGACTTCTTGTAGGCCAGCGGTAGGCGATAAAGGCCAGTCGCACTTCGGTTGTGGTTTCGATTCCCACAGCCCTGTCCGACGCGATGGGATATCGCCCGTCCTGCAGGTTCTCCTTTTTATAAAGCTATATTACTATAACATCCCATAAATAATATCGAAAAAAGTTCTATCCTTAAACAATACAAACTTAAGTCCAACATAATCCATTCCAATCTTTAGGCTTATCTAAAATACTTCGTTCCACGCTCATAGTATAAAGAAAATGATTACACGAAATGTCACATAACAATCTCGTGAATTCCATCATTTATCCCCCATATATATCATAAGATATATCTTATTGGTCAAATTACAAACATGGGAATACCATAATCATGTATTCTCTTGAATAATGAATACCCATTGAACCTTAGTGAAAACATGAATGCAGTTAAAAGTTAACACTTTCCACAATCCAAAATCCTCAAAATTCTTTATACTCAAACCATGATATCACTTAGTCCTTATATCAATCATGAGCTCATGAATACAATCAAACATCTCATTATCTTTTTATCCCTTCATTATGCGCATATCATCTGCTTACCAATAATATCTCAATCACTTTCCATGGTTACTGGTACCATAAAATTATTGAATACTACAATAGACCAATACATAAATATTCCAATATTCCACGATACTATATACAACATTATTTTGGAATCCCATTACATAAACACTTAATCATTCCACCACATCGTTTTCATATTCAACATCACAATCAATGATCACATGTGACATCCCTTTGTCCTTTTCCTTAAGTGGTTTCTCATGTCGATCATCATTAACCCTTGGATTAGGGCATTGATTAGCATAATTCCCCATTTCATTGCACTTGAAGCATTGAAGTGTTGTTGGTGCGTTCTCTACAGTCTTTTCTTTATTCACACCATTAGCAACCCTTTTTCCATTACTTCGACACTCAGCTACTAGATGACCTTCTTGTACACACATAAAACATTTTCTATTCCTTTTATGACAATCTCTACCATTATTCATTCCACACTTTTAGCATAAGGAAACATTAATATTCTTTTTATCATTATTATGAGATTTCTCCTTGAACTCCATCTTTCGTTTCTTGTCAAAACCATGAGATGGATATGTAACACCAACTTAAGGTTCTTCCTTAATAGTACATCGCACAATTTCTTTATAGCTACTAAAGTCTCTTATAGCTAATACCCTTCGATGATTTGGTTTTAAGCCACTGAAGAATCGATCAACTTTTCTTTCAGGTTGGATGATAAAGCCAGATGCATACCTTACGAGCCTTGTAAAATTCACTTCGTATATACCAATAGATTCATAATACTTTTGATTTAGTTCAAGAAACTCCTTCTCCATCCTTGTTCAGAGAATATGAGGGAAGTAATTTTTGAAAAATAAGTTCTTGAACTCGTCCCATTCCATGGACTCAACTTCATCTCTGGGCCTCGTATTCTTGATAAGATTCCATCATTGATCAGAATCACATTCCAAACGATATACTGCTAAGATGTATTTATCATGTTTAGAACATTTAAGAACTGAAAATATCTTTTCAGTGGCACTGATCCATTGTTTAGAAACAAGTGGATCGGAAGACCCACCGAAAGAAGGTGGGTGTTTCCTCATGAAGGACTCAATAGAATACTGTTCACTTCTCTGCTCATTTGGAAGTCCAAAATGATTCATATCATTGGAATGTTTAGCAATATGATTTTGCACTCTATCTCCCATAACGTTGGTTTTTTCAGGAGGACAATCATTGCATCGTCCATTACATTGATTAATACGGTTCCTTCGGGTTCTAGCCATCATCTAAAACTCAAAAAGAATAGTGTGAGAGGAAAATATCACGCTAAGGAAAATAACATAATAAAGGGGGAGGAACATCAATATCTAAAATCGTAGGTTTTATTTTAAGATGGTTATCACAATTCTAGGACTATAACGTCTAATTAACCTAAGGGACATACCTAGACATACCATAGAAATATCTCTAGGGATCCCACTAAAGTTCTCGCATCCTAGTTTGCAAAGTTTGACTAAACCATTCCTCTGATACCAACTGTAGAGAACCGAAGCTTGACGTATATGGACATTACATTACTTTTGTGGAATACTTAGTACATAACAAAACCACACACACAAGGACCGTAATAGTTTAGTGTCTTTGGAAACTCGGAATATAATCTTCTAATCATGGTGAAAGATCAACAACATCTCCCATAAAGATATTCCCATTTGTTTTCTTACCTAAACCCATTCATTATATCCTGGGGAAAAGAAAACATAAAAGGGTGAGATCAAATGCTCAGTAAGGGTAAACAAAAGAAATATCAATCACATAATATTCATAAGAACATAACAGTTTGGAAATCTTACCCTACAAAAGAGATCAAAATTTTATAACATGGGATAAATCATGGTAGTGAAATGTAATGACAATAATAATAACATAAAACATGAAACTTTTTGGCATATAGAAATAATCATATAAAATAATTTCTTATTAGTCAAGACTCATTTCCAAGACTATATTAGTGGACAAAGTCCATTTCTGAACCGAGTTCATTCCTTGTTTCAGTCCTGTTTCACTGAACCGGTTTAACTTTCCGTTCCAGCCATGTCTATCTCATGAGATATAAAATATTTACCCAATGCATTGGAGGGATATATAGGTCCCACCCATCTCATAATGATACCATTCTTATGTGTGCCACAAAATCATAAACCATATATCATAGCATAACCCATGAAATAAAAATGGGAATCTTAAACATCGTAACATCATAAAACAATTCATATAAGATAAAGTAATTCATAAAAATAATTCCATCACAAAATAGTCAAATCAATGTAATTATAGGGATAGAAACAGAAACCTTAATTATCATAGATGGATAATAATTTTGATAAAACACTGGAACTCCATTCTTGAGGAAAATATCCTTTCTGCTTCAAAAACACTTTTCCTTTCTTAACATGTCATACAATTTTAAACTAAAAGTAGTTTATTAAAAATAAACTTGAAAAATTTTAAAGGAAGCTTCTTGGAAACATTGTTTTAAAAATCTATTCCTGCTGTATAAGTTAAAAATCACATTCTTCTCGTACTTTTGTCGGAAAAGTCAAAAAGTACCTCGTACGAAAAACGGCAAATGATTCCTTTCATATCTTTTACTAAAAATTCATCAAAGGGTAAAAATGGATTTGAAAAATTTTAGGTGGATGTAAATAATATTACATATTGAGGAAAAAAGGATGTGGATTATAAAATACACCCCAGTAAATACCAAAGTATAAACAATCTCGGATAAAAATGAGATTGTGATATTTTCCCTTACCTTAGGTCCGATTTTCTTCGTAAGTGTCCGAACCTCTTGTATAATGATTTAAATAATGTCATTGACTTATTCCAGAATCATAAACATTGTTATTATATCATATATGGTCATATTCTTAGATTCTTATTAGTAATAGTTTATTTTTACTTGTTATTCGGGTGTTTATTGCTTTTTGTTCTTATGCGTGTTTTGTTGAATAAATTTTTATTCTTATTTTAGGATATAGATACCTCATTTCCAGAATGTTATTAGTGTAATATATATCATATTCATTCACTCAATTCATTTATGTAATAATTATGTAATGAAAATCATGTAGAATGAGTCGCATCACATCGTGGAGACGGTATTCCGTACGTACGCAGGAGTGATGATATCGTTCCCATGATCGTGGAATTGTATTGGAGTGTACGTATACTATTTCAGAATAAATATCACTTTAAAATAATCATATATATTCATTCTTTACACCATTATACCCATCCAAGTAAGGTGGTGGTGGATAAAATATTACACCACGGCGTGGAGATGGTATTCCGTACGTACGCACGCACATTGATTTTGTTTTCTTGAGGATGGATAGATGATGAAATAGGGTTGTTTCATACTTATAATAACATATCAGTATATGAGTGATACTGATGTTATTACTTCATAATGAAACAACTAAAGAATAAGAAGTGGAAGGAGAAATAAAGTTGAAAGAATTGGTAACGGACATTACCTCTTCTTTGAAGCGCTTCTTTGAGACCTCCTTTTAGGGCACTAAAATTGGTCTTTGAAGAAGACCAGAACCTCTAGGATGTCTCTATGGAAGTGGAGAGAAGAAATGGGCAAGGGTTGGATGAGCTGGAAGGCTCAAAGTGGTGTGAGGAAGAGAGGGAGGAAGTGCCCTTTTATAATGGAGGAGAGGGGCACCTTTGGAAAAACTAAAAATATTATTTTATTCTAAATCCATATTCGGTTTTAAATAGATCACAATTGATTTATTTCGAAGCTAAGGTGGGTATGGGTCGCAATCGCCTCATCCAATTGAATTTGGACAAGTTTAGTTTACTATTTTAACCTTATCATTTATATTTAACTTTAAGTTAGATAATTTTACTTTTACCGTGTCTTTTTTTATTCTTACACTATAAGGTTAATAAAATTACTATAAGAAGACAAACGAACCCCAAGTTGATTATTATTAATATATATAACCCTATCTATGTCATTTGGCCTAACATTAGATTTATAGGAATAAAATAACAATTAATAATATAATATTTGTTTTAAAAACAATTTAATGTCAATTTTGACATTATTTAGTAACTGATTTTTGTGAAAATCATAACAGAATGATTAGTCCGAAAAAAGTTAATTAAATGAATAAAAACATGTCATATTAACCTTTAAAATTAGTTTAATTCATAAAAAGTGTCAAATTACATTTATTTGGGTATTTATAACATCAATTATGTCAATATTTCATTAATAAGATAATTATTGTATCATCTTTGTGTCATAAATAAATTAAATTATTTAATTTATAAAAATAACAAATAAAATAGAATTATGTAGGAAATAGTTTTATCTTTCTAATTAATATTTATAGTCTAATTTATCTTATCTATAACCCTATATTAAAAATTATTTACTTATTAAACATTGATTTTAACTATTTTAACCCTTCTTTAAATAAATTAATAATAAATGTCCTAATCTAATCCATGTGGGCCTAAATGGTAATATTTTATTCCTATGGTTGTTTTGGGTCGAATTAAACTTATCCAATGGAATTAGGACATGTGTTTGGGTAATAAAAATATCATTTTTACCCTTAATTATCCTATTTACTTTTAACCGTGGTAAAAAAGTAAAATGTTACTATTCACCAAAAATTATTTTCATCTCAGTGAACCACATTTTACATACTGACATCAACTGTGTCTCTCGGATTTTTGAAATTCCATTCACAAATGTGGTAAAATTAAATTTTATATAAATTAGCAAATTCTCCTAGGAGGTGGGTAAAAGACGGTGAAAAGTTCAATGAAAATTGTATATATCTAAAATTAATATAAAATTACTCCAATGAATTACATTGAACATATATAGGTATTATATATCAATTTTGACCTAAAATAAATTTAAATAAAATAAATAATTATTTAAATAAAAAGTCGGTTTTTAAATAGTAACCCAGTGTTTTCACTATTCATCAAAAATTGAATGTTTGAAGAAAAATACCAATATTTCACCCTAGGCTAATTTCGATATTCCGAATCCAAAAATGAAGTCCATTTTCAAAAAAAATTATAAAATTTCAAAAAGTGGTTATTACTATTAATAACGGTTAGTTTTAATAATATTTTAAAAGCATGTCATTGTTTAGGGAAACTCGGTATTGCGTACAACACATGCTATCATGGAAGGTTGCGCTTGTGTGTAATGGAAGCCAAGTCAGGGATGTGTGTTGTGCAAGATCCTTTTGGTGTAGGGTATAACAGAAGACATTAATGAAATTAAAAAAAATATTTGTCTTAAAATCTTGGTGTGTTACATTCAATCCCCCTTAAAATGAATTTCGCCCTCAAAATTTGTCGGGGTTAAAATGGTTTACTAATAGAATGTTTCTTTAATAGAAACCCACATCGTAAAAAGGAATTCCAAAACATGTCTTTAAAAACTAAAGTATGAAACGTAACGATTACCCAAATTAACTAATCACTGGGTTTCCACATAGGAGAACATAGGTGAAAATATTGATATGGAAGGGAAATCTAATCGTCATGTTCTGATGGAGAGTGGTAGAGAACATGGCTATGAAAAATAAAACTATCACAAAGCCATAAATTTGTGATGATCTAGGGTACCATCTGATTCCTCAGATATAAGGGCATAGGAAAAAAAATTGTGTTTCAAGATCATTTTCCTAAAGTTGAAGAATTTGAATTAAAATAAATAATTACTTTATTTTGGTACAATATCACTATTGTTCGTGCTTCGAACAATTTCCACTTCATCTCTT
Source organism: Viscum album (assembly GCA_963277665.1). Taxonomy (NCBI): domain Eukaryota; kingdom Viridiplantae; phylum Streptophyta; class Magnoliopsida; order Santalales; family Viscaceae; genus Viscum; species Viscum album. The sequence goes on along the minus strand of OY728123.1, from coordinate 1,282,969,067 downwards.
AATGAAATGAAGTTGAATTTTTATTCATGAAGTGTTAATAGATCATGTGATAGAATGATGGGTCATTCCATCTGTTTCAAACAAAAGGATAGAAAAAGTTATCAAATATACATAACTCCATCTATGGTGAGGTTAATCATATAAGATTCCAAGAATGAACTTATACTTCATATATCATACCGAGTAATAAAATAATACTTGATTCTTCAAACTAGGGACTTCTTGTAGGCCAGCGGTAGGCGATAAAGGCCAGTCGCACTTCGGTTGTGGTTTCGATTCCCACAGCCCTGTCCGACGCGATGGGATATCGCCCGTCCTGCAGGTTATCCTTTTTATAAAGCTATATTACTATAACATCCCATAAATAATATCGAAAAAAGTTCTATCCTTAAACAATACAAACTTAAGTCCAACATAATCCATTCCAATCTTTAGGCTTATCTAAAATACTTCGTTCCACGCTCATAGTATAAAGAAAATGATTACACGAAATGTCACATAACAATCTCGTGAATTCCATCATTTATCCCCCATATATATCATAAGATATATCTTATTGGTCAAATTACAAACATGGGAATACCATAATCATGTATTCTCTTGAATAATGAATACCCATTGAACCTTAGTGAAAACATGAATGCAGTTAAAAGTTAACACTTTCCACAATCCAAAATCCTCAAAATTCTTTATACTCAAACCATGATATCACTTAGTCCTTATATCAATCATGAGCTCATGAATACAATCAAACATCTCATTATCTTTTTATCCCTTCATTATGCGCATATCATCTGCTTACCAATAATATCTCAATCACTTTCCATGGTTACTGGTACCATAAAATTATTGAATACTACAATAGACCAATACATAAATATTCCAATATTCCACGATACTATATACAACATTATTTTGGAATCCCATTACATAAACACTTAATCATTCCACCACATCATTGTTATATTCAACATCACCAATAGTGATCACATGTGACATCCCTTTGTCCTTTTCCTTAATTGGTTGCTCATGTAGATCATCATTAACCCATGGATTAGGGCATTGATTATCATAATGCCCCATTTCATTGCACTTGAAGCATTGAAGTGTTGTTGGTGCGTTCTCTATAGTCTTTTCTTTATTCACACCATTAATAACCCTTTTTCCATTACTTCGACACTCAGCTGCTCGATGACCTTCTTTTCCACACTTAAAACATTTTATAGTACATTTAAGACAATATCTACCATGCTTCTTTCCACACTTTGAGCATAAGGAAACATTCATATTCTTTTCATCATTATTATGAGATTTCTCCTTGAACTCCATCATTCATTTCTTGTCAAAACCATGAGATGGATATGTAACACCAACTTAAATTTCTTCCTTAATAGTACATCGCACAATTTATTTATAGCTACTGAAGTCTCTTATAGCTAATACCCTTCGAAGATTTGGTTTTAAGACACTGATGAATGGATCAACTTTTCATTCAGGTAGGATGATAAAGCCAGATTCATACCTTTCAAGCCTTGTAAAATTCACTTCGTATATACCAACAGATTCATCATCCTTTTGATTTAGTTCAAGAAACTCCTTCTCCATCTTTGTTTAGAGAATACGAGGGAAGTACTTATTGAAAAATAAGTTCTTGAAATCATCCCATTCCATGGACTCAAATTCATCTCTAGGCCTCATATTCTTGATAAGATTCCACCATTGATCAGAATCACCTTCCAAACGATATACTGCTAAGATGAATTTATCATGTTTAGAACATTGAAGAACTGAAAATATCATTTCATTGGTACTGAACCATTGTTTAGCAACAAGTGGATCGGAAGACCCATCGAAAGAAGGTGGGAATTGCCTCATGAAGGACTCAATAGAATATTGTTCCCTTCTCTTCTCATTTGGATGTCCAGAATGATTCATATCTTGGGTAAGTTTAGCAATATGATTTTTCACTCTATCTACCATAACGTTGGTTTGTTCAGGAGGAAAATCATTGCATCGTCCATTACATTGATGAATACAGTTCCTTCAGGTTCTAGCCATCGTCTAAAACCCAAAAAGAATAGTGTGATAGGAAAAAATCACGCTAGGGAAAATAACATAATAAAGGGGGAGGAACATCAATATCTAACATCTTAGGTTTTATTCTAATATGGTTAGCACAATTCTAGGACTATAACGTCTACTTAACCTAAGGGACATACCAAGACATACCATAGAAATATCTCTAGGGATCTCACTAAAGTTCTCGCATCCTAGTTTCTAAAGGTTGACTAAACCATTCCTCTGATACCAACTGTAGAGACCCGAAGATTGACATACATGGACATTACATTACTTTTGTGGAATACTTAGTACATACCAAAACCACACACATAAGGACCGTAATAGTTTAGTGTCTTTGGAAACTCGGAATATAATCTTATAATCTTGGTGAAAGATCATCAACATCTCCCATAAAGATCTTCCCTTTTGTTTTCTTACGTAAAACCATTATTTATATACTGGGGAAAAGAAAAAATAAAAGGGTGAGCTCAAATTCTCAGTAAGGGTAAAAAAAAAATATCAATCACATAATATTCATATGAACAAAAAAATTTGGAAATCTTACCCTACAAAAGAGATCCTAATTTCATAAAATGGGATAAACATGGTAGTGAAATGTCATCAAAATAATCATAACTTAAAACATGATGTTTTGTGGCATACACACATAATCATAGATAATCATTTCTTATTAGTCAAGACTCATTTTCAAAACTATCTTAGTGGACAAATTCCATTTCTAAACCGAGTTCATTCCTCGTTTCAGTCCTATTTCACTGAACCGGTTTAACCTGCCGTTCTAGCCATGTCTATCTCATGAGATATAAAATCGTTACCCAATGCATTGGAGGGATATATAGGTCCCACCCATCTCATAATGATACCATTCTTATGTGTTCCACAAAATCCCAAACCATACATCATAGAATAACCCATGTAATAAAAATTGGAATCTTAAACATTGTGACATCATAAAACAATTCGTATAAGATAAAGGAATTCATAAAAATAATTCCATCACAAAATAGTCAAATCAATGTAATAATAGGGATAGAAACAGAACCCTTTATTATATTAGATGGAAAATAATCTTGATAAAACACTTGAACTCCATTCATAAGGAAAATATCCTTTCTACTTCAAAAACACTTTTCCTTTCTTAACATGTCATACAATTTTAAACTAAAATATGTTGATTAAAAATAAACTTCAAAACTTTTAAAGTATGCTTATTTGAAATATTTTTTTAAAAATCCATTCATGCCTTATAAGTTAAAAAAACACTCTTCTCGTACTTTTGTCGGAAAAGTCAAAAAGTACCTTGTATGAAAAACGACAAAAGATTCCTTTCATATATTTTACTAAAAACTCATCAAAGGGTAAAAATGGATTTAAAAAATTTTAGGTGGATGGAAATAATATTACATATTGAGGAAACGTGGATGTGGATGATAAAATACACCCTAGTAAATTCCAAAGTATAAACAATCTCGGACAAAAATGAGATTGTGATATTTTCCCTTTCCTTAGGTCCGATTTGCTTCGTAAGTGTCCTAAACTCTTGTATAATGATTTAAATAATGTCATTGACTTATTCTAGAATCATTAACATTGTTATGAAATCATATATGGTCATATTCTTAGCATCTTATTAGTAATATTTCATTGTTACTTGTTATTCGGGTGTTTATTGCTTTTTGTTCTTATGTGTGTTTTGTTGAATAAATTATTATTCTTATTTTAGGGTATAGATACCTCATTTCCAGAATGGTATTAGTGTAATATATATCATATTAATTCACTCAATTCATTGTTGTAATAATTATGTAATGAAAATCATGTAGAACGAGCCGCATCACATCGTGGAGACGGTATTCCGTACGTACGCACGAGCGATGATATCATTCCCCTGATCGTGGAATTGTATTGGAGTGTATTTATACTATTTCAGAATCAATATAACTTTAAAATAATCATATATATTAATTCTTTACACCATTATACCCATCCATGTAAGGTGGTGGTGGAAAATAGATTACACCACGGCATGGAGACGGTATTCCATACGTACGCACGCACGGTGATTTCGTTTTCCGTAGGATAGATAGATGGTGAAATATGGTTGTTTAATACTTATAATAACATATAATTATATGAGTGACACTGATGTTATTACCTCATAATGAAACAACTAAAGAAGAAGAAGTGGAAGAAGAAATAAAGTTGAAAGAATCTGTAACGGACATTACCTCTTCTTGGAAGCGCTTCTTTGAGAACTCCTTTTAGGGCACTAAAATTGGTCTTTGAAGAAGGAAATATCATCTAGGATGTCTCTAGAGAAGTGTAGAGAAGAAATGGGCAAGTTTTGGACGAGCTAGAATGCTCATAGTGGTGTGAGGAAGAGAGGGATGAGGTGCCCTTTTAAAAGGGAGGAGAGAGGCACCTTTGGAAAAACTAAAAATATTATTTTATTAAAAGCCATATTCGGTTTTAAAGAGATAAAAATTGATTTATTTAGAAGATAAGGTGGGGATGGGTCGAAATAATATCATCCAATTGAATTTGGTCAAGTTTAGTTTACTATTTTAACCATATCATTTAGATTTAACTTTAAGTTAGATAATTTTACTTTTACCGTGTCTTTTTGTGTTATTACACTATATGGTTAATAAACATACTATAATAAGCCAAAAGAACACCAAGTTGTTTATTATTAATATATATAAGCCTATATAAGTCATTTGGACAAACCATAGATTTTTAGGAATAAAATAACAATTAATAATATAATATATGTTGTAAAAACTATTTTATGTCAATTTTGACATTATTTAGTAATTGGTTTCTGTGAAAATAATAATAGAATGATTAGTCCAAAAACAGTTAATTAAATGAATACTAACATGTCATATTAACCTATAAAATTAGTGGAAATCATAAAACATCTCAAATTACATTAATTTGGGTATTTGTAACATCAATTATGTCAATATTTCATTAATAAGATAATTACTACATCATCTTTGTGTCATAATTAAATTAAATTATTTAATGTCTAAAAATTACAAATAAAATACCATTATGTAGGAAATAGTTTTATCTTTCTAATTAATATTTATAGTCTAATTTATCTTATGTAAAACCATATATTAAAAATTATTTACTTATTAAACATTGATTTTAACTATTTTAACCCTTCTTTAAATAAATTAATAATAAATGTCCTAATCTAATCCAAGTGGGACTAAATGGTCATATTTTATTCCTAAGGTTGTTTCTAGTCGAATTTCACTTATCCAATAGAATTAGTACATGTGTTAGGGTAATAATAATATCATTTTTATCCTTAATTACCCTATTTACTTTTAACCGTGGAAAAAAAAGTAAAATGTTACTATTCACCAAAAATTATTTTCATCTCATTGAACCACATTTTACTTACTGACATCAACTGTGTCTCTCGGATTTTTTAAATTCCATTCAAAAAAGTGGTAAAATCAGATTTTATGTAAATTTGAAAATTCTCCTTGGAGGTGGGTAAAAGACGGTGAAAAGTTCAATGAAATTTTTATATATCCAAAAATGAAGTCCATTTTTAAAAATAAAATTTATAAAATTTCAAAAAGGGGGTATTTCTATTCATAACGGCTAGATTGAATAATATTTTAATAGCATATCGTTGTTTAGGGAAACTCGGTATTGCGTACAACACACGCTATAGTGGAATGTCGCACTTGCGTGTAATGCATGCCAAGTCAGGGATGCATGTTGTGCAAGATTCATTTGGTGTAGCATACAACACAAGACGCTAATGAAATTAAAAAGAATATTTTTCATAAAATCTTGGGTTGTTACATTCTACCCCTCTTAAAATGAATTTCGCCCTCAAAATTAATCGGGGTTAAAATGGTTTACTACTCGAATGTTTCTTTAATAGAAACCCACATCGTAAAAAGGAATACCAAAACATGGATTTAAAAACTAAAGTATGAAACGTAATGGTTACCCAGATTAACTAATAACTAGGTTTCTACATAGGAGAACATAGGTGAAAATATTGATATTGAAGAGAAATGTAACTATCATGTTCTGATGGAGAGTGGTAGAGAACATGGCTATTAAAAATCCAAAAATCACAAAGCAATAAATTTGTGATGATCTAGGGTACCATCTGATTCATCGGATATAAGGGCACTAGGAAAACATTTTTGGTTTTCAAGATCATTTCCCTAAAGTGGAAGAATTTGAATTAGAATAAATACTTATTTTATTTTGGTACAATCTCACTATTGTTCGTGCTTTGAACAATTTCCACTTCATCTCTTAAAGAAATGAAGTTGAATTTGTTATTTATGAAGTGTTAATAGATCATGTGATAGAATGATGGGTCATTCCATCTGTTTCAAACAAAATGATAGAAAAAATTTATCAAATATACATAAGTCCATCTATGGTGATGTTAATCGTATACGATTCCAAGAATGAAATTATACTTCATATATAATACCGCGTAATAAAATAAAACTACTTTCTACTAACTAGGGACTTCCTGTAGGCCAGTGGTAGGCGATAAAGGCCAGTCACACTTCAGTTGTGGGTTCGATTCCCACAGCCTTGTCCGACGCGATGGGTTGTCACCCGTCCTACAGGTTTTCCTTTATCTAAAGATATATTACTATAACATCCCATCAATAATAGAGAAAACATTTATATCATTAAAAAATACTAACTTATTTCCAACATAATCCATTCCAATCTTTTGGATTATCTAAAATACTTCGGTCCAAACTCATAGTATAAAGAAAATGATTACTTGAAATGTCACATAACAATCACGTGAATTCCATCATTTATCCCCCATATATCATAAGATATATCTTGTTGGTCAAATTAAAAACATGTGAATAACTTAATCATGTATTCTCTTGAAGAATGAGTACCCATTGAACCTTAGGGAAAACATGAATGCATTTAAAAGTTAACACTTTCCACAAACCAGAATCCTAAAAATTCATTATACTCAAACCATGATATCACTTAGTCCTTATATCAATCATGAGCTCATGAATACAATCAAACATCCCATTATCTTCTTATCCCTTCATTATGCTCAAATCATCTTCTTACCAAAAATATCTCAATCACTTTCCATGTTTACCGGTACCATAAAATTATTGAAAACCACAATAGACAAATACATAAATATTCCAATATTCCACGATACTATATAAAACATTATTTTGGAATCCCATTACATAAACACTAAATCATTCCACCACATCGTTGTCATATTCAACATCACCAATAGTGATCGCATGTGAATTACCTTTGTCCTTTTCCTTAAGTGTTTTCTCATGTCGATCATCATTAACCCTTGGATTAGGGCATTTATTAGCATAATGCCCCATTTCATTGCACTTGAAGCATTGAAGTGTTGTTGGTGCGTTCTCTGCAGTCTTTTCTTTATTCACACCACAAGAAACCCTTTTTCCATTACTTCGACACTCAGCTGCACGATGAGCTTATTTTCCACACATTAAACAATTTCTAGTCACATTAATACAATCTCCACCATGCTTCTTTCCACACTTTGAGCATAAGGAAACATTCATCTTCTTTTCACCATTATTCTAAGATTTCTCCTTGAACTCCATCTTTCGTTTCTTGTCAAAACCATGAGATGGATATGTAACACCAACTTCCATTTCTACATTTATAGCACAACACAAAATTTCTACATAGCTACTGAAGTCTCTTATAGCTAATACCCTTCAAAGATTTGGTTTTAAGCCACTGAAGAATCGATCAACTTTGGTTTCAGGTTAGATGATAAAGCTAGATGCATACATGGCAAGCCTTGTAAATTTCAATACGTATATACCAACAGATTCATCAACCTTTTTCTTTAGTTCAAGAAACTCTTTCTCCATCTTTGTTCAGAGAATACGAGGGAAGTACTTATTGAAAAATAAGTTCCTGAACTCGTCCCATTCCATGGACTCAACTTCAACTGTTGGCCTCGTATTCTTGATAAGATTCCACCATTGATTATCATCACCTTCCAAATGATATACTGCTAAGATGACTGTATCATGTTCAGAACATTGAATAACTAAAAATATCTTTTCATTGGAACTGATCCATTGTTCAGCAACAAGTGGATCAGAATACCCACTGAAAAAAGGTGGGTGTTGCCTCATGAAGGAATCAATAGAATATTGTTCCCTTCTCTGCTCATTTGGAAGTCCAGAATGATTCATATATTGTGTAAGTATAACAATAAGATTTCTCACTCCATCTCCCATAACAATGGTTTTCTCAGGAGGACAATCATTGCATCATCCATTACATTGAACAACATGGTTCCTTCGGGTTCCAGCCATTGTCTAAAATCCAAAAAGAATTGTGTGAGAGGAAAAAATCATGCTAGTAAAAATAACATAATAATGCGGGAGTACCATCAATATCTAACATCATAGGTTTAATTCTAATATGGTTTGTACAATTCTAGTACTATAACGTATACTTAACCTTAGGGACATCCCTAGACATACCATAGAAATATCTCTAGGGATCTCACTAAAGTTCTCGCATCCTAGTTTCCAAAGGTTGAATAAACCTTTCCTCTGATACCAAATGTAGAGACCCAAAGCATGACATACATGGACATTACATTACTATTACAGAATACTTAGTACATTAAAAAAACACACACACAAAGACCGTAATAGTTTAGTGTCTTTGGAAACTCAGAATATAATCTTCTAATCACGGTGAAAGATCATCAACATCTCCCATAATGATCTGCCCTTTTTTTCTTACATAAAACCTTTCTTTATATCTTGGGGAAAAGAAAACATAAAGGGGTAAGCTCAAATGCTCAGTAAGGGTAAACAAAAAAAATATCAATCACATCATATTCATATGAACATAACAATTTGGAAATCTTACTCTGCAAAAGAGATCATAATTTCATAACATGGGATAAATCATGGAAGTGAAATGTAATCACAATAATCATAACATAAAACATGAAAATTTTTGGTATACACACATAATCATAAAGAATCATTTCTTATTAGTCATGCCTCATTTCCAAGACTATCTTAGTGGACAAAGTCCATTTCTGAACCGAGTTCATTCCTCGTTTTATTCCTATTTCACTGAACAGGTTTAACCTGCTGTTCCAGCCATGTCTATCTCATGAGATATATAATCTTTACCCAATGCATTGGAGGGAGATATAGGTCCCACACATCTCATAATGATACCATTAAAATGTGTGCTACAAAATCATAAACCATATATCATAGCATAACCCATGTAATAAAAATGGGAATCTTAAACATCGTGACATCATAAAACAATTCATATAAGATAAAGGAAATAATAAAAATATTTCCTTCAAAAAATAGAAAAATAAATGTAATAATAGGGATATAAATAGAACCCTTTATTTTCTTAGATGGAAAATAATTTTGATAAAACACTTGAACTCCATTCTTGAGGAAAATATCCTTTCTACTTCAAAAACACTTTTCCTTTCTTAACATGTCATACAATTTTAAACTAAAATAAGTTGATTAAAAATACACTTGAAAAATTGTTAAGGAAGATTCTTGGAAATATTGTTTTAAAAATCCATTCATACTGTATAATTTAAAAAAAACATTCTTCTCGTACTTTTGTCGGAAAGTCAAAAAGTACCTCGTACGAAAAATGACAAAATATTCCTTTCATATCTTTTACTAAAAACTCACCAAAGGGTAAAAATGGATTTAAACAATTGTATGTTTATGGAAATAATATTACATATTGAGGAACCATGGATGTGGATGATAAAATACACCCCAGTAAATACCAAAGTATAAACAATCTCGGATAAAAATCAGATTGTGATATTTTCCTTTACCTTAGGTCCGATATTCTTCGTAAGTGTCCGAACCTCTTGTATAATTATTTAAATAAGGTCATTGACTTATTACAGAATCATAAATTTTTTTATTATATCATATATGGTCATATTAATAGATTCTTATTAGTAATATTTCATTGTTACTTGTTATTCGGGTGTTTATTGCTTTATGTTCTTATGCGTGTTTTGTTGAATAAATTCTTATTCTTATTTTAGGATATAGATACCTCATTTCTAGAATGTTATTAGTGTAATATATATCATATTCATTCACTCAATTCATTTATGTAATAATTATGTAATGAAAATCATGTAGAACGAGTCACATCACATCGTGGAGATGGTATTCCGTACGTACGCACGAGCGATGATATCGTTCCCATGATTGTGGAATTGTATTGGAGTGTATGTATACTATTTCAGAATCAATATCACTTTAAAATAATCATATATATTGATTCTTTACACCATTATACCCATCCAAGTAAGGTGGTGGTGGAAAATAGATTACACTACGACATGGTGATGGTATTCAGTACGTACGCACGCCCGGTGATTTCATTTTTCATAGGATGGATAGATGGTAAAATAGGGTTGTTTCATACTTATAATAACATATCAGTATATTAGTGATACTGATTTTATTACTTCAAAATCAAACAACTAAATAAGAAGAAGTGGAAGAAGAAATAAAGTTGATAGAACCGGTAACGGACATTACCTCTTCTTTGAAGCGCTTCTTTGAGACCTCCTTTTAGGGCACTAAAATTTGTATTTGAAGAAGACCAGAACTTTTAGGATGTCTGCAGGGAGGTGGAGAAATGAAATGGGAAAGGGGTGGCCGAGCTGGAAGGCTCAAGGTGGTGTGAGGAAGAGAGGGAGGAGGTTCCCTTTTATAAGGGAGGAGAGGGGCACCGTTGGAAAAAATAACAATATTATTTTATTATAAAGCCATATTCAGTTATAAATAGATCAAAACTGATTTATTTTGAAGATAAGGTGGGGATGGGTCTAAATCCTCTCATTGAATTGAATTTGGAAGAGTTTAGTTTACTATCTTAACCTTATCATTTATATTTAACTTTCAGTTAGATAATTTTACTTTTACCGTGTCTTTTTGTGTTCTTACACTATATGGTTAATAAACTTACTATAAGAAGTCAAACGAACCCCAAGTTGTTTATTATATATATATATAACCCTATATAAGAAATTTTTCATATACTTAGATTTTTAGGAATAAAATAACAATTAATAATATAATATTTGTTTTAAAAACTATTTTATGACAATTTTGACATTATTTAGTAATAGATTTTTTTGAAACTCATAACAGATTGATTAGTCCGAAGACAATTAATTTAATGAATACTAACATGTCATATTATCCTAGAAAATTAGTGGAAATCATAAAAAGTCTCAAATTACATTTATTTGGGTATATGTAACATCAATTATGTCAATATTTCATTAATAAGATAATTACTATATCATCATTGTGTCATAAATAAATTACATTATATAATGTCTAAAAATTAAAAATAAAATAACATTATGTAGGAAATCGTTTTATATTTCTAATGAGTATTTATAGTCTAATTTATCTTATTTATAACCCTATATTAAAAATTATGTACTTATTAAACATTGATTTTAACTATTTTAACCCTTCTTTAAATAAATTAATAATAAATGTCCTAATCTAATCCAAGTGGTCCTAAATGGTCATATTTTATTCCTAAGGTTGTTTTTGGTCGAATTAAACTTATCCAATAGAATTAGTACATGTTTTAGGGTAATAATAATATCATTTTTACCCTTAATTATCTTATTTACTTTTAACCGTGGTAAAAAAAGTAAAATGATACTATTCACCAAAAATTATTTTCATCTCACTGAACGACATTTTACTTACTGACATCAACTGTGTCTCTAGGATTTTTGAAATTCCATTCACAAAAGTGGTAAAATTAAATTTTATGTAAATTTGCAAATTCTCTTAGGAGGTGGGTAAAAGACGATGAAAAGTTTAATGAAATTTTTATATATCTAAAATTATTATAAAATTACTCCAATGAATTACATTGAACATATATAGGTATTATGTATCAATATTGACTTAAAATAAATTTAAATAAAATAAATAATTATTTAAATAAAAAGTCAGTTCGTAAATAGTAACCGAGTGTTTTCACTATTCATCAAAAATTGAAAGTTTTCCGAAAAATACCAATATTTCACCCTAGGCTAATATCGATATTCCAAATCCAAAAATGAAGTCAATTTTCAAAAATAAAATTTATAAAATTTCAAAAATTTGGTATTACTATTAATAACGGCAGGTTTTAATAATATTTTAATAGCATACAGTTGTTTAGGGAAACTCGGTATTACGTACAACACACGGTATTGTGGAAGGTCGCGCTTGCGTGTAATGAAAGCCATGTTAGGGATTCATGTTGTGAAAGCTATTTTTGGTGTAGCGTATAACACAAGACGTTACTGAAATTAAAAAGAATATTTTTTGTAAAATCTTGGGGTGTTACAGTCAATCCCCCTTAAAATGAATTTCGCCCTCAAAATTTTTCGGGGTTAAAATGGTTTACTACTGAAATGTTTCTTTAATAGAAACCCACATCATAAAAAGGAATACAAAAACCTGGCTTTAAAAACTAATGTATGTGACATAATGGTTACCCAAAATAACTAATCACTGGGGTTCCACATAGAAGAACATAGGTGAAAATATGGATATGGAAGAGAAATCTAATCGTCATGTTCTGATGGAGAGTGGTAGGGAACATGGCTATGAAAAATAAAACTATCACAAAGCCATAAATTTTTGATGATCTAGGGTACCATTTGATTCATCGGATATAAGGGAACTAGGACAAAATTTTTGGTTTTCAAGATCATTTCCCTAAATTTGAAGAATTTGAATTAGAATAAATACTTACTTTATTTTGGTACAGTCTCCCTGTGGTTCATGATTTGAACAGTTTCCACTTCATATCATAATGAAATGAAGTTGAATTTGTTATTCATGAAGTGTTAATAGATCATGTGATATAATGATGGGTCATTCCATCTGTTTCAAACAAAAGGTTAGCAAATGTTATCAAATATACAAAAGTCCATCTATGGTGAGGTTAATAGTATACGATTCCAAGAATGAACTTATAATTAATATATCATACCACGTAATAAAATTAAACTTGTTTCTACTAACCAGGGACTTCCTGTAGGCCAGTGGTAGGTGATAAAGGCCAGTCGCATTTCGGTTGTGGGTTAGATTCCCACAGCCTTGTCCGACGGGCTGGGTTGTCGCCCGTCCTGTAGGTTTTCCTTTTTCTAAAGCTATATTACTATAAAATCCCATCAATAATATCTAAATAATTTATATCCATAAACAATACTAACTTATGTCCAACGTAATCCATTCCAATATTTAGGCTTATATAAAATACTTCGGTCCAAGCTCATAGTATAATGAAAATGATTACTTGAAATGTCACATAACAATCACGTGAATGCCATCATTTATCCACCATATATCATAAAATATATATTGTTGGTAAAATTAAAAACATGTGAATACCTTAATCATGTATTCTCTTAAGAATGAAAACCCATTGAACCTTAGTGAAAACATGAATGCAGTTAAAAGTTAACACTTTACACAAACAAAAATCCTCAAAATTCTTTACACTCAAACCATGATATCACTTAGTCCTTATATCAATCATCAGCTCCTGAATACAATAAAACATATCATTATCTTCTTATCCCTTCATTATGCGCATATCATCTTCTTACCAAAAATATCTCAATCACTTTCCATGGTTACCGGTTCCATAAAATTATTAAAAACCACAATAGACCAATACATAAATATTCCAATATTCCAAGATACTATATACAACATTATTTTGGAATCCCATTACATAAAAACTTTATCATTCCACTACATCGTTGTCATATTCAACATAACCAATAGTGATCGCATGTGACTACCCTTTGTCTTTTGCCTTCAGTGGTTGCTCATGTCGATCATCATTAACCACTGGATTATGGAATTTATTACCATAATGCCCCATTTCATTGCACTTGAAGCATTGAAGTGTTGTTGGTGCGTTCTCTGTAGTCTTCTCATTATTCACACCATTAGCAACCCTTTTTCTATTACTTCGACACTCAGCTTCTCGATGACCTTCTTTTCCACACATAAAACATTTTCTAGTCCCTTTAAGACAATATCCACCATGCTTCTTTCCACATTTTGAGCATTAGGAAACATTCATCTTCTTTTCACCATTATTCTGAGATTTCTCCTTGAACTCTATCTTCCGTTTCTTGTCAAAACCATGAGTTGGATATGTAACACCAACTTCCATTTCTACCTTAATAGCACATCGCATAATTTTTTCATAGCTACTGATATCTCTTATAGGTAATTCCCTTCGATGATTTGGTTTTAAGGCACTAAATAATTGATCAAATTTGCTTTCAGGTTGGATGACAAAGCCAGATGCATAACTTGCAAGCCTTGTAAAATTCGCTTCGTATACACCAAAAGATTCATCATCCTTTTTCTTTAGTTCAAGAAACTCCTTCTCTATCTTTGTTCGGAGAATACGAGGGAAGTACTTATTGAAAAATAAGTTCTTGAACTCGTTCCATTCCATTGACTCATCTTTATCTCTTGGCCTCGTATTCTTGTTAAGATTCCACCATTGATCAGCATCACCTTCCAAGCGATATAATTCTAAGATGACTTTATCATGTTCAGAACATTGAAGAACTGAAAATATCTTTTCAGTGGTACAGATCCATTGTTCAGCAACAAGTGGATCGGAAGACCCACTAAAAGAAGGTGGGCGTTGCCTCATGAAGGACTAAATAGAATATTTTTCCCTTCTCTGCTCATTTGGAAGTCCAGAATGATTCATAGTTTGTGTAAGTATAGCAATAAGATTTTTCACTCCATCTCCCATAACGTTGGAAATTTCAGGATGACAATCATTGCATCGTCCATTACATTGATCAATACGGTTCCTTCAGGTTCCAGCCATCGTCTAAAACTCAAAAATAATAGTGTGAGAGGAAAAAATCATTCTAGGGAAAATAACATAATAAAGGGGGATTATCATCAATATCTGTCATCTTAGGTTTAATTCTATGATGGTTAGAGCAATTCTAGGACTATAACTTATACTTAACCTTAGGGACATCCCTAGACATACCATAGAAATATCTATAGGGATCTCACTAAAGTTCTCACATCCTAGTTTCCAGAGGTTGACTAAAAAATTCCTCTGATACCAATTGTAGAGACCCGAATCTTGATGTACATGAACATTACATTACTTTTGCGGAATACTTATTACATTACAAAAACACACACACAAGGACCGTAATTGTTTAGTGTCTTTGGAAACTCGGAATATAATCTTCTAATTGTGGTCAAAGATCATCAACATCTCCCATAAAGATCTTCCATTTTTTTCTTACCTAAAACCTTTCTTTATATCCTGGGGAAATGAAAAAATAAAAGGGTGAGCTCAAATTCTCAGAAAGGGTAAACAAAAGAAATATCAAGCACATCATATTCATAAGAACATAACAATTTGGAAATCTTACCCTTCAAAAGTGATCATAATTTCATAACATGGGATAAATCATGGTAGTGAAATTTAATCACAAATAATCATAACTTAAAACATGACTCTTTATGGAATACACACATAATCATAGAGAATCATTTCTTATTAGTCAAGACTAATTGCCAAGACTATCTTAGTGGACAATGTCCATTTCTGAACCGAGTTCATTCCTTGTTTCAGACCTGTTTCACTGAACCGGTTTAACCTGCCATTCCAGCCATGTCTATCTCATGAGATATAAAACATTACCCAATGCGTTGGAGGGAGATATAGGTCTCACCAATCTCATAATGATACCATTCTTATTTGTGCCACAAAATCATAAACCACACATCATAGCATAACCCATGTAATAAATATGGGAATCTTAAACATCGTGACATCATAAAACAATTAATATAAGATAAAGGAATTCTTAAAAATAATTCCATCACAAAACAGTCAAATTAATGTAATAATAGGGATAGAAACAAAAACCATTATTATCTTAGATGGAAAATAAATTTGATAAAACACTTGAACTCCATTCTTGAGGAAAATATCCTTTCTACTTTAAAAAAACTTTTCCTTTCGTAACATGTCATAAAATTTTAAACTAAAATAAGTTGATTAAAAATAATCTTTAAAACTTGTAAAGGAATCCTCTTGGAAATATTGTTTAAAAATCCATTCATGTCGTATAAGTTAAAAAAACATTATTCTCGTACTTTTTTCTGAAAAACCAAAAATTAACTCTTATGAAAAATGAAAAAAGATTCATTTCATATCTTTTACTAAAAACTCACCAAAGGGTAAAAATGGATATAAAAAATTGTAGTTGGATGGAAATAATATTACATTTTGTGGAAACATGGATGTGGATGATAAAATACACTTCAGTAAATACCAAATTATAAACAATCTCGGATAAAAATGAGATTGTGATATTTTCCCTTACCATAGATCTGATTTGCTTCGTAAGTATCTGAACCTCCTGTATAATTATTTAAATAATTTGATTGACTTATTCCAGAATCATACTCAATGTTATGATATCATATATGTTCATATTCTTAGCTTCTTAGTAGTAATATTTCATTGTTACTTGTTATTCGGGTCATTATTGCTTTTTGTTCTTATGCGTGTTTTGTCGAATAAATTCTTATACTTATTTTAGGTTATAGATACCTCATTTCCAGAATGGTATTATTGTAATATATATCATATTAATTCACTCAATTCATTTATGTAATAATTATGTAATGAAAGTCATGTAGAATGAGTCGCATCACATCGTGGAGGCGGTATTCCGTACGTATGCACGAGCGATGATATCATTCCCAAAATCGTGGAATTGTATTGGACTGTATGTATAATTTTTCATAATAAATATCACTTTAAAATAATCATATATATTCATTATTTACACCATTATACCCATCCATGTAAGGTGGTGGTGTTAAAGAGATTACACCACGGCATGGAGACGATATTCCGTACGTACGCACACGCAGTGATTTCATTTTCCGTAGGATGGATAGTTGGTGAAATATGGGTTTTTAATACTTATAATAACATATCAGTATATTAGTGATACTGATGTTATTAATTCATAATGAAACAACTAAAGAAGAAGAAGTGGAAGAAGAAATAATGTTGAAAGAATCGGTAACGGACATTACCTCTTCTTTGAAGTGCTTCTTTGAGACCTACTTTTAGGGTACTAAAATTGGTCTTTGAAGAATACCATAACCTCTAGGATTTCTCTAGGGAAGTGGACAGAAGAAATTGGCAAGGGTTGGCCGAGATTGAAGGCTCAATGTGGTGTGAGGAAGAGAGGGAGGAGGTTCCCTTTTATAAGGGATGAGAGGGACATCTTTGGAAAAACTAAAAATATTATTTTATTATAAAGCCATATTCGGTTTTAAATAGATCAAAATTGATTTATTTCGAAGATCCTTTCATACAATTGAATTTGGACAAGTTTATTTTACTATTTTAACCTTATCATTTAGATTTAACTTTAAGATAGATAATTTTACTTTTACCGTGGCTTTTTGTGTTTTTACACTATAAGGTTAATAAACATAATATAAGAAGCCAAATGAATCCCAAGTTGGTTATTATTAATATATATAACCTTACATAAGTAATTTTTCCAAAGCGTAGATTTTTAGGAATAAAATAACAATTTATAATATAATATTTGTTTTAGAAAATATTTTATGTCAATTTTGACACTATTTAGTAATTGATTTTGTGAAAATCATAACAGAATTATTTGTTAGAAAAAAGTTAATTAAATGAATACTAACATGTAATGTTAACCTACAAAATTAGTTGAAGTCTTAAAAAGTCTCAAATTACATTTATTTTGGTATTTGTAACATCAATTATTTCAATATTTAAATAATAAGATAATTACTGCATCATCTTTGTGTCATAAATAAATTAAATTATGTAATGTCTAAAAATTAAAAATAAAATACCATTATGTAGTAAATCGTTTTATATTTCTAATAAATATTTATAGTATAATTTATATTATGTATAACTATATATTAAAAAAGATTTACATATTAAACATTGATTTTAACTATTTTAACCCATCTTTAAATAAATTAATAATAAATGTCTTAATCTAATCCAAGTGGGCTTAAATGGTCATATTTTATTCCTAAGGTTGTTTTTGGTAGAATTACACTTATCCAACAGAATTAGGACATGTGTTAGGGTAATAATAATATCATTTTTACCCTTAATTATTCTATTAACTTTTAACCGTGGTAAAAAAATGTAAAAAGTTACTATTCACCAAAAATTATCTTCATCTCATTGAACCACATTTTACTTACTAACATCAAATGTGTCTCTCTGATTTTTGAAATTCCATTCACAAAAGCGGTAAAATTATGTTTTATGTAAATTTACAAATTCTCCTAGGAGGTGGGTAAAAGTGGGTGAAAAGTTCAATGAAATTTTAATATATATAAAATTATTATAAAATTAGTCCAATGAATTACATAGAACTTATATAAGTATTATGTATCAATTTTGTCCTAAAATAAATTTAAATAATATAAATAATTATTTAAATAAAAATTCGGTTTTTAAATAGTTACCCAGTGTTTTCACTATTCATCAAAAATTGAAAGTTTTCAGAAAAATACAAAAATTTCACCCTTGGTTAATTTAGATATTACGAATCCAAAAATGAAGCCCATTTTCAAAAATAAAATATATAAAATTTCAAAAAGTTGGTATTACTATTCATAATGGCTAGTTTTAATAATATTTTAAAAGCATATCGTTGTTTAGCGAAACTCGGTATTGCGTACAACACACGCTATCGTGGAAGGTCGTGCTTGCATGTAATGAAAGAAAAGTCAGGGATTCATGTTGTGCAAGCTCCTTTTGGTGTAGCGTACAACACAAGATGTTTATGAAATTAAAAAGAATAGTTTTCGTAAAATCTTGGGGTGTTACAATGGGGTTCCCCATTCTATCGTATCAGATAGGGATGCATGTTTTACATCTTGGTTCTGGAAGATTTTTCAGAGGGCACTGGGTACACAGGTGCTTCTGAGCCCAACTTACCACCCTCAGACCGATGGTCAGTTAGAGCGTACAATACATGTGCTTGAGGACATGCTGCGTGCATGAGTCCTAGACTTTGGGGGATCTTGGGAGAATCATATACCCCTAAACGAGTTTTTATATAATAATAGTTTTCGGGAAACTATTGAGATGGAACCTTATGAGGGTTTATATGGTAGGCCATGCTGATCACCCTTATGCTGGTTAGAGGAAGATGAGGCAGCTTTACTGGGACCATGTCTTGTGCAGGAGACTTCTGAGCTGGTCTAGTTGATTTAGAAGCGGATGACTACCACACAGTCTCATCAGAAATTTTATGTTGATCGTTGAACACGACCCTTGTACTTCGTGGTCTGGGATCATGTTTTCATGTTTGTTTCACCGAGGTTGGGACACAGGCGGATCAATAGATAGGGTAAACATTCACCAAGGTATGTAGGGCCATTTGAGATTCTCGAGCGAGTCGGGCCGGTTGCCTATCAGTTACAGCTACAACAGAGGTACCGAGCCATTCACTACTTCTTCCATGTATCTCAGTTGTGCCTCTATCATTCAGAACCATCTCATATCTTTCAGCCCGAGGAGGTTGAGCTTGAGGTAGATGCGTCCTTTGAGGAGCATCTGATTCATATCGTTAATAAGAGCACAAAGGTTCCCTGAGGCATTTCAATTACTCTTGTACGAAAGCTATGTCAGCATTGGTGAGTGGGAGACGAAACCTGGGAGTGGGAGACTGACATACATGTTCAGTGGCCGGAGTTGTTCACGACTATATCTTCACCACCCATGGAAGGGAAATTCGGGGACAGATTTCTTTAAGGGGGAAAGTTTATGATAACCTGATTCTTATTTTTGTGGTACGGGTTTCTTCTTTTCTCTTTTCCTTAGGTGTTTTTGAGAAAATAAGGAAGGAGGGGAATAATCCTAAAATTTGGGACTACACACCGTGTAATTTTCAAGACGTTGTGTACTTTTGTCCATGTGGTATGATTACACAGGGCGTGTTTCCATGTCTGTTATGAAAGTTGTAAAAACTGGCTTCACACTGTATAGTTTGTATTTACATGCCGTGTAGTCAGTGGGCAGGTGAATAGTAATGTGGTGGCTAGCTGGGCGATAGTACACGCTTTGTAGAGAGGTATACACACCGTGTACTGATGTCGACAGATGAACAGTGCCACGCTGGTGAGAAGATTCCAGAGGAATAGTTTAAAAAATGGAAAGTATGTGCCGTGTACTTGAGAGTAAACTCCATGTATTTTGTTTTTTTTCACTTAAAACGGGTATTAGCCTCCCCTGTTACAAAGGGATGGATTAGAACGTCGGAGGGAAGGTCGAGGAGATGGCCGGAGCTTTGGAGATCTACCAATCGCGAACCGGGAAGCCGATTCCACCACTGTCGATCTTGCTGGAACCATGCGGGTAAGAGCTTCCTTCTCCTTGAGTGTTTCCTTCCAATTGTTCATCTAAGGGAAGTTATTTGAGGTTGAACAATAATTCCTTTACCTCAGATCTATGAAGTTCTTGGACATTTCATAAGGCGTCATTCGGGTATATCAATCATGGATGATCGAGGTAGGTGGCAAAGTGTTTAATTTCCAACTGATGTGCGTTTTTGTGTACCGTTGTGATATGCGTCCATAAATGGGGTTTTGTATGGATGAGGCCTTATTTAATTAAATACCTAGAATTTTTTGGGTAATTTAAATGTGATAATAAATTGCTGTTTGGGATTTCTGCTTGGATCCAGAACCTCCTCGGGGGTGCGTTCCTCTATTTAGCCGTTTGGCCAGGATACCCGAGGGTATGAATTAATAATAATGATTATAGAATTTACATGAGAGTAATTGAATTTGTATTGAATGTATATTTCTTGTTTACATATTGGGTATGGACCGATTACTTGTTTAGCCTGAGGGCAGTGTTGTGATTAGCTTGTGGGCAGTGTACTACTTAGCCTGGGGGCAACTTCTTCTATGCCTATGGGCAGTTGACTCTGTGCCTGTGGGAGACAACTCGTACCCCTGTGGGAAATATTTGATATGCCTGTGGGAATATTACTATGTTTTTATTCTCTTTACCTGAGGGTAAGGGTTTATGTGTCTGAGGACTCTGGCAGTTTACTTAGAATATTCACTATGGTGACATCTTAAATTGAATGTTGAAAATAATAATAAAATGGCAATATAACTTGTAATGTTAGTTACTTTTGAGTACTACATAGTTTATAAAATTTTACTACTGCACACTATTGTTTCATATTTTCACACAGTTGGGAACGTGCCTTTGGTGGGTGCCTATTGGGATTTATTTCCCACGCCTTATTTGGGTAATGTCTTCGGCCCAAACAGATTACATTTTTGCAGGTGTGGATAAGGGAAAGGGTCCCAATACAGATATTTGATTGGTGCAGAGGAGTAGGGAAGCATGGTATCGGTCTTAGGCTCACGATGCTGCCGACTTTTTTGTTTTTATGTGCTCTGTATTGTGCTGTACTTTATTGATGTGTAACATGTTATGGATGTTTTCCTAGAACATAATACATGTTGCATCATCATCTATATAACTGTTGGTTATCATTTACTACAGTTGTTTATTTTAAATGTGTACGGTTTACTACTTCCACTATTGTTGAATGTTTTTATTATTCCGCTGTGCTAAAATTTGTCAAATGAGGGCAGAGTTTCCCCACTATCAGACCTGGTCCCTTAGTGATAGTCGGCAGCCTGTGGAGTTTGAGGAAATGCACTTGAGGTCACGTGGAGAACCAGGTTTATGGCACCCATTGAGTGGCACTCGGATCTGGGACATTACAGTCTTGGTTGTCCATGACTCATCCAATAAGGGTAGGACAAGTGTAAAAGTAATTTCATATTATTTTAACATTATATTTAACATAACTTACACCAATTACCATTAATCGCGATTAATAAAACCTAAAAGTTATTATTCACCCAAAATTATTCTCATCCAATTGAACCAAATTTTGCATACTAATGACAGCCATGTATGTCAGATTTTTGAAATTCAATTCACAAAAGTAGTATATTTTTGTATAAATGAAAAATTCAGTTTTTTAACTACCACTTAGTGGTTTCACTAATCATCAAAAAATGATGTTTTACCGAAAAAAAACCAAACATTTACCCTAAGATATATTTGATATTCCAAATTAAAAAATGATGTCAATTTAAAAAAATTAAAAACATATAATTTTGATTAATTATTTTTATTATTAACTCCCATTTTCAAAACAATTAACGGGTTTTTAAGAAAAAATATCTATCAAAATATTGACAATTGTTTATGTCTAATTTCAACGAAAAATTAATTCAAATGACGACCATTGGATTAAATGGTAAAAATTTATTTTAATTTAAAATCAAAACCAATTAAAAATATAATCTAACCATATAAATAAATTTGATTAAAATGGGTTTTTGAATTAAAATACAACATTTTTCACTATTCCTTAAAAATTGAACTTTATCAGAAAAATAACAAAATCATACACAAAGTAAATTTTGATGTCCAGATTCTAAATTAGGATTTTATTTGGTCTAAAATAATGTATAAGAGTGACTGAAAATATTTTTAAAGAGGGTTCACCATCAAAAATTTATAAATCGTCCTTTTACTGAATATTAGAGTATTTATGCCTAAAATTATATTCATCCGCATTTTTAGGCTCTATAATTTATTGGGTATTGTTAAAATATTTAACAAACATATAAAATAAATTTTTAGTTAGTTCTATTCATTCACACCCTTACAATGTCTAGGCATTAACTATCATTTAAAATAATATTATTATATTATTAGTGTCAAATTTAAGATTTCAAAGAAACTCGTTGTTGGGTATTGGGTATGCCATCGAACATAGCATTCCATTTAAAGTAATCTTAACATTTAATCCAAAAATATTAATAAATATGAAAATGTCATATTCTTTATTTACCTGGGATGTTATATCCTTCCACCCTTTTGGGAATTTCATCCTTGCAATTTTAAAATTGGGCTCGTAAACATCATTGAATGCTCCACATCGAAAAAGGAATCAATAAAACTGTCACATCAAAAGAAAAAAGAAAAGTAAAAAAGGTTACCTGAGAAAAAAAAATACTAGAATTCCATAAAAACATGGATATGGAGGAAAAAAACCAACAAGGTCTAATAGAGAGTGATAGAGAACATGATTAGGAAAATGTTAACCACCAAAAAATCACAAACATGTGATGGGTTAAACAGTATTTGATTCCCCATTAAGAAAAGATAACAAACAACATTTTTGTTTTAAGTTACATTTCATTGAGTAATTTTTTATGAGCTTAACTAAAACATAATGAAACATACTTACTAGTCATGTATACTTTCGCATTTTACTAAATTTCTAACACAAACACATATTTTGTCCAAAATATGAGTATTTAGGATGACTTGTTCACATTAAGAGAGATATAACCAACTTCAAGAAAATATCTTAATCCACAAAAGAGAACTATATATTTTCCATGTCTTTAGATATTAACCAAAACCAAAAAGGTTATTACAATATCAGATAATCCCCAAAAAGGATAAGCTTTTATAAAAAGAAAAACTACTCTTAATCTCCAAAATTTTTCATACAAAACAAAAAGTTCATCAAACAACATTAAAAAACATCTATCCATAAAATTATTGAATATAAAACAAACTAATATTGAAACCCAAATCCATGGAGGATTTAATAACATATTCTTCCAAGGTAAATCCTAATATTTATGTCCAAATAACATTAGCTACTCTTAATGTCTAGTACTGAAAAGTAATTAACCTAATCACATATCCTCCATGATAGGTTCCATTTTTCTCTAGATAACCCAAAATCATCTTATTCTTGATTAATAAAATAATATAACTAAATATAATTAGTCATACTAATTATGGACTTCACATTGTCTTGTGTTAGGTGATAAACACCAGTTGCAGTTTGGTAATGGGTTAGATTCCCCTAGCTTCGTCCGACGCGACGGGTTGTCAAACGATCTGTGTGTTTTCCTTTTTCAAAAACTAAATAATTTTATAACATTCCCAAAAAGTGATAAATTCTTCATAAATAACCATAACATATTTTAACATAAAGTTTATCTCATTCCTTTCATTTTCCATCACAACATATAGAAACCCATAATTACCTCAAAACTAAGGATCATATACACCCAAATGGTTACCATTATAATTATTACCTGAAGTTCCACATCGAGTTGGTTCTCTAATACATGATGCATTATAGAACTCACCAAGGTTCAAGTAGTTAATCATGAATACTTGATAGTTGGTTTATAATAACCATGATATTTCTCATTGAATCCCCAGTTTCATGCAGTCTCTTAATCAGAGAACAACCACAATTTCCTTCAAACCCATTGTCACTTTGGTGCCTCCTAGATCCATCCATTTACTAAAACCAAAAATGTCATTGTGAGTATATCAATAAAATAATAATGTACTAATGAGGAAGATAAGAACTAAGATATACTTATCTAATTTATCTCAAACTCATTCCATCATTCAAAAAAAAAATTACTCCATCTAATAAACTAACCATTGTCGTTATACACAACTCGTCACTTAAGCATAAACAACACTCTAACCTATAATGTTATCAAAACTAACCTTAGATTCCAACTATAAGGACCTGCCTTAAAACATTACTTAATCTTGAGACATTTCAAGAGTACACATTGAGTATCGTTTCAGGTTTAGATTCTTAGATAATTATAACATAACTATTACATTTCAATGATTAGAAAGTAGACACATCTACTCAGTTTACATTTTTTTTACAAAAAAACTATTGAAAAAAAGAGTCATGTCTAGTTCCATGTTTTAGATATCATTTCTTTCCATGATCCCATGCTTGACCCTATTCATCTTTATGTCATGTGGAAAACATTTCAAAAACTTTGGATGAGAATTAAAAGATCATTAAGGGATATAAAAATACGGAATGAAAACATTAGTCCATGTATACATAAGAATCAATGAAATAATAATTTAATCATAATACACAATCACATTATCAAACTTCATAAGATTTATGAATAACTCATAGAAATCATAATACATAAAGGTAACTTTATGCATTCATAACATTCTTACGTAGGGAGTAACCCTCATGGTTACGTTTGGAATACCCATCACAGTATATTCCCTAAATCTCTTCTGAGAAACCTTATCATTTAACTCTTTCACATTACCCAATGCATTGGAGAGCTATCTCTAGCTCACCTTCCCATAGTTTATCATGGAACAACCCGTTTTCATAAAAAATTCCCAAGAACCATAACATAATCGTATCACATAAAACAGGCCTAAAGAAAACATAACATTTCCACAATTTAATCACAAAATCTCAATACAACACATTGATACAATAAAAACATTATCAAAACCATTTTTGAATACCAAAATAAAGAGAATATTATATGTTATTTATTTACCCTTTAAAAACATTATGTCTTTTTAACGAATCTAAAGATCAAATAATACTCACGGCGTCGGAAAGGTCGATGTCAATGCATATGTTAAAAAGAAACATAATTTTTTTCAGTTAGTAAATGATTCATAGAGAGTATATTCCTTTTGAATAATAGTAAAAGTCAAAGGGGATTATACACCATATAAAATAATGTTTTGTATAAAAAAAAATATACCTCAATGAAAGGAGATTGAAATGAAGACCTGTAAAAAGTCGGTATCATTATATTCAGGATAAATAAATTACATAATTATGTGTGAAAAATATAAATACACCCAATATAAGTGGATATTAAGAGTAAAACAATACTATAAATTCACAAATATTCATATAATGATATATTCATGGAGTACAATTTCATCCCAAAGAATTGAAATTTAGTTAAGAAGTTCCGTTGCAAAAATTCGACAGCTTAACAGCGTCACTTCAAAATTCAGAAAATGAGTTGATGAGAGATAAAATGGTATCTCATCACTTGGACATAAAATTTACATCAATAAGGATATATAATAATATATCCCAAAGTAAAAGTATGTAAATTAAAAGAAATAACAAAATATGACTTTTAAAAAGAGGTGGCTGAAAGGTTCCCTTACGATTTGGGTAACTTTCAAAACATACACCCCATGAAGGAAGGATCATACAATGAAGATCTAAATACAGATTAATTAAAGTATATTACAAAAATAATACAATCATTGGTAGTACACAAACCACATAAAATGATATAGTGGAAAATGTAGCATGAATCTCCCGGGAATAAAAGTGACATGAAAAACACCTTACCTCGTTGTGATCACTTAATTCGTATGAACAAAAAGATAATAAAAACCAAATAAATCACATAATACCATGAATATAAATATAATAATGATAATATATATAAAATGTCAGTACACAATACACCACATGAAATATATAAGTGGTGAACAATGGAAATATCACGGAATTAAAAATGAGATAAGGAATCCCCTCATGAAAGTTTGGCAGCCCAACGACGCCACTTAAAACTAACAAAAAATGGATTGATGAGATAAAATAGGGTCCTTAATCATATGAAAATAAATATTAAAGTAATAAGAATATAAAAAGAACATCCCCTAACATAATAAAGAAGATATTAAATGAAATGAAAAAAAAGAGAGTACTTAAAAAGAAAGAGAGAGGTAGGATCCCTTACCTCGAGTACGACTTGTCTTGTTCGTTTCTTTATATTCCCAAATAATGAAATTAGGTCAATTTAAAATTTATTGAGTACTCAATTTAATGTTTATTATTCAATTCATATCATATATTATCATGTTATAGTAATTAGTTGATTATGTGAGTTCATATCATACGTTTTGTCGATGTTCCGTACATGAGTCAAAAATGAACTTGTTTGAAAATAATTGTTCATGTAGTTATAAGTACATTATCTACAGATTATTATTTATGATTAAAATATCATATATATCTAGTATATATTTGTTTTATACTATTCCATAACATTTTGTGATAAAAATGAAATGCATCGTTCATGGAGAGGATAGGTCGTAAGTACGCATGAACTCTAATTTAATTTCTTTGTCATTTTAATGGAATTAAAAATAAATGAGAGATATATATGTATATTATAAATACAGAATGATATTAATCATTAAAATTTTATATATATCATATATATAAATTTTATATATGTATTATAATAGTACATAGCATTTGGTGATAAGAAATGAAATACACCGTTCATGGAGATGGTAATCCGTATGTATGCATGAGCACTATATTCATTTCTATTGTATGGAATGAAAACATAATTATACATTTTTATATTATAATTACAGTATAATATCATATTTAACATCATTAACTCCATCCTTTATACATTCCACATATGGCATTAACGATTCAAATCACTTTGAGGGGGCGGTAGTCCACACTTCCTAAAATGAAATTATCGCGTTTACCCATTATGGAAACCATAAAGGTATGGAATAAATTAAAAATACAGAATTATAAGGAAGAAATAAACATGATATATATCATATATAAATACAGTGACATCTTAATGGCCACTATGGGAGGTGGTAGAAGAAGATTAAACAATCATCATTTCGTGAAGCAGTAATTCTCCATCCATGGGAACAATATGTTCTTTAACCATTAGATTGTGGTGTGTGTAAGTTTAGCTAGAATAATTCTCATAAAAAATCTTAATATATTTTATATACTGGTTTTGTTACAAAATAATGGAATAAAAAGAGCTTAATGGGTTGGATAAGGAAAATAACATAAGAGAAGACATTACCTTTAAATCTGGTCACCCCCTTGGTTTGAACCAAAAGGGATTCATGAATTTCATTTTGCTGATGGTAAGTCTTATAAGATTAATGGAGGGATCTTGGGAGATTATTTGAGTAGAGTTTGGACAAGCCAAAAGGCTTGAGATATGTAATAAATGGGTAGTAAGTGGGGTCTTTTTATAAGGGAGTGGAGGGGCTCTTTTGTAAATCTTGAAACTATTA
This sequence comes from Viscum album, assembly GCA_963277665.1. Lineage (NCBI taxonomy): Eukaryota > Viridiplantae > Streptophyta > Magnoliopsida > Santalales > Viscaceae > Viscum > Viscum album. The sequence goes on along the minus strand of OY728123.1, from coordinate 1,282,940,825 downwards.
TTTTATTATAAAATGACATTCAGTTTATAAAGCTCCAATAATTATTAAAGTAGAGGATAAGGTAGCCCATGTTCGAAATAAAATCGTCCAATAGGTATTGGACAAGTGTTCGATTTTTTTTAAACATTATCTTCTTATTTAATTAATTTATTCATTAATTACTTAAACACTTCATCATCATTGTGCCATAAATAATATTTTTTATTTGATGTCTAAAAATTATAATAAAATTACCATGTTGTAGGAAATCTTTTTATCTTTCTAATTAATATTTATATTATAAAATATAACTTGTATTACCCCTTGTAAAAATTGTTTTAGGAAAACAATACATGTTTGTGACATTTTTATTTTTACTTTCAATAAAATGTATTAATGTCATTATCTTACACAGGTGGCTCCATAGGGTACCAAAAATTGAACCATAGATTGAATTGGTCAGCATTGACTTACTCAATAAGGGTAGGACACGTGTATTGGTAATTTCATATTATTTTAACATTATATTTACCTTACATTACACTAATTACCTTTAATCGGATTAATAAAACTGAAAAGTTACTATTCACAAAAAAATATTTTCCTCCCATTGAACAAATTTTTACTTACTAATGAAAACCATGTATGTCGGATTTTTGAAATTCAATTCAGAAAAGCGGTAATGTTTTGTTTAAATGAAAATTCAGTTTTTTAACTACCACTTAGTGGTTTCAGTATTCATCATAAAAAATGAAGTTTTTTAGAAAAATAACAAACATTTACCCTAAGAAATATTTGATATTACAAATTCAAAAATGATGTCTATTTTAAAAAATTCAAAACATATTTGTTTCAGTAATTAATTTTATAATTAATTCCCATTGTCAAAACAATTAGCGTGTTTTTAAGAAATAATATCTATCAAAAAATTGACAATTGTTTATGTCCAATTTCAAAGTGGAATTAATTCAAATGACCACCATTGGATTGAATGGTAAAAATATATTCTAATTACACTTAAAAACTAATTATATATATAATCTATCCTCATAAATAAATTATATTAAAATGAGGTTTGGAATTAAAATACAACATTTTTCATTATTTATTAAACATTGACTTTATCAGAAAAATAACAAAAACTTACAAAAAGTAAATTTTGATGTCTTGATTATAAAAAAGAATTTCATTTGGTCAAAAATAATGTATAAGAGTGACCGAAACTATTTTGAAAAAAGGGTTCACCATCAAAAGGCGATAAATCGACCTTTTAGTCAATAGTTGATTATTTATGCCTAAAATTGGATTCATCCGCATTTTAAGCCTCCATCATTTATTGGGTAATTATAAAATATTTAACAAACATATATAATATTTTCTAGTTAGTTATGTTCATTCCCGCCATTGTGATGGATAGGTGTTAACTACCATTTAAAACAATATTATTATATTATTATTATGCAACGTAAGATTTTAAAGAAACTCGTTGTTGCTTATTGGGTACGCCATCGAACATAACATTTCCTTTGAAGTAATATTAACATTTTATACACAAATATTAATAAATATGATAATGTCTTGTTGTTTATTTACCTGTGATGTTACATCATATTTGGAATCAGATTTCCAAAATTTCCTAAATAAGTCCCCTTTAATTTTGGATATTATTTATAGTGACTTTAGTAATTTTTTCTATTTACTATTGTTAGTGGGTAAATTTGGTAATCTAGGGTTAAAAAATAATTTTTAATAATATAAAACTAACCTAAACGTTTTTGAAGAATATTGGTTGATCTATTTCAGAGCATTATCATCCTTGGGTCGTTATTAGGACACCTTGGTGCCATTTGGGTGTGATAATGACCTTTTTATAATATTTAATTTATAGAAAACATAAATATAACATAAACCGATATCTTTTAACTAAAACAATTTTAATTTGTTTTATATAAATTATTTATTAGAATATAAATAGTAATTATACAAATATAAATATTTCATATATGATGTTATTTTATTTTTAATTTTTAGTCATTAAATAAAAAAATTATATATATGACGCAATGATGATGGAGTGATTGCTTTATTTTGGAAATATTCGTATAAATGATATTATAAATATTAAAGTAATGGTAAATTGAAAATTTTTATTCCATTGAATTTTTTTGGATGAAATTGAGTTTTATAGAATATTTTATGTATTTGTATTGTAGTAATAAAACGTTTATGATCTTTAAAAAAATAAGGTACTAAATAGTTTCAAATTTGACATTAATGAGATTTTAAATCAAATAAAATTTTATTAAATGATATGTTAGTCCTAAAAATCCATGATTAATCCAAATGACCTATATAATATTAAAAATATCATTCATTATCATCTTTTTTTTCTCTTGTAATTTTATAGTAACTATAGTTACCATATATTATGAAAATACAAGAACACATGGTAAGAGTTATTGTTTTTAACTAAGGGTTAATACTAAAAGATATTGTGAAATTCGTCACATAAACTTGTCTAAAACATATTTTTAAGAGAATTTATATCTATAATCATCTTATCTTAGAAATATATCTCTTTGGAACTACTATAATTAGAAAATCAATTGATAATAAAATAATATTTCATGACATTCCTGAAGTGCCCCTCTTCCCTCTTATAAAAGGCCACCACCTCTACCCACATACTTACACCTTTAAATCATTTTTCATCACCCCAATTATTCTCAGATAAGCTCCCAAAATCATTACCTTACAACTAGAATCCTTAACATTATAATAAGTAAAATCAATGTATCCGTTTGGCTCAAATAAAAAGGAGTTACCCAATTTTGAGGTAACGTATTCTCCCAAGATCATTTCTTTTATTTTCCTTATCAACACCATAAAATATTTTTATTACATTATTTTATAAAAAAAATTATCCACAATATACTAGAATATTAATATGCTAAGGGTTCAACCTAAACTTACACACACATCCATCTAATGGATATAAAAATTATTGATTCAATGTATGACGAACAAATTCCTCACGAAATGAGGATTGTTCAATTTTATCCTACCACCTCTAATGGTGGCCAATTTCATGGAAATATAGTTATATATGATATGTATGATATTTTTATCCTATATATTTTTATGTAATTTTTATTTTTCACATACCTTTATACTTTCCATGTCGTGTAAATATGATAATTTCATTGGTGAATGTGTGGACTGTAGCCCACTCAATGTGAAATGACTCATTAATACAATATATAAAATGTATAGAGTATGGAGTTAATGAAAATATGTAAAATATATAACATAGATTTATAATTTAATTATAATATACCAATGTATCATTTAGTTGTCATTCTTTAATATAAAAAATAATTGAATGTAGCGTTCATGTGTACATATAACCTACTGTCTCTGTGAACAATGTAGTTCAATTATTATCTCAAAATATTAGGGATATTATAAATACATATATTATGGATATATATGATACTTAAATAATGAATAATATTGTGGAGATATTTTACCTTTTACTACATGGACACATTACATAAAAACAAGTTCATTCTCAACTCAAGTACCGAATATTGACAAAAAAGAATGATATAAAAATAAATAAATATGTAATTTTTATAACATGATAAAAGTGATATAAAAAGATTAATAAACATGAAAAAGGTTATCAAGATTGTATAAATTAACCAATTTTTATTATTCAGGAACATAATTATTTTTCATGAGGATTCAGACTCAAGGTAAGTGAAATCTTAATTCAAAGTCATTTCATTGAGTAAAATATCCATGACATTGGTTTTGTTATTCCAATAATATGGGTGAATGGACTTTGACAATTTTACCATTAATATAAAATTATATTACGTTTATTTATATTTATGACACATAATTATGTCATTTATTTATCCTCAACCTATAGATATGATATTTTAAAGGGACTTCATCTCAATATCCTTTAATTGTGGAATATTTTGATGTTATGCACTACCTTCTTTTATAAGGTGTATAATAAAGCCCTTTTGATTTTAATTTTATTCAAAGGGAATCATTTTTCTATGATGAATTTTACTAGATGACAAAAGGAATGTTTTTTTGGAATGCATGGATAATGAATTCACCACCATTGTAAAAAATATTTAAAATTTGCATTCCACTAAATGAATAAATTTTTTTAAAAAAATAAAACATATCCCTTATTACCATTTTCAGTTTTTGGTATTGAAAATGGGTTTGAATATCGATTTACTATTTCAATATCTTGAAATGATATCTTTTGGTTACAAATGAAATTTTATGAGTGAAATGTTGATCATTGAAATCTTTTACATGTTATTATTTTATAATGGTACTTTGACATTTGACTGGTGGTTACATGAGAAATAAAATATAGGTGGTTACATGATAAACCAAATAATGGTGGTTCCCAGATAAAACAATGAGGGGTTGATAAATTATAAACACTAATGAATTGGGTATTGATGGTAGTCGTATGATTATTCGATTTAATGATATGTGTGGATGTTTACCGTATGGTTTTTCTATATAAGTATGTTTATGTACCATGTTACCATTATATGTTATATAATTCATTATATGGGATTTATATTAATGTTTTGGTTACAAAAATGGTATTAAATGAGCTTATATTTAGTGAATTGTTTTTGCTACTTCTTAAAGGTGAATAGTATTACATTATGATAAATTATTCTTGGTTTACATGTTTTCTCAATACTTACAATTATTATTTTTTATATATCCCTTAATAAATTTTCATTCTCATCCCATGTTTTTAATTTTTTTTGACATTAAATATAGAATAATTGAGTCATTTATGGGATCAAGGGAAATTCATACTATTTAAACAAAAAATTAATCATGTTTATCTTTAAAAAAAATTATTTTATGAAAAATTGGATCATGAGTATAAGTGTCTACTTTGTGATAATCAAGTTGGTCTGTTTGAGTTATGGCCTAATTCTATATAACAATAATCCGAAAAGATCTTCCATGGGAATAAAAGTCAAATTATCAACATAACTCATGATTATGTACACTTTAATGTCATGGACTTATAGATGGAGTTACTTATATTTACCTTATAATTGAATACTCTATCTAGAGGTAAATATTATCTATGATGTTTTTATAGAGACATTGAGAATTTTTTTGATGAAGTATCTCTCTTTGGGAGACTTTATATGTTTTTAGTTACATCAACTCTATATCATCCGTGGTAATGTTTTTCAATATTAATGTGATCAATGTCATGGATTTCATGAGGAGGTGGAATTTTTACAATGATACTGACATAGACTCTTCCATGTTCCCTAGGAAGGGAGACCGTATGATTTATTTTATGATCTATCTTATCTTATCTTTATTGATTTCCTAGTTTCTGATGTGTTCATCTGAGGATCAACGAGTAGTGATTTCAAAGGGCATGGAAGAGTATCCACTTTAATTTCTGATGTGATTATATCATTAACAGCATGATTGGAGATTATATATTGGATATACATATAACATAGTTATCTTGAATTTTGATTTCTTCATATTGGATAACACCTTAGAAGTTTTGTTATCAATTGATATAGTTTGATAATATTTTGTAGTGTGGATTTTTTTGGTTGGGTGTGTCACCTTGTACTGTTCATGTTTTCTCATGAAAATTAATGATTATAGTCTGCATTTTTTATATCAATTATGAATTCATAAATCAGTTTATGGTGAATAATCACTACCCTCTTTCATTTATTCATTATTTATTTGATCATGTAAAGGGATCTAATTAGTTTTTAAGGATTTACATATATGCATGATATCATAAAATAGGGATAAATGATAAGGATATTCTCAAGACTAATTTATAACGTTCTTATGGGAATTATAATTTTATTTGAATATCACTAGGTGTATTTAATTCAACACACATATTAATTATATTTATGAATAATGTGTTGTGAGATATTATAGTCCATTTCATGGTGGTGTTAATTTGTGATAATTTTTTGTGATCTAAATATGTGTAGGATCACATAGAGCATATTTATGTAGTTTTGGGAATTATTCATCATGAATATAAATTTATGAATATGATTAAAAATGGGTTTTGTTTGATTGTATCTAACTTTATTGGGGAATTATCTTACCTATAGTAGATTATAAATTGATCCTTTGAGGACTCAAGAGTAATTTTGTTTGGAACCCCTAAAAATAATGTATATATACATAGATTCAATAGTATTGAATGAAATAATAATAGGTTCTACATAAATTCTCTTGGATTTTGACTCCAGTGGTTTACTTGATCGTAATGTTTAAATAATTCTTATAGACTATAAAATTACATCATTATTAGAATTAGCTGAAGGAGTTTATGTTCAAGAAGAGAGTGTCCAGTTTGGGTTTTACTGTGATTCTTAATGCCTCATCATAGGATGTTTCTTGATATAGTATACTAAATTACTTTTATGGTATTAGTTATTGATAACCCCTGAATGTAATTTCATTTTGGAATGAATTTTATTTTATATATTTTTTTGCAACACCATCTCATTAGTGATCATTTTTTAGTTTTCAACGATCACCATGGTATGTGGTGTGTCTTCTCTAGTTTTGACATAAATATGTGAAAGTAATGTTAGAAGGAATTATTAATAGAATATCAATTAGTTATTTCATATAAACTAGGAAAGGGTAATGTTGTGTTTGACGAACAATGGATGAAGTCACATAGTAGAAATCTGACTGAGTCTAGGAATTCATGAAAAGTTACATAAGATAACACTATAGTGAATCAATATATTCATTAGGTTGGTGGTAGATGATAACCATTTCATATGACTCTGTTGTTACCATTAGTATAGTAAGTGGAGATGTCCCTGCTAGTGTATTTTGATGTAGATTTCCCAAAGTATTTAGAAATCCTTAGTCATTCCAATGATGTATTATCAGCACTAATTATTATTTCAGGGATGGATTTTCATTATTTCAATGAAGTTTGAGGTGGTTCTACATTATTAACATAGATATCCCTTAGTAGTACATCCTAGAGTGAAAAATAGGTTACAATTTTTGTGGTGTTTCCTTTAATGGCTAGAGATAATGAATTTTATATAGATATTATGCTAAGATAACAGGTCGTACAAAATGTGATGGTTGAGAACAATTTTTTCATTGGTTTTATCATGTAGATAGGTTTTCCTTAGAGGAAGTCATATTACATTTAAATTGACTTCAACAATGTTTTTCATCAAAAACAAGGAGGCTATGGGGATGTATAATTGATAATGAGTTGTTTTAGAAAATAATATCTCTTATTATAAATAAAGGAGGATATATTTTTGGAGGTTTTTTCGTGGACATATCTTTCCTTTTCTGGATAACATACCTACCTTTGGTTATTTTTTCATAAAATAATATGATCCACTAAAAAATTAGTAGGAACCATTAGTATATTTCTATGGATGACATTTTTTTGTAAGAATTCGATTTTTTATCTCCAGCACATAATTTTTTTTATAATTCATTTATTTTTACCTGATATATATGAATAATGATTTCCTAAGAATTATGTGGGTGTATAGCGCATTTTTGGAGCTCATAACACCGATCATTTGGTGAAAATAACATCCCAAAATTATAGAAGAAACTATGTGGTCTAGTGTGCATGTTTTCCCTAAATTTTTTAGTGCTAGAGAGAGGGGGAAGAAGGGTTCATGGTTTTCCATAATTGTGAAACTAAGTCCACATTCCCATGGAAGTATATTAGAAAAATGATACTGATAAACATTGATGGTTGGAACATAGTTTCTTAATCCTTGTAAGCCTTACCATGCGGGATCCCTATTGTGGTAGTAATCCCATAATGGTTGGAACACAGTTTGTCAAATAGTGAAACCAAATTTTGTGCCCCTATAATTTTGGATGAAATTAATTTTTTTCCCTCAATTCTATTTTACATACCCCCTCATACTTTTTCATATTTCTAGTATCATGGAGCTCTATTCATTCTCTCATGAGGCTTCTTCTCCATAAAATATATTCTCTTCAATAACCTTTCCACCCAATGTATGTCCATGCTTTCATTGGTCACAACGGATTCATCCAAGAAATATCTTCATTCATCTTGATTCATTCTTCATTTATCTTCTACTAAATAAAGTTATTGAGGTGGATTATCATATGTACTTTTTTTAGTATTGAATATTTCTTCATATTTATTCTAATACATGCCAAAATAATAGCTAATACACGATGAGGAGAATACTATAAGAATGAGGTAGCTGGTTTAGTAATATTCATTGAATTTTTGATGTTTTTTGATATGTTCTCATGTTCCACACAAGGGTTTAACCTAGTGTTTCCTTAAATTGTATCTTCCCTGAATTGGTTTTCATATAAGGGAAAAATGACTTATTAGAACCTAATACATGTGGATATTTTCCACTTTAGTGTCATCCCTCACCTTGGGTGAGACCACCAACATTCCTTTGTGACTCTCATGAATTCATGGCCAAATAATATAATAGAGTGTTTGGATTTATTTGTAATTTATTATATCATGTTGATAATAATTTATGTGGTGGTATAGCATGGATAACTCCCTTGGAAATTATAATGAACTGAAAATAGTTTTAATTATGAAACCACATCACCAAATTAAATTGAAAAATGTTTTAGCCCTTTTTGATATGAGATGATAATGTATTATGGATTATACATTGGACCATATTACATTTAATGGATACTCATATCTAATTATGTGCAGGAATGATGAAATGGATAAATTTTTTTAAATTGGAATGATGACCATTATGAGCATTATATATATATATGGGCATGAAGAACCTTTTACATAATGGTAAATTGTTATGGAGATCCTAAATTTTATATACTTATGTATGGGAATGGATTCCCCTGATATTTGTGATGCATGCATGGAAACCTTATATAAGACTGATTCGAGCATGAATTCATTATATTGTGACATTGGAATGGATTCCCTACATGTAATACTGGGCATGGAATCCCTACTCTATGATACCGGTCATGGAATCCATGGTTTGTGATTCTAGGCATGAAATCCATATGCGATGTTACTAGGAATGGCGTCCATTACTATTATCATAATTGGTATGAATACCTTATACTAGGATACTAGGCATTATGTCACTTGGTTACTTTTTCATATATATTCTTACCCAGGTCGTGGAAGGTAGTTTCATCCTATTGTTCCTTCAGGAAGCAGTGAAAACCAATTTATAGTGATTATTTATGATTTACTTTATTATATCTACAAACTTCCTATCTATACACCTAGACCAGATATTTATAGAATTTGTAAGTGGTAGCCTATTGAGATTATCTAAAATTCTATCAAGGCCACCGATGGTGACCAGATAGACTATATTCCTATAGGGGTATATAATTAGAATCATCCTCTTATAGATTCTTTAGTTATTACATGACATAGAATGAGATCTTGGTAGTATATTGCAATTTTAGATCATAGGATGATGGGATACATTTTTTTCTTTTTTTTATCTTTTCATATCATTTGAGCTATATTGAATTCCTACTACTATAAATATAAGTTTTACATTTTTTTAAACACATGAAAATATCATCCATTACATGTGATTGAGTTAAATAATTTTTATTTTTATTTATTTCTAGGATGTTTACATAGGCTTCTTATATATGAGGTTATTGGTCCAATTGTCATAGTGCATGTTTCTGATGTGCTGTATTTTTAAATATGTTATCTATATTTTTCTGTTTTTACTTATCCAATGTGTTCCACTCTGGTAAAGAGGGAATAGTCTTTTCAAGGACACACCCTAGGCCCTCATTTCTAGTTTCTAGCCTATATCTTACTAGGAGGAATTCTTTAGGACATGTGTCCAACTGGGACCGGGGAACCTCTGAGTGGATCCTCACTGTGTGATGTCACAATGTTGTATAATATTCTTATTTTCTTCCATTACTATTTTTATACTACATACATGAGACTAATAATGCTTTTAAATTTGGTTATAACTCATTCATTGGATTATCTAACCAAAATTTAGTGAAAAGAAAAATTAATTTGAATAAAAATTTGGTATATATTATACATATGATAGTTTATTTGATTCCACCATTGTGTAACATACTTGATTTGTGAAGTTATTATTAATGTGATAGTGTTTTAACATTCATCCATTGTCCGATTGGATAATATAATGGAATTAGTGATCATGAATCATTTTAGGAACCTATTATGAAATTCAAAAGCGATGAATATGTCATTCCTTATAGGATCATTGTTTCATTTTCATTGCCTTTGATAACCATGAGTTCAATGACTATTATAAATAGAATTCTTATTGGAATAACATTATTAATGAAAATTGAGAAAAAATAGTTGGTGAATAGAATGTCTATCATAACATAACTCTATTTTTCTATATGTGCTAGACGAAACATCAAAATTAGTCAAATGTGGAACACTCAGTCATAGACCATTAGTCATATTGATATGATTGTTTAATGGTATGGAATACCTGGAAACTGCATTTTAGTTCATAAGGTGTATGGGTCCTTATCGATAAAATATGGTGAACCATTCGGTCCAACCATCTAAAGATAATTGAAATATAAACATGAATATAAAATTAAAATTTAAATTGAAAAATTGATGGATTTTCCTAAAGGAGGCCATAGTAGTGGTTTGTATGTAGAATCACTATCGTTCCATATATGCATTCCTATCAAAAAAAATATAGATTTTTAGAGATGGTAGTGGGGTGTTATTGTTACATAGAATGAATGTATATTTTTTATATCTCAATATCCTTGGATTATTATCTTATATAACATAATTTAGGGAATTTGTTTGGGAATTGTTGAGAAATTCCACCATGATGACCTTCGGTTGTATGCCAGAAGGGTATTGATAACCATTCCCCAAAAGTGGTGGCCATGTGCCACTGGAGAAACCATTAGTAGTGCCTCATGTGGAACCACATCTTGTTTAGTACACGGGTGATGGATCCCATTTTTTAAGAGACATTTTGAGTAATATGTAGAAAATACTGAGAGTTTTTTTCTCTAGCCCTTCTATGATAGAGTTGACTCTGGAGTTCCCGCAGTAGCATTCAACCACATTTTTGGGGGATAGAGGATCATAAGATATAGATATATGGAGTGATACATTCATTTATATATTTTAGTATATGGAGATACCATCTAAGGGGAGAGTTAAAATCTCCCTTTACAAGCTTTGAGGATCTTCCGAACATTGGTGGGATGTCCTTTACTAAACTAGTTTGTATTTTGAGGGGACATTGAGGAATTTCCATTCAAAATTCATTAATTATTAATTCCCTAAGACCCTGAGGGACAATTGTTATAAGGAATTTATGAACCTGCAATTGGTTTTCATAATAGTGATGGACAATTCAGATCTTTTTACAGGGCTTCAATATATTATAATGATCTATATACTAATGAGCCAACGAAAGAGAGATTATTCAAGGATGCCCTATGGCGCCCTATTTATTATTAGTTAAATTTCTATCAGTTTAATACATTATATGATATTGTGAAAAATGAAATTATACCCATGTAAGACATAAGGGATGTAGAGAATGAGAGAATATGTGGGTTATAACCTAGAAATGGTAGTATTTTGATTAATAGTTGGATGTGATGCTTTGAGGCTGCAAAAATCAGCAACGGAAGCAAATTTAAACTCGTAGACATTTATGAGTTCATCTATTCACGTGGGAAGACAAGGTATAAAATTTCAAAGTCTGCTAGAGGCCATATTGAGTACTGAGGTTGTGGCATATTTGGGAATCATTATTGTTTCTACTAGACCATGACATTTACTTCGAGTGGGAAAGGATATGTACCATATCCACCTCCAAGAATTGGATCAGGAGAACCGTGAAAGGTAGGTATATCGAGTACTACATTCCATAAAGGAAATTTATGAGTTCATAGTCATGGTATCTAAGATTTAGACATATTTCACAAATAGTACGGACTCGCTCTACGTATTTAGGGAAGAACATATGTTCGAGAATCATGATATATTTACATAGTTTACCCGATACTAAAAAAGTAGGGAATAATTCCATCAACTATTCTATGTACTATTGTAGTATACACTATTATTATTTATATGTTATTTAATATTGGTGCTTCACATTCTTTTAGATTTTGTTCCTTTTTGATGCGTCTTAGACTGCATACTCAGTTTTCAAGTTGCATTATGACACTAGATACACCATTGGGAATATGTTGTGAGAGTCTAATCCAGTGAATGGGAAACCCCTAGTGGTAAGAATCCATCATTTCTTCAGGAACCTCATCATCCTCTATATGACAGGTTTTGATGTCATTCTCAGGATGGAATTTTTGGTTCCATATCATGGCTATGTGGATTATTATCACTTGAGGGTATCATTTACATCACCATAGGATGATACATATCTTCAAAAATGGATAGTGTGTCTTATAGCAATGTAGATATGGAAAATAAAAAATTTGGATATGTAGAGTTGACACTAAAATTACAATACTACATTTAAAGGATCAGGGACTACATCAGATGAAGTTCCCATATTTATTAGATCGATTCACGGATGTCTTCCTTGAATACATATCATGTTCACCTTAGGGGAGAGAGGTGGAATTGAATATCATGCTAGTTCCTAGAGATAAAATAATATCCATTCCACCTTTGTGTTTTGGGACTACTTATCTACAATATCAGAAGAGGAAGCTAGAGGATTTAGATGTCAAGTTTTTTTTGAAAGATTACTTATCCCAAGGGGTTCATTTGTCATTTTTTCCTTGAAGGATGATGGAACCCATAGGATTATCATGTATTATTGGAAACTGAATCATAATAAAGTAAGAAACTATTACCCCTTATCATGTATAGATTATATTTTGGACTTGTTCAGTGGAGAATGGGTATTGTTAATGATCGACCTGAGATTGGTCTGTTATCATGTTTGAGTCTGGTCCTCAAATAATCTATGTATGGATTTATATAGTTGTTTTGGTTAATAACAGTATATTGTGATGTCCATAAGACATATGTACAAACCATCTATCCACATGTATTTTTTTAATTTGGTTTTCAATCACTATCTGTATTCATATTTTGTGGGCTTTTTATATAGAAACATTGAGTATTTTAATTATATTAAAAATAATTACACAAATATAGATATCATTTTTAATAATCTAAGAGATAATTCATTTTATTATAATCTCAGTAAAATTAACTTCTATATTGATAAGGATCAAATACTAGAAAAATTATATATGATGATGGAGTTTCAATTGACTTATTGATGGTGAGTGTTGTGGTTACCTAGGAACAACACATGAATTTTTTGAACATACATTGTGTCATGGAACTATCTAGTTAATACCAACATGTTATATATTATTTTTTATTCTTTTATCACCTCTTAAGGTCATGAATAATAAGGGTATGAATTTTATTTGGTCATAACTCTATGAGACATCATTTATGAAATTAAAATGAATAAAGACATTAGCGTGGATCTGGATTCTTCCTAAGTAGGACAAAAGGTTAAATTAAATTTTGATACATAAAATATTTAGAAAAGAGTAGTTCTCATATAGGAAGATCTATTTTTTTCATACGTTTCATTGAAGTTGAACACTCATGAGCTGAATTACAAAGAAAATGATATCTATTTTGAAGCTATAGTAAACCCCTTGCATTGCTAGAGGCATCACCAACTGGGAGATAATGTTTTGTGATTACGGACCATAAATTCTTCATGTATATTTTTACACAGCATGAATATAATCTGAGGTAGTGATGATGGGTTGAATATCTACAATCCTTTGAATTGAAACTAGACTATATGATTGGGAATGGAAATGATTTCCCTTATGATATGAGTGTTAGGACTCAGAAACAATTAGTTTTGGAGGCCAATAGTAAATGGTAGCTTAAGGATATATTTTCATGAGATTAACATATAGGAGGATGACCATCATGGAAATTTTTTACCTTAGATTATGTAAGTGACCACTTAATTTTTGTAGAAGGTGAATATTGGGAAAATTTCATATATCGAGGGCTTAGTCCTTCAAGAGTGTGTTGATAATAAGGAATCCGTTATGGATAGGAAAATTGATAATGAGGAATTCTTATGTATAAAACAGTGTATCTGGGTTCCCATTGGTATGATAGAGGAATTGATGCAGGAGTCACATGCTTCACATTTGGCAGTTCTCCCGAGTATCTTCAATATGTATAATGATATGTACCAATTGAATTGGTGTCTAGGAATGATGTTTTAGGTATAAGTTTTTATCACTAGTTTTCAACTAATATTCTGTATAAGGAAGATAACATGTGGAATTATATTTTGTTACAACCATTACCAGTCCTAAAATGGAAATAATAATAAGTTTCTAGGGATTTATTTGTTGGATTATTGAGGTCTCTGTGATGTAGCGATAGAGTTTGGGTAGTCATGGATCAACTGATGAATGTATCCCAATTAATTCATATTCCAGAGACTTTCTATGATAATGTCATGGGATGATTTTATTTTTATGAGACTATACGACTTCATGGGGTACCTACTACTATCATTCTAGATAGGGATTATTATTTTACATTGAGGTTCTCATAGGGAAACCAATTGAATATCAGAATATATGATAATGGTGTGGATGATATACTCAGGGAAATTCATACATGATTTTTCTATTCATGGTAGATCCATATTCCTATAATTGGTTATTCATACAATAAAATATTTTAGGTGATTGTATATATGGAAACTTATGAGACCATATAATTTATGTCGTTATGTTAACACCTATAATTATTATAGGACATAGAGGCAGTGCTACTGGGTCATTGTCTCATCATGAATATGTAAAATAAAGTTCATCTTCATTAAATGTGGATTTATTCTTCTATGTAGAGATAGAACTCTTATGTCGACCATCATTGATGACCACTAGAGTTCAAAGATGTGGATTTGGTTCCTACTGTTATCACCCATACCTATGAATTTGTGGATATAGAGGAAAGGTAAGCTATCACCTCATTAAGATGAGTCATTTTAGATTTTAATGTAAGTTAGTCTGATATCCTATCAGATTCTATTACCTTAGTGTCACCATGCCATTCATGATTCCATCAATGTTTCATATCTTCACCAATATCTTGTCAACTTGTATTATTCATTTGATCCTGAGGATGTTGAGATAGTGTTGATGCATCTTTTTGAGAAGTATCCTATAGGAATTATTCACACGAGAATGAAAGATCTATGAGTTCGGTACTTTCCTTTAGTATGGTTGTTAATGAAAAACAATTGTTTACTAGAAAATAATTGGAAATGGGAGACTGATGTATGTTCTCAATGGATAGTGTTGATGGCATCACTATTTTACCACTATTGGAATTTGAAATAATGGTTGAGTTCCTTTATGTTCAAAATAATATAAGATCCCGATTTTTTTCTCAATAATGGATCCTTTTTATTTTTCTATAGTTAATTTTTTATGAAATATGGATTCCTAATTTGTTAACAGATGTACATTGGTTTCTGAAGCTTATTCATAGCTCAGATCTATAATTGGGGGGAGGGATGCAGTAGTTGCACAGTTAATAGAAACTGTACATTCCAATCAACATGGTTTCCATAACCACATGAGTAATATATATATGTGTGATGCAGGTAGAATGGTTTTCCTTTACTATCCGCCTTGGGACACACTCCCATGAATGAATTCTTAAAAAATGTAGTATACCCATTAACATGATTCACTTACAGTTTCTCAAATAGTGTGGGCCTAATCATGAAGGGAAACTCTTGAGATAGTGATCAATGCATGGTTAGTTCACAGTTTTTCCATCCATGTATCCAAACCATGCACCCCTTATATTTTCGATCAAATAACATTTTTTCCCAAAAATATATTTAACTAACCCCAAACTAATTTTTGTTATTTACACTTTTAATGAGTTTTATTATATCTCTTATGTGTCTCCTTCTCCATGTAATATGGGTCCTTTAATAACTTCTATGTTCGATGTCAAATAAAAATTTAATTGTTCTTTTTGAGTTCATCTATCTAATAAATTCATTCATCTAGAGTAATTCTACATTTCTCTTCACCTCAATGATGTTAATTAGTCATTAGATGATATACACTATTTTTATGGAATATATCCAATCGTCAAATTTCATCTAATCATTGCAAAACTAAAGGCCGATACTTGACACAATGTTTGAAGTGAGAAAAATGATTGTGGTATACTATTATCTTTTAAAGTATTGATTTTTTCACCATATGTGTTCACGTGACTCATGTTAGATTCATCACGTGTTTCATTAAATAACATATTCCTCTAATAGGTTTTCTTACATGGATCCAAATTAGTTTTTAGAACCATAATACATGTGTATATTTTAATCTTTAGAGTGAGCCATCCATTTTGGTGATACCTCCAACATGCCTTCTGTCTCCAATGAATATATTTCAAAAGAACCTAATGATGTGTTTGGTTTTATTTCTAATTTATCATATCATGTTGATAATAATGGATTTATTTTTGTATCATGGATAAAACCCTTGGAAATTATAATGAAATAAAATGAATGTGGCTGGATCAACCATGTCAACTAATTGTATTGAACAATGATTTTTTTCTTATTGTAATAAAATTATAATGAGTTATGGATTATACATTAGATCATATTAAATCTAATGTATTCTAGTCTCTAATGATGTGTAGGCATGGTGACACTATTTAATTGTGGAAAATGGGAACTATTTCCCTTACGAGTTATATATATGGGAATAAAAATCCTTTTGCATAATAATAAATAATAATGGTGACCATTAATGTTAGATATTTTTATAAGGGCAGGGCATCCCATTATATAAGTGATATATGAATGGAGATCCTTTATTTGTATGATTTATACATGGGGACTATACACTATGATTCTGGGCATGGCCTCCATGTCATGTGTTACCGGGAATAGATTCAATATATTGTGATATTGGGCATGGTTTCCCTTAATAATATGATTCTATGCATGGAAATCATATACTATGATATTGGGAATTTCATCCCTTGGATACCTGTTCAGATATATTCCAACATGAGCATAAGTATGTAGTGTCAGTTTTGTTTCACATAATGAACCATATGCGACAAATTTAATGTTTCTATTCATGGTTTAATTTATTATATATTCCCACTTCCATGTTATACACACAGACTAGATATTTATAAACACCATTTTTTATGGCATACTATGTTAATCTCACACCCAATCATGGTGACCAATGGTTCTCCTTCAGTATATATTCCTGAATGTGTGGAGATTGGGAAGTTTCCTCTAATTATTGCCTTAATTGATGCAAGAAATAGGATGGGAAATTGGTAGTATATGATCGGTTAGGTGATCAATATGTTGGGATAGATTTTCCATTTTTATAAAATTTTGTGTAGTATGAATTGTATTGAATGTATACTCCCATGTATACTTATTTTCCTTGTTTGGTAGGAACGATACCTTATCATCCACTACATATGATTAAATTTACTAATTTTTATTATTAGGTAATGTTTGGCTGTTTACATGTGCTTCTGATATGCTGGGTTACTGGTCTAATGTCATAATTTCTTTTTTCCATTGAGATATTTTTAAAGTATTCTTCCACTATTTATATATTATTACTTATATACTATTATCTACTATTTTAAAGAGGGTATAGTATCTCCACAGACACAACCTAGTCCCTATCTACTAGTTGGCCTCCTCTAGTATATGGGGAGGATCGTATGGGGCTATGTTTCCCATTGAGCTCGAAGAACATCTGAATGGGACTCGGGTCTGGGTTTTTATAGGTTTATTATCTATTCTTCTATACTTGAATCCAAGAGTTAGGTAATCAATGGTTCGAACTAATGAAAATAAAGACAGAGATTATCTAGTTGATTTTTTATACAATAAAGGTGGTGCATGGCCAATAGAATTACTATGTAGCCCATAATATGTGACATTAAGTGATTGACGCTAGAGGTCGTGTTGTTTTTACTAAAGGTGAATCCTAATTATGGCCAGGGAGGGTTTGGTTATGGGAGTGAGATTTATTCCACGAGTTTTGGTCCTTTCATGTTGTTGGTTCAGGTTGGAGATGTCTCATATTGGGTGGTACCACTAACATAGATGACCTATATACATAATGTTATAAATGTGTCATAGGATCACTGTTATCTTGATGATGACTCTCACATTATCGATTAGGGAGATATTAATTTTTTTGATGATTTGAACTTCATGGGGCAGTCTTTAGAGATATAGGATAGCCAATAGATGGTGATTCATTAAATGTTATTAAATTTTTTATGCAAAGTGATGGAATCTCAAAGAAGATGAGATAAACTCGGAGCAACAAATCAAGATATTTACTGGGTTTGGTGATTTTGTTAAAATTTTATTCTTTTTTCTATTCTTTTTCTATGTTTTTTTCATTTTACATATGAGATAGATATATCTTTTTTATTTACCTATTTATAACCTCTCTCATAATTATTATTTATCATACTAATGGGATGTGTTGTATATTTATTCACCTTATTTTACTAAGTGAGTTTCATTTCCAACAATAATTTCATGATCATTGAGAGTTATATTATATATTTTTTGTTCATGGATAACTTTTTTCCATTATTTTGAGATATGGTAATAAATTTTTATAGGATCATAATTGTTTGAATTATATTTTATATAAGCTTATAGATCTATGTATAATAATTTAGCTTCTATTTCTGTGAATCATTGTGCATTGAGTGAAATTGGATAATGTTAGGAATTTTTTTGATTTTAAATCATCAAGTGATATGAATTTATGACATGAAGAGTTATTTTTAAATTAAATGATTTTTTGGCTACCTAAATTGTAATTTTAACATTGAGTTACTATGACTCACATGGGGAAATTCAAAACATGATCTATTAGTTCATTTCATGATTGGACAAGGGGAAAAATTTGTTCTATCTAACTATGAATCCTAATTAAATGAAAATGAATATCAAAACACGAATTGATCCATATTAGAAGCTGTTTGGTGCACCATTATATGATGAACATGATATTTAATCCATTCATGACATTAATGACCCATTCACACCTTTAATGTGTGTCTAGAAAAGTGACTATAAATCATATTACCCACATGATTTCTGTAAAAAAACTCTAACTTCAGCAAAATCCAAGGAATTTGGTGTTTCTATTTTAGGGTGTATTAAAGAAATTTAAATTTTTTTTGATCCTTAGTTTCATGTGTATGATATTTAGTTAGCTGATTGGATTTTATTCCTTTTATGGTTTCTTATATATTTTTTGTTTTCTGTACAGTTTTAAATTGTAATTTTATAGATATTTATATCTTTTATTATAATAGATTTATTATAATTTTTAGTCTCATGTTAATGGTTTGGTTCCTATTGGTATCATTAAATCCATATAAAATATTTTTTAGGGACCTGTGATATTATTTTGTTATCATTCAATGAATATTACATTACATTATTAATGGAATTTATTTCTAATCCTTATTGTTATGAAACCATAACATTATAATTTTTCATCTCAATGGGAAATAATTTAATTCACCTTCATGAATATTAATCTAAAATAAAAAAAATATTGGATTTCAAATATTTTGATAACACGTGTTTATGCATGATAAAGGTTTTACAATTAATTTTATAGATATTATCTATATTTTTTTATTATATAATTTAGAATGTTTCTTCATGTTTCTTAATTGGATAATGAAATTATATTTGGTAACTATTGTGGATTACTATTAAATAGGTGTGTTTAAATTTATTGACCTTCATTTTATTTGATGGAAATTATTGTTATATTGTATGGATATTAAAAAAATTTGTACTTGATGGTACAAGATTCCATTGGATTATTCTAGTTGAAATTTATGACTATTGACTGTATTAATACAAGAAAGAAAATAATTGGTTGTTTGATAATGTTAACTAGTTAGGTTCAACATAGCCCATTTTCTAGAAATGAATGGACGACTTGTATCATGTGATTAAATACACTATTAGATGTTTTTTTGTTTCCTTAATATATTATGTGATTCCACTAACTAATGATATTTTATTTGTAATGTTATTCATGCTAGTTATGGATGATTTTTTTGAGACAATAGCAGGGATACACAGGTTTTTGGAAGTAGTTTCTCCTTGTGATGGTGACAAAGATATTAATATTTATGATTGTGTCATGGATGCAACTAGGAATAATAAAAAGTGTAAAAGACCAAAATCATCATTTTTTCTATCATGAAAGATATTATAATTTCTTCTCAATTAATTTTTATCTATCATTGGTTTATGGACTAGTTTTTTCTATATTTTTTTACCCACATCATAACATGTTTGGATTTTCATTTTTCTATGTACTTTTTCATACCATATTATGTGTCTAAGAGTATGTAACATACTGGAATGTTAATGTTAAATAAATTAACACATGGAATTTTAGATTGATTGAAATGATAAATGATTATAAATCCACATAAATATTGTAATATGTTGTATTATTTATACAGGTAAAATAATTTGGATATTAATTAATGTAATTATGAATTGTTTATAAAAAATCACCCAATTTCTTTTAAAATGTTTTTGTTTTAATAGGATTCCATTTCTATAGAGTTATAATATCTGTGTCATTGAGATGATTACAATTATTTAAATTAAGGGAAGTTAGTTTTTTGTTTTGTTTTTAAGAAATATATTTCATTATATTATATTATTTCATATTCTACCCCACCCATGATGACCAGTTGAATGAAACCTAGTGAAATATAGATGTTGGTTTCCTTAACATCTTTTTCGGAGAAGATGTGTGGCTAACCTTCCACACACCCATTCCCTATTCTCATGGGTTTATAATTATGTGAAGGTATTCATAGTTTTTACCTTTCCCATAAATTTTTGATGGTGGTTTTATTTCAATTTCATTATTTTAATCATATGTATTATTGGCACCAAGTTGGCATGAAGAGGTTTTTAGAAGTTAAATGAAGCTCTCTAAGTTTGTTTTATTTTGTTACCCATTATTTTTAATAGAATATAAATCAACTCACATTGTATTTTTAGGTGGTCAAACTGACAATTTTCTTTAGGACATCGTACTCAAAATACATATGAATACTTATTGAAATATGAAAAAAAATCTTGAAGAAATGGTTCATCACAGACACCGTTGATCCGCAATGAAATAATGATATTACTAAGGAAGGTAATCTGATTCTGCATGGATCCATTGTAAATCTGATGATTCATTGTTTTTTTGTAATTCCAAAAAATGATAAGGATTTTAAGGAACCTGAGGTGCATTTTAAATGAAATAAAGGGGGAGTGAATCCAATCATATTGAGGTCTGGTTGGTATGAAAGATGTTGTTAGAAGAATGAGAGGTTACAATAAATTTTATTTTAAGAATGTTGATTATGAAGCTGATATTCATGGTATTCAAAGTCAATATGGAGTGATGATACTAGTAAAGTTATTTGAAGAAAAAATTGTGATGATGGAGAATTTTTTAGGGATTTCATCAGTATGATATCATTTGAGATATAATTTTACTTATGAAGAATTTTTGTGACCGATAAAATAGGAGAAAGTTGAGTTATCGAAACCGATTCATCATGATTAAAATCAAAATTTAAGTCAACCATTTTCATCAAAATGAATAATTGTACAAGTAGGTCAATATAAAAATACAAGAACAATGAAATATTTAAGAATTGGATCAAGAGATATCAGAATGAAAGAGACACATATTAATTAGAGTGAAGAAGAGGCTGAATATCTATGTAAACATATATTGATAAATTCATTGGATTCAAGATCATCGGCTTATATAAAATAATATTCATCATACTGGAATAGTTTGAAGATGATTCAAAAATCTTTTTAAGGGGAGATTGATGTTTGATAAATTTTTTGTTTTTTTCATCAGTTTGTACAAAGAATCACATTAAGAATGAATATGTTTTACATTTGAAATATTTTCAATAGAGAATGATATTTAAAAATATTTTCCCCTCATTCTAATTATGAAATCAAAATGGTATTTTTAGTCTTTAAATTGGTGTAGATAAATATAATATCATATCTTCAATTCTGATTTTCATGTAAGTGGGTCATGAGAATTAGAGTGACCAAATGATTATAACGTAACAAATTTATCGTAATCGAAAAATAGGATTCGAATCAGAACTATTTTAGTTAACAAGAATGAATAAATATGAAATTATAAGATTATTAAATATGATTATACAAGTGTTGTGAAGCATTGATGAAGTATTAAATGCATCTGGAATTAATGGGAAATAGATATGTTTTGAAATTTTTATTAGGGGGAAAATGTTTCACAATCCTGCCAAAACCATTTTCGGTTTACATTAAAATGATAAATTAATATTTTAATTCCTAACTGATATAATATTCGGAAATTAAGAGAGAAAATAAGTAAGATTGTTGGGAGAAGAAGTTTTCGTACAGTGCATACCTGAAAATGTTTTTCAGATAGAAGAAGGAATGGACAATAGAAAATACCGTATTCATCTGGTTATCTTATTGGGATGGGTAATCAGATTGGTAAAATGTTATTGAGATTTTTGGTCAAAGGAAGAAGATGATTTGGATTTTTAATGTGGTATTCCTATAGAATAATATTTTTAATATTGAGTAATCAGACTTGGTAATCAGACTGGTTAAATAGAATGATTATCATTACGAATTTCAGAAGAAGCTTTTTTCCTGTTGATGGGTAATGAAGTTTATAATTATCTTAAAGAACATATTTTTGAATGTCAATCAAGAATCACCATAACATTATTTTTACAAAAACATTGTATTATATATTCATGATACATAATGAACATGAACTATTTTATTGAACCTAGAGATACATGAGTTTAATGGGAAATCATAATCATTGTATTCCACAAAAAAGGTGAATATACTAATGTATTATAGGGAATTAGATTATTTTCAAACAAGGATGTAGAAAATTTTATTTATTACCAAACCTTGTAAATCATTGTGTTATTATGTATTTATTTTTGATTTGTTTTCAACAAACAAATAAATAATTATATGATGTTGCATGGTATCTTTTGAAAGAAGGAATCTTTATATAAAAAGATATTACTAACTCAACCCTCTCCATTATAGTGATACAACATTCTTGACGAGGTATTACAACTGGTATTGGAGATGAAGTTTCTCTTCATTTACACTTTTTTGAATTTTGGAAGAATAAGTTGAGATGCAGAATCTCAATTATGTGTATATTGAAGGTATTCTAGTCATCGATGGTATGAACTGTCATATCTAGTATGATAAAATGATGTATTATCTTATATTTATTAGTTATGATGTTCTTGAAGGTACACAACATGTATTTAGTCCTATTGATGATAACTTTTATTTTATATATGTTCACTAGAGTAATCTTGATAATTATGGAATGTCCAAGAATATTTTACTCTTATAACTTTCTAAAAGTGGGGTTTTAAGGGTGATGGGTGTTTTCACATCCAAGCATATCTTGGAAAATATGAAAAACATTTAATAATGTAATAAAATAGTTAAGAATGAAATGATACAAATATAGAGGTTGAATTATGAATATTTTATGATGGGTGAATATGAAAATATTGGGGACTTCTTTACTAGGGGACGAACATTGTCTCTACTTTCAGATGTCTTGGTGAAATTATAGAATATTATAATATTTTGGGAATGATCTTGAGAATTATTAATGAAAATTTCAATATTAATGTTTCATAATTGGAAGATAGATATCCATAAAAATTCTCAATGAATTATTTTCATAGCACTCTCATTACGTATGAAATGAAAATGTAGAAATCTATGAAGGTAAAAAAATTATTAAAGAAAATTTTATATCACTGAAACCATGAAACAAATTTTAAGAATGTTCATAATGAAGAAGTTGTTTCTGAATCTAACTCAGAAAATGAGATATGTCAAAACCACGATGACATTTTATACATGTTCTGAATAAAATTGAGAATTGGTATAGGTAAATATAATGTTAAACATCCATCGATGATTTTTGATTGTGGAGTCATTGGGAATTTTTTAGGTTTTTATCCTTGATAGAATAATGAATAACAAAGATATGAAAAAGAAGAATGTCCATAAATGTCATGACATAAATAAGGAGATATGGAAAAAAATATTTCCATAGGGAATGATAAAAAACAAAGAAATGATAATTTTATTGTGTAAAGTAGATGAATTGTAATATAGTGAGGATAAATCTAAAAATATTACTAAGAGTTTTGAAAATAATTTTATTGAAATTATTAAAAATAAAGTGTTCATAAATAGTAGTTTTGATGAAGAAGAATCTCAATTAGAATGTCATCTGAAAGAAGAATTGAATGTATGTCTAGGGAATATTGGGAGGCATCAAAATGAAACTGAAAATCCAAAAAGTGAAGAATCATAAAAAAATAAAGAAGGGTTTGATTTAGAGAAATATAATTTCATGAACGTGATTTATGATTTGAAGAAATATATTGAGAAATAAAATAAATATAATGAATATCAGAAAGGAAAAATGAATGAAAAAGTAAAATAGTAGGAAAATGTCCAACAAAGACTTTCTAAAAATGAACAGAGGGTTACAAGTTTCAATAATTCTATTTCCAATGTTGGAAATTTTCCTAGAAAGGATAATCCTAAGAAGGAAAAAAACTTACTCTCAATGGTTGTAAATAAAATGTATGTTCTTTCTAATATTAATAAATATGGAAAGGTTATATATATCTCTATGAAAAAACAGTTAAGAAGTAATAAGATTCTAAAAAACATGAGTCGACAAATATTTCTATTACATCTCTTTTTTAAAAGATTGAAAATAAATCTGAGCTGAAGAAGAATACACTGGATGATAACAGAAAATTGGTGGTGAACAATGTTTGGAGATATAGATTACTGAGAAACATGATCATAACTCTATTCAATGTGGATGTTTCCAAGTAAAATACCAGTTTTCTATATACTATTAGTTTTATGGTGGATTCATGAACATGGAAAATTTGTGCTTGTTTCATGAAAATTTTTACTATTTTTCCAAAAATTATAGAAGGAAAGGTTTGAGGGAGGGTCAATCCTAACAACGGAATAAGTCTGAGAATGATTTTTTGAAAATTATTGTATGTTTGTTGTGAAAAATTAAAATAGGTTCATACCATTTCAAATTATTTTTGATAGATGTGAAAAAACATTACCCCTTAAAAAATAATGTCCTTTTTGTTACCGATACAAAAAATGTTTTTAAACAATTCATAAAAGTTTAATGTTTTGAATGATAAAGGGAACGAATAATAACTTGGTGTTGATATCAAACTAAATTTAAGAAAAGATAATTAACTTCTATTTTGGATATTGGTTGTTCTTATCATATGACATGAGAAATAAATATTTCAAATAATTGGAAATACTTCAATGAAGGAATGGATACATATTGATATGACTAATCAATGAGAATAAAATGTCTTTGATCATCCATCGTTGGGGAAGAAAAGATAAAATATAAGAAATATTTATTTTTGGATATATTGAAACACAATATGCTATGTGATTGACAACTTTTTATGAAGGTAACATGGTTAATTTATGAAAATATGTTTATGTTGTAAAAATTGAGAAAGGTGGAATTGTTTTTACAATAGTCGAATTAAAAAAAACTTATTTGATGTTGGTGAAATATTTTTTTTACAAAAATATGGTTGAAGCGAATCAGTTGTGAAATAAAATATTGGGACTCATGTTTCAATGAAACATGATCATATTATATATGTGAGACAATGTCTGTGGCATTCCAGATACGTCAAGAAGAATATATTACTATTTCACTATTATTCATAAGGGGAAAATTATTAACTCAGTTCATAAGAAAGTTGTTATTTTTCCAAAAAATCCCATAGAACCTATTCTTTATGATATTTTTGGGTCAATGATCAAACAATAAACTGTTGAATATATGTAGTTGATAACTTTAATTGATTAATAAACTCTAGATGGTTGTTTTACTTACTTGAAACATAAGTCATATGCTTTGAAAATATTTAAATATTTTAGGAGAAATGCTGAGAAGGAATGTATTTATCTAGCTAAGTAGTTGAGAACACATAATGGTGTTGATTATAAAATTGAATATTTTAAATTTTATATTGAGAATCAGGGTATTCAGCATGAGTCAACTTCACCATGAACTAGTCAACAAAATCGGTTTACTGAATGAAATAATAGAAATTTGGTTTAAATCGGGAGAACTATGTAACTTGAACAGGCTCTCTCTCATTATTTTTAGAGGTAATCCTTGGAAAGTACTATGTATATTCATAAAAGGTGTATCTAATGGTTGTGTTCTAATATTAATCCATACGAAATGATTTATGAAAAAATTATATGTTTTCAAAACATAATAATTTTCGGGAGTCCATGACTCATAAATATAAATTTGGAAACCATAATAAATTTGATTATAGTTGTGAAGATGGGATTTTTTTCTGTTCATTATAAATAAGATGATATAGATTTTTTAATAAATAAATAGTAATAATAAATGATTGTGTTGATGTGAAAAATATGAAAAACATGAGAAAGATAAAAATACTAATGCTTATAAGGAAGTTTAAAATGAATAAAAAAATTTGGTTTAAAATATTGATAAGGATACAGAAAATATTCATCCTACTGAATAGGAGGAATCAGACACAACTATATCAAATAATGGAGATGAATCATAAAAATCTCATCATAGAATTTGGAATCAAGTGGAATCTCAGAATATCATTGGTGATCGACATCAAAGTGTTCAAACAAAAATAACAATTTCACATACTTATATTTGTTCAATAGATGATATAAATGATATGAATGGTGCAATGGAGAATCTAGAATGGATTTTGGATAATGATAAATAGATTTATCATAGTGAAAAAAATGATACGTGTGAAATCAAACCTAATCCAAATAAAAAATATCACATTGGTTAAATTTTTTTCCCTGGACAAGTTGAATGATGATGCTAATGTGATAAGAATAAAAGGAATTTTAGTGTGAAAAGGCTACTCACAAAAATAATTCTTATATTCTGATGTGACTTTATCACTAGGGTAAATGTTATAATCTCTTATACTCATTCTTTCTATTTCTATACAATGATGTTAAAAAATTAAAATGAATGTTAAATATTCTTTTTTTATGGGTGATCTTGATGATGATGTTTATATCAAACTTCATAATATAATTTTTGTTGAAAAAGATGAAATTTATGTGTGAAGGTTGAAAAAATCATTGTATGGTATGAAAGAATATTTTAGGGCATGGTATTCCAAATTGGATACATGGTTTAATAAGACGAGTTTAAGAAAGGAAGGGGTGACCAAAATAATTAAATCAATGAAAGTGTTGAGTTTTCCCACATATTAATTTTTTATATTGATGACTTTATCGTTAATGAGAGTGATGAAAGAACCAGTGAATTAATTCATGAAGAGATATCTATGCATGGAGGAATGAAATACTATCACGGGTTAAAAATTTTAAAAAATAGAAAAACATATTATTCTTTCCCAAGAAAATAATGAAAAGAAAATTATAAAGATATTTTGATGGGAAAACTAAAAAACCAATTTCCACACTAATACCAGTGGGAGAAAATTTGAAAAAAGATATTGATGTTATAGGAGTTGATCAGAAAGAGTTCAAGAAGATTATGTGATGTTTTTTGTATTTGATTACCTCATGAACCGCTATTGATTATGCTATCAGTTTATGTTCAATATTTTTGATTTCTCTATACGAATCAATTTTTTTGGATGAAAAACTAATTTTTAAATATATCAAAGGAACAAAAATTTTTACAATCCGGTATGATAGCTCATAAATTACAGATTTGGTATGGTATTCAAATGCTAATTGGGCTGGAAATATTGATGTTAGAAGATCCACATCTCATTGAGTTGTCATTGTTGGTATAATTTATGTCAGGTGGAATATAGATAAAAATAAATCAGTATCTCTTAAAATATATGATTCTAACCACATTTATTCAACAGAAAAAGTTACCCAAATTTTTGGGAGGAAGACTCGGTTGAATGATTTAATTGTTATTTTGAAAATACCCTTTCTCTTGGGTTGTTATAATAAAATAGAAATAACCGTTATCATAAATCTAGTAACACATTCTCACTGAAAATATATTGATATTATATATAATTTCATCAAAGATAATATGAAGAATACTGAATAATGTTTTACAATGTTCCTACATCTAAACAAGTTCCAAACATTTTTACGAAACCTTTACTAAAAGAACCATTTTCGAAATTGAGGTTGAACAAGGGAATCTAACCACTTTCTAATCAAGGTTGATGCAGGTTTTTATGTCCCCACTCTCATGTAACCTTTAGATTGTGTTGTCAAGGGGGATAATTGTTTCAAAAATCTATCCTAATCGAAGCATTCATAAGTGGGAGTTAGGGATAAGTTGTGAATCCAACATGTAAGTGTGTAAACTATTATAAGTGTTTGTTATAGGGGTTATAAGAAACATTTTTTTATATGAAAATTGAAGAATTTTGTTTAATGAAAATGAATGATGAATATAAACATGTGAAGAGAAGATGGATAAAAATCATGATCACTTCCTTTGGAAAACATGATTTTATCATTAATAATTCTTGTATCCAAAAATGTGTTTGATAACATGATATTATAATTGATTTTGAGTAATCTGTAGCTTGAGGACACAATGTTTTGTGATTTAGGAATCCATGTAGACAAAAATATTAAATGGAGGATATTGGTTGGACCAATTTGGCTGGAGAATGTTTTTGGAAGCTGAATGATGCTACTCTATGTGTGTTTCCTTTTATTGTACAATATTTATCAATGAAAATAAATCACCAAACTTTTTATTTTTATGTTATTAAAATAACAATATTATTTTGTACATAGAACTCAAAATACATATGAATGATCATAGGAATGAGAATAATTGTTTTTGATGAAACTTTCCATCAGACTCACCTTGGGACTGAAATAATAAGAAGATCATAATGAAGAAGGGAATCCGATTCTACAAGGATCCAACAAAAATCTGATGATTATTTTATATTTTTTAATTCAAAAAAAATCAAAAGTCTTCTGAGGAAATAGTGATTCATGCATGATGAGAGAATTGGAAATTCTTACGAATCATATTGATGTCTTATTGGATATAACTATGTAGCTGTAGGAATTGGAAGTTACAATAATTCATCCACACCCTTTCTAAAAATATGTGTGTTAATACCAAAAATACTCTAAAGCATTTATCAATTTGGTCAAGAGCCATAGGAAAGAAGGAGACATTGATTCATCAGAGTGATGTAGAGACCAATAATAATATGTATTCTAACATGAATAAGTGTATTGAATTCATGATCATTGGTCGAAAGAAATGAATAAGAAGATTTCACAAGGAGTCTGATGATGATTCCAAAGTGTTTTCTAGTGGAGCTTGAAATTGGAAGATGTTTTTTATTTTTTTCATTAGTTGGTAATGAGAATCATAATCAGAAGAAAAATGATTACTTTTTTTTAATTTATTATAGAGAAACATGTGGATAAAATTCTCACTTCATCAAAATGAAGAAATCAGAATGGGTGGATTATACTTTCAATTGGTGAAGATCAATGTAATGAGATGACGTTAATTCTTATTTGTTTAAATGTGGGCCAAGAAAATCAGAGTGACCAAAGGCTATCATCATAATGAATATATCATAATAGGAAAATGTAACAAGAATTGGACTAATTTTTTATAATTCCTCGACCCTAGTTAGCCAGAGTTGGTGAATTAATACATAACAATTTCATGATCACAATGGATCAAGTCCTGAAAGACCAATCAA
The DNA here is from genome assembly GCA_963277665.1 of Viscum album. NCBI lineage: Eukaryota > Viridiplantae > Streptophyta > Magnoliopsida > Santalales > Viscaceae > Viscum > Viscum album. The sequence continues at coordinate 1,282,910,761 of OY728123.1, read as the reverse complement.
TTTAGTAGCTTTCAAATTAATAGATGGAAACATAAATTTTACATTACATAGTGAGATAAAAACAAAAACAACATTTTGACCCCTTTTAACATACTTATACCATTTAGCTTATCCTGGCAGGTCAACCACAAAATAGTTGTTCACATCCTGGGAAAAATAAAACATAGAAAGGCATGAAATTAGATTCTTAGTAAGGATAAAAATATAGAAAAAAATTCATATATAAGCATAAAAACATTAGGGAATTTATCAGACTAAAACAAAAGCCTTTTAATCTTAAACTTAAACATAATGTGTCTATGAAAAAACAATTAATTCCATTTATTTATTCCCATGGATATTATACTAGTTTAATAATCAGATGTAATATCAATATATAATTTTATATGGATTGAAAACATAGTGTCGGAATTCATAACCACAAATTCAAGGACTCGTGCCAAGACTACAAATACGATTTTCTCAAGGCCTTGTAAAAAGACACTAGTTTCTCCCATGAGACCTACTAATTCATCGAGGATCAGTAGCAGGGTCCACCCATCACTTACTATTTCTAATGCATTCCTCATATGAAAAGTTTGAAACATAACATAAAAATTCATATTAAAACTAGCATACCAAATGATAATACTATAACCATAAACCATAAAGTGTATAAAAATAACAAATCCACATAAAAAATATCACAAAACCTTCAATACAAAATGGGAGATTTGTATCTTAATATATCCACTTCAAATAAGTGTAAAATCTATTAAAGGATGTTGACATAGATGAAATAAAAACTATTTGAGAGAAATATATCTTTCTATTTTTAAATCAATTAAAATTCATATAACTATAAATGAAAACCTTTATTTTGAAAATATTCTAATAATATTTAAAGGAATACATCAAAGTTTTCATAACAGTGGAAAATAACTACACCCTCTGTATAAGGTCAAAAAGACATTCTTTACTAAATTTGATGAATAGGACATAAAGTACATTGTTTGGAAAATGAAAAAAATGTTCCTTTATAAACATTTTATAAAAACTAAAATAATGGTATAAATAAATTTAACACATAGTCAAGGAAATAGTAAAAAGTTTTCGAAAAACATTTTTAAGAAACACAGATGTGGATGATACAGAGGTCCCAGTAGATACTCACATATAGACAACCTCAAATAATAAAGAGATTATAAAATTAACCATTACCTTGTAATTTTCCTTGTACGAGGGTACAATAACCTCCAATATAATAGATAAATAATTGTCATGAAATTTTAAAATAACCATATACATAAATATGATATCATATATGATATTCTAATATTATTGTGTTAATAATATTTCAGTAGTATCATTATTTCGGGTGTTAACCGATTCATTTTACATTATATGTTATGTTACATAAGCTATGTTTGATATGAATAGGATGTATATGATTTATATACAGAATAATATGAAGTTATTAAACATTATTTTTAATAATAAAATGAAATGTATTCTTGAATTGTTATGATCGGGAATGAATTTCATGACATTCATCGAGACGATAATCTGTACGTACACACAAGTGAAAATATCAATATATTTATGATGATATTGTATGTAATTGTATTTTTTAATATATAAATAATAATTAACATGTTATATTTATTATTTAATTCAGTTATACTCATTATTATTCCCATCCAAACAATGAAGTGTTTGAATAACAAACTACCGCACGACGTAAAGATGGTAAACAGTATGTACACACGTATGGTGACATGTCATTGATAGGATGGACTGAAAAATGAATATGGTTGTAACATACTTATAATAACATCATAGTATATATAAGGTACTCGATTTACTGTTTCTTTTGAAAACAATAAATAAAGAGGAAGTGGAAGAAGAAAAGAACTTTGAAAGTGGTGGTGAAATTATTACATATTCTTCGAGTGTTTTCTTTCGATTTGATCAAAATGGTTCCATAGTTTTGCCTTCTGATAAAATTATAGCCTTTAGGTCTATGTGATGGTTGTTTTTAGGATATTTGGGCGAGGGATGGCTGAGAAAAATGGCTTTGGCGGTGTGATTTTGAGAGAAGGGGAAGTAACCTTTTATAAGAGTGGTTAGGGTCACATTAGGAAAATCACGAAATATTATTTTTTAGACAACAATATTAGGTTAATATTGTATCCAAAAGGATTTATTTTAATGATAATGTGGGTATGGGTCTAAAACCATTCAACCAATAGGTTTATGATAGGTGTAGGACTCCATATGAACATTATCATTTAGATTTAACTCTTAGTTATATAGTTTATCTTTTATCATATATTCCTGTATTATTATAATAAATAGTAAATAAACATACTATAAAAGGACAAGAGAACCTAATTTGGATCCTTATAAATATATATAACATTATATAAGTCATTTGGACAATACTTATATTTTTTTGAATATTATATCAATTAATAATATAGTATTTGTTTTAACAACTCATTTATGTAAATTTTGATACTATTTGGCATTTTTTTGTGAAAGTCGTAACAACTTTACAACTTCATAAAAAATATATTTAATCAACCCAAAGAGGTTATATTAACATAAAAAATTAGTATAATTAATAAAACGTCTTCTATTTATATTAATCTGGATATTTATAATATCAATTATTTTAATCGTTCATTAAAAAGGTAATTAATGTATCATCATGGTGTGAAAAATAAATTTGAATATCTAATGTCTAAAAATTATAAATAAAATAAAATTATTTAGAAAATAATTTTATCTTTCTAATGATTATTTATAGTTGAATTTATCTAATCTTTATCCTTGTATTAAAAAATTTTTCGTTAGGAAAATTGGAATTTAACACTTTTAACTCTTATTTAAATAAAATAATAAAAAATGTTTGAATCTAATCGATGTGGAAAAAAAGAGTCATATTTTAATACTATGTTTTATTTTGATCAAAATACACTTATCCAATAGAATTATTTTATGTTTTAGGGTAAATATAATATCAATTTTAATTTTAATTACCCTATTTACTTTTAATCGTGGCATATAAAATTCAAAAGTAACTATTCAATGAAAATTATTTTCATCTTACTGAACCAAATTTTACATACTGATTTCAACCTTGTCTCTTATATTGTTGAACATTAATTCACTAAATTGGTAAAATTAAGTTTCATTCAAATGTACTAATGCGCCTAGAAGGTGGGTAAAAGACGGTAAAAAGTTCAATAAAATTTTATATATCTAATATTATTATTTAACGAATTTAATGAATTACATTGAAAATAAATAGGTTTATATTCCTATTTTAACCTAATATAAATTTAAATTATATAAAGAATTATTTAAATAATAATTCGGTTTTTAACAATAACTTAGTGTTTTCTAGTATTCATCCAAAATTGAATGTTTTCATAAAAATACCAAAAATTCACCCAAATATAATTTCTATATTCCGAATTCAAAATGAAGTCCATTTTGAAAAATAAAATATATAAAATTTCAAAAAATGGGTATTAATATTCAAAACGGCTAGTGTGATTGGTCATGGTGTGTTAAAACTCCAAGTTACGTACAATGAAAATTATTGTATTATTCAAAGGGAAACGTACCATAAAAGCTTGTGGAGTTACATTCTCCCCTCCTTCAAATAATTTCATCCTATAAATTTATAGAATATTACTAAATAAAACTACTATAGTGGTTCTTCATAATATGATTTAAGTTTCCCATGTTCCCTCTTCCATCTTATGTTTTTTATCCATAGAACTTTTACAAAACGTGTTGTCCGGTTTCACAACACTGTTTCTCTGGTATCAAGAATTTTTATAATCTCTTCACAATAACACAGGTCAGGTTCAAGTTCTATTCCTTGATAGGAGAGTACATACGTTTGGTCAGGCATGTATTTTCTTAACAATGATATGTGGAACCCATTGTGAACTTTGGGAACACTTGGTGAAATTGCCGAATGATAAGCTACAACTCCAATTTGTTCTCGAATTTCGAAAGGTTTGATGTACCTGGGAGTGTATTTATCCATCTTACTGAAACGTATAAGACCCTTACATGGAGATACCTTCAAAAAAACATTATCTCTTACTTGATATTCAAAATCATTCATTCGGTTACTAGCATAGATCTGTTGCCTACTTTGAGCTACTTTGATGTGGGTTTTGACAATGTACACCTTCTCCATTGTTTCCTCAACATGATCTGGGCCTATGAGTTTTCATTCACCAATATCATCCCAAAATGTTGGTGTGCGACATCTCATTCCATATAAATCATTATATGGTTCAATATTAATACTTCAATGGATGCTATTGTTATAGGAAAATTATACTAGGGGAAAATACTGATCCCACATACCATGAAAATCACGTGAGAAAGATCTCAGCATGTCTTCTAAGGTTTCAATAGTCCATTCTGATTGTCCATTAGTTTGAGGGTGATAGGCAGTGCTCAAATGAATTTCAGTATCCAATGCCTTCTAAAGACTTTTCCATAATCCTGTTGTAAAACAGGGACAATGATCAGAAACAATCGATATGGGTACTCCATGAAGTATTACAACTTCAATAATATATAGTTTTACTAAATGTTCAAGTGGCAAATATTCTTTTATAACAATAAAATGTGCTGACTTGGTACGACAATCAATAATGACCCATATTGCATCATTCATTCTAGGATTGTCTGTAGACCCATGATGATTTACATCGTAATATGATCCCATTTACTCTCAGCTATGGGAAGAGAATGAATGAATACTCTATGATGTTTTCTTCCAGCTTTCACTTGTTGACAAACCATACATCTTGACAAATAATCAGAATTATATCTCATCATGTTGTCCCACAAAAAATGATGCATCAAATCCTTATACATCATATTTCTACCTGGTTGTATATAATTATTGAAGCTATGAACATCATCCAACAATTCCATTTTTAGATTATGTATATTAGGTTCCCAATATTTCTTCCCCAATTTCATAATTCCATCATCATATAAAAAGTCAATCAATATCCCATCGTTCACTGCTGTAATTTTCTTTCCAAACTCTTCATCATCAGTCAGATATCTGTTTATCCTTTATAGAAAATATGGTTTGGAAAACATTTGAATTTTTTTGATGTTTAACTTTCCATGATTATTCCCATTTCCATAATTACATGATCCATGAACATAGTAGCCCTTTAAACTCTCATCTTGTTCAAAACTCTGTTATCCTTTTTTCTCAAATCATCTGCCACATTATTTTCCTTTCCAGGGAGGTAGTGTATAGTGCAATCATAATCCCTGAGTATGTTAAGACATCACTATTTCCTCATGTTGAGTTCTTTTGTTGAGAAAATATACTTCAAGCTCTTATGATCAGTATATATCTCACTTTTTTTAACATTGAGATATTTTCTCCACATCATTAAAGATAATATTACAGGTGATAAATCAATATCAATAGTGGGATAGTTTTGTTCATGAATTTTTAGCAGCAGTGATGCATAGGCAATAACTCTATCATTCTGTATAAGGACACAACCAATTCCTTTCTATAACGAATCACTATAAATAAAAATCCCATCATTCTCTGATGGTAGAGTCAATATAGGATCTTTTAATAATCTTCTCTTTAGTTCTTCAAAATAGTATTCACACTCTTATGTCCAATGAAATTTATCCCATTTACGTGAATCTTCGTTAATAGTTTATCCAATAAGGAAAAATTATATACGAAGTGCTGATAATATCTTGCTAAACCAATAAAACAGTGTACCTCAGTTATAATTTTCATTGCTATCCATTCTGGTATTTCCTTGGTATTTGATGGATCAACATATATTCCATCCTTAGATGCAATATAGCCAATAAAAGAATTCACCTGAATACAGAATTCACACATTCTAAACTTCCTATTTAATTCATTTATTTTAAGGATTTTTATAATACCGCGTAAGTGATATCCATGATCTTAATATGTTTTTGAGTAAACCATGATATCATCAATAAATATCACTACAAATTCATCAATATATTCCTTAGAAACTCTATTCATTAGATCCATGAAAATATAGGGTGAATTAGTCAGTCCAAAAGGCAATACTGTAAACTCGTAATGCCCGTACCTGGTTTGAAATTCTATTTTCAGAATGTCTTCCTTCTTCACACAAAACTGACAATATATATATAGAAGGTAAATCTTTGAAAAATATTCATCTCCTTGAATTTGGTTGAATAAATAATCCATGAAAGGAAGGGGATACTTGGTATTTATTGTTATAGCATTGATCTCCCAATAGTCATTGCACAACCTCATAAATCCATCTTTTTTCTTAACAAAACAAAAAGGGTCTCCCCATGGAGAAACACTAGGTAAAATAAATCCCTTTTTAATAAATTCCTATAGTAATTTATTTAGTTCCACAAATTCAACAGTTTCCAATCTATAAGGGGTCTTTGTTATGGGCTTTGAACCACAAATTAAATCAATGGAAAACACAATTTCTCACTCAATAGGATATCTAGGTAAATCCTTTGGAAGTACATCAATATATTCTTTTACATTAGTTATATCATTTATATGAACATTATTTTCCTCACCCATAGAAATTTAATTATTTTCATCCCAATTAATTGAATTTAGTACAGCTACTGGGGGTGGATCTAGATAAGAATCAGGTGGTGATGTTTCTTCTCAAAAGATAAGGTACTCTTTATCAACATAAAAAATTGTAACCTCATTCTTCTTACAATAAATTTTCACATCTTGGTCTTAAAGACAATCCATTTTGGGGAATAAATCAAATTCAATCATGGGTATGACAATGATATCAGCATATATAAATGATTTATATGCTCTAATGGGAACCGATTCACAAATAATTATTGCAATGATACTACCCGTAGGAGATTTTACTAAAAAATTACTTATTAAATAAAATATAAAATATATAATTTTCTTAGAAAAAAGGGAATATATGAATCAATGAGATTATCTAGAATCAAATAAAGCATTTTCTAAACTTGAGGAAACCATTAAATAAAATTCCACATTGTATTTTTGAGCTTCAACCCGAGCAGTGGAGATCGAATAAGCTTGTCCATTATCCCTTGGCCTATTCTGAGGTATGTTTCCTTGGCGACATAGGAAATTTGTTTGCATAATGCCCCATTTGTTTAAAATTGTAGCATTCAACATTGACGTCCTCTTTCTTACCCTTTCAATCACTAGCTTGGTGGCGTTTTTTACCACACATGTAACAGATTCTCATTCCCTTCAAAAATGTACAGGGGTGTTTTTGCCCCATTTACGGTAGGTAGGAAATTCAAATTTTTTCTTATTCACCTTATTTCCATTTCTAGTGTGTCCATAAAATCCATTCTTCTCTTTATTTTCATTAAAGTCATAAAACATAGAGAATTTATTTTCCGTCTTGATAGCACATAACACAATATCATCATATGATGAGAAGGATTGTGAGAATATTTCTTAATGAAGAAATGGTTTTAACCAATCAAATAATCAATTAATATTACTCCTGGGGTGACGTATATAATTTATTTCATGCCTTGATAGCCTTGTATTGTTAGCCTTATACCTTACAACATTCTCATCATCCTTTTTCCTCAGACTCAGAAATTGTATTTACATATCATCTCGATGGTCACAAGGAAATAAATTTTCAAAGAAAATCCTTTTAAACTCCCTCAATTATATATTTGATAATTTTTAATCCACCTTTTTGTCTTCAATTAATGACCAACTTTCATCTGTATCTCCCGTGAAGTGATAAACTACCATGACAATGTTTTCCCTTTAGCTACTCCCCAAAGAATTGAATGTTTTCTCAAAGGAACATATCCATTTCTCATCTAACAATGTGTCTGAATTCTCATTGAATGTTGGTGGTTGTTTCCTCATGAAGCTGTCTAACATTGATCCTACACGTTGTGGATTAGGGTTCCCCATACGGGTAAGGTTATTATTAATAACCTGAGTGAGTTGTCCCAGTATGGTGATAAGATGATCAGAACTAGTTGCATCACTATATCCACTATAATTATCTTGAGTAGGTTGAAAATCAGTACATGGATTATGTGATTTTATACGGGTTCCATTCGTTCCACTAGGAAACATTTCTAAATAATGTCATACACTTGATTAGTTTTTGAGTCACAATACATATTTCCAAACTTGTAAAAAACATAACATATATTGAACAATTTATGGATATAATCTATAATCAAAAAAATGTTTTCGTTGAGGAGGTATATACTCATAAATCCTTTATAATAATTTTTAATATAATGTTAATTATCCTAAGCATATACCTCGAGAGTGTCATAACCAAGAGTGCAGTAAGGCCAGTTGTCGTGTACCTGGATACCCCGAGTGAAGCTCATAACTCTTTTTAGGTATTTTATCTCCTCGGTATATCTGTGACAGATCCGCCTCTACCTTCTCGTATCTAGACATGGATGTATTGTTTTTATGACTAAAAAACCTTCTACATTATTAAAATTTTAGGAACTTATTCTGTACTAATTCTAAATGTCTATCATAGGGTAAGGTTCTCTAATTAGAGATTCTCTAAATCTATCTTCCAAGGTTTGTACTAAAATTCCTCAAATACCAACTGTAACACCTAGACTATAGTTACCCAGAGTCGGTACATTATTACATAACATTTTCAGTATCACAAGGGATCATGTCCCGAAAGACCGATCAGTTTAGTAACCTTTGAATTACTAGATGAAAACATAAGATTTAAATTACTTCATGAGATAAAAACAACAACCACATTTTTTCCCCTTTGAACATACTTATATCCCTTAGCCTATCCCGAAAGGGAAACCATAAAATTATTTTTAACATCATGGAAAAACTAAAACATAGAAAGGGGTGAGCTCAGATTCTCAGTAAGAATAACAATATAACTGACGCTTAAGGAAATGCTTAAGACTAAAAAATAAGCCTTTTAAACTTAAAATTCATCATAACATGGAAACGATAAAGAAATAATGCAATTTTATTATTCACATGGATATTCTACTAGTATAATAATCACATGTAATATCAATATATAATTTCATATTGTTGGAATGATTAATGCCATACTTTATAACATTATAGTTAGGGCCTCATGCCAATAATACAAATAATATTTTGTCAAGGCCTTTTTCCATGACACAAGTCTGTCTCATGATACCTACCGATGCATCGTGGAGCTATAGTGGGCACCACCTATCACTTACTAAGTCCAATGCATTCCTTATATGAAAATGTTGAAACATAACATAAACATTAATATTATAAATAGCATATGAAATGTTAATACATTAACTATAAACCATGAATGGTATAAAAATAAGAAATCCACAGTCAAAAATATCACAAAAACTTCAATACAAAATGGATGATTTGTTTTTAAAAAAATCAACTTTAAACAAGTTTAAAATCCATAAAAGGATGTTGACATAGACAAAATCAAAAGTATTTGAGAGAAATATCTATTCCTATTTTGAAATCATTTAAAAATAACATAATTATTAAAAAAACAAATATTTTGAAAATATTATTATAAGATTTTAAGGGAATATTTGAAGATGTTATGATGATAGAAAATAGACGTACCCTCAGTGTATGTTAAAAAATACATTCTTAACATAATTTTTCGAAAATGTAATAAAGATCCTTATTTGGAAAACGACTGAATGATTCGTTAATAATCATTTACTACAAATTAAAAAAAGCGTAAAAATTAATTTAGCACATATTCTAGGAAAGAGTAAATTTTTTTTGAAGTATCTTTTTTATGAAACACAAATGTGGATGATAAAGAGGTCCCAGTAGATACTCACGTATAAAAACCCTCACATAATAAAGAGATTGTAAAATTAACCCTCAACTTGTACTTTTCCTTGGTCGAGGGTACATTGACCTCATGTATAATAGTTAAATATTTTTTATTAAATTTTACAAGATCCACATACATAAATATGATATCATATATGATTATCTAATATATTCTTTTTTAATAATATTTTAGTAGAATCGCCATTTCTAGTGTTAACAGATTCATTTTCCTTTATATGATTGGTTGTGTTAGACATGTTTTTTATGGATAGGATGTATTTTATTAATATACAGACTAATATTAAGTTCATAAAAAATATTTTTAATCATGAAATGAAAATTATTCTTTAATGGTTATTATGGGGAATGAATTAAATCACGTTTGTTGGGACGGTAATCTGTATGTATGCACGAGTGACAATATCATTCTATTGAAAGTGAAATAATATGTAATTGGATTTTATATCATATATAAATAATCCTTAACATGTTATATTTATTATTTATATTAGTTATACTCATTATTATACACATCCAAATATTGAATTGTTTGAATAACAGAATACACCACAATGTGGAGACATTAAGTCATACGAACGCACGTATGGTGACTTATCATCCATTGGATGTATAGAATAATAAATATGGATGTACTATGTTTATAATAAATTCATAGTATTTATAAGGTACATGAGTTATTATTTTGGTACGGAAACGTCAATGAAAGATGATGTGGAATATGAAAAGAACCTTGAATGAGGTGGTGAAAGTATTACATGTTCTTCGGGTGTACCATTTTGATTTTATCAAAAGGGGTCTTCAGGTAGGATTTATGATCAAATAAAGGCCTCTAGGTCGAAGGGAGGATATTTGGGAGGATATTTGAGCTGGTGGTTCTGACCCAAATGGATTTGGAGGTGTGATTTTGGGAGAAGGGGAAGCACCCACTTATAAAATAGTTGAGGGTGACTTTTAGGAAAGGAGAAATATTATTTTATTATACAATCATATTAGGTTTATAATGTCTAAAGAATTATTTAATTTAAGGATATGAAGTTTATGGGTATAAAATCTATAGAAAATAGGTTTTAGACAGGTTTATATCAACATATTATCCTTATCTTTTATATTTAACTCTTAGTTAAATTGTATATATTTTACCATGTATTCTTCTATTATTATAATAAATGATTAATAAACATACTATAAAAATACAATATAACCCCAATTGGTAAATTATTAATATATATAACTTTATTTATGTTTTTTGTAACATAATTAGTTTTTTCTTGAATATTATATCAATTAATAATATAGTTTTTTTTTGAAAACTCAATTCTGTCAATTTGGAATTTATTTGGAATTTTGTTTTTTTGAAAGTCAAAAAAACTTTATATAATTGAAAAAAATTTATTTAATCAACCCTAAAATGTCATATTAACCTAAATAATTAGTTTAATTCTTTAAAAGCTTTAATTTAAATTTATTTAGATATTTATAATATCAATTATTTTAATCTGTCATTTGTAATGTAATTACTGGATCATCATTTTGTCATATATAAATTGAATTATTTAATGTATAATTTTTTTAAATAAAATACCATTAGGTAGGAAATATTTTTATCATTCTAATTAATATTTATAGTCGAATTAATCTTATGTGTAACCAAACATTAAAAATGTTTTCTTTATGAAAATTAGAATTTAACCCTTTTAACTCTTCTTTAAATAAAATAATAATGACTATCTTAATCTAATAAAAGTGGAGAAAAATGATCATATTTTATTCATAACGTTAATTTTGGTCTAAATAAACTAATCCAGTAGAATTAAGTCTTGTGTTAGTGTAATTATAATATCATTTGAACCATTAATTACCCTATTTACTTTTAACAGTGGGAAATTAGAGTCAAAGTTACCATTCACCAAAATTATTTTCACCACATTGAACCACATTTTACATATTTATGTCAACCATATCTCTAGGAGTATTGAACATCAGTTCATAGAAGCTGTAAAATTACTTTTTATGCAAATTTTCAAATGCACCTAGAAGGCGTGTAAAAGATGGTAAAAAGTCCAATAAAATTTCATATATCAAATATTATTATAATATGACCCCAATAAATTACATATAAAATAAATAGGTATTATGTACATATTTTTACCTAAAATAAATTTCAATAAAATAACTAAATAATTAAATAAAATGTCAGTTTTAAACAATTTCATAGTGGTTTTCACTATTGATCTAAAAATTAAAGTTTTTAGAAAAATTAAAAATATTCTCCCTAAAATAATTTCGATATTTTGAATTGAAAAAAAAATTCCATTTTTAAAAATAAAATTTATAAGATTTCAAAAAGTGGGTATTAATATTCATTATGGTTAGTTTTATTGGTCCTGGTGTGTTAAAACTCAAAGATGCGTACAACACAAGCTATTGTATTACTCAAAGGGAAACATACCGTAGAAACTTGAGGTGTTACATGTTTGTTAAGAATATTGATGAAAGTAAATGTTTTAAATAAAATGGTGAAGATTCTAGAAGAGTTGAGAAGCACTGAAGAATTCATAAATTCATCTTGAATTCATCGTAAATTGAAATTTTAGGAAATTTGGATTACTGAGAAAAGGTTTTAGAATCCTACCCAAACAATTTTGGGATGCCTATAAAAAGAGAAAGTACATTGTAATTTCAAAACTGATATAATGTTTAGAAATGAATAGATATACTCTCTGAGATTATAGGGAAAATAAGTTTTCGAATAATTATTACCTGAGGATGTTTTCATTATTGATGAAAGAAGAAGAATACACAAGATCATGTTCATATAGTTAATATATTAGTCTAGATAATTAGGCAAATAAAATAATATTGAGATATCTCAAATGAGGAATATGATGTTCAGGATAGTTTCACAAATATTCTGACTTAATCATACTCTAACTATTAAGCCTTTGGACTTTTGTATGAGATTAGTATCATTATGAAGTCAAGAATACGTTCATTCCCACTACTGGGTAAGAATGTGAAGATTTTTATTGACGAACATATTTGTGAAAGTTTATTATGTATAACTTTAGAATTTTGGTTAAAAAACATTGTATTACATCTTCATATAACTTGAAGCACAAGAACTATTGTATTGAACATATTACTAAACAGGTTTAAGGGAATATCCAATTAGTTGTATTCCACAAAAAAAGTTTATTCCTTGTTTATTTTGTCCTATTGTATTGTTTCCAAGCTACACCAAGGTTTTAAATACTCCTGTTGAGTAGAAAACCTTGTAAATTTTTGTGTTCCTATGTATGTGTGTCTATGTTTTTTTCAATATAGAAATAAATATTTTACAGTAGGTGAAGGTTGTTTCAATAAGAATAAAACATAAAAAAATATGTCACTGATTAACCTCATCCCCTATGAGTGATGCAAATATATTGATTGGGTAATTACATGTATCATTGGATATAGTATCTTATGTATTGTTAGAGTTATGTTGTGTATTAGTTGTGATGAATAGTTGTAAAATAAAAAAAGCAATGAATTTTTTGTTCTTGGAATTTTCTCAGTCACTATCTGGAGATGGGGTTGTTGATGATTAAGGAATGTGATACTTGATATGTGGTTTATTATACTGTTTAATTTGATTCATGTGTCTTATTTAGATAGAGATACCTTTTTACGTGTAATATTGGTGTGAGAGTGGAAAACTATTGTGGTATTGGTATCATGGAACCTTCAAATTAAAAATAATTTTGTATATTATTTTATTTCTATTATGTGATACTTTTTGAGAGAGAAATTGTGTGGATAAGTACTAAGTATGTCTACTTTGGGAATAAATTATTTTTACTTGTTTATCAATATAATTAAATATGATTTTTATTATTTTTCATAAGATGATATATGGATGACACTAAGGAGTATACTTATTAGGCTTACCCTTTGACTATATGAATATTTTTCCTGGTACATATAAGCTAGTTAGAGATCTGTAACGACCCGAATATGGATCCCCTCCACTGGTGCCCCATACCCGGTTCACCACATGACCTCATGCGCATTTCCCAAATTCCAGAGGCTTCCAACTAGCAGCGAGGGCCTTGGTGAGTCATTGGGGAAACTATTCCCTCATTTGGTAAAGTATACAGTGGAAAAAAACAACTATACACAATAGCAGAAACAATCAAAAACATACAACAATTGAAATGAATAGAAGAGGAAATAGATAAATAATAATGATGCAACATGGTACATATGTCTATGAAAAGAAGTAAACAAACCAATGTGCTGATGTAAATTGGAAAAAAAAGTGAAAAAGAAAACAAAGTAAACACATCAGTATCGCAAGCCTCATCTCACTCGCTTGCTCTCCACCTCCAGTGAATCAAGAACCCGAAGTAGAAGGGAGCTTTCCCTTATCTATAAATGTAGAAACATAGTCTACTTGGGCCCAAAATCATGGACAAAAAAGGGTGTGAGATACAATCCCAGTAGGCAATCACCCAAAGATCTGTGCCTAATAGTCAATGAATACATGGAAGTAATAGAAGAAGAAGGAATAAACAAAAACACAAGCAACTATAATCTACAGTTCTAACAGAAGAAGTGCACAAGTAAATAATGAGTAACAAAGGAAAAGGTAATCTTCTGGGTATATCTCACATCCTAACCCCTATGGTTCGACCTATTGTACTAGAAACCCTCAAGGTGGTACACACAATCTCACCCCTCTGGTTCAGTTTTGAAATTTTAATAGACTCTCTGGGGAAGCACTCACCATCAATTCCCCCTATAGACTCGTATCTTAATAAAGGCACTATGGGGAAGTACTAAATCTCAATTCCCCATGTGGCCCGCGTCGAGGAACTACAGACTCTCTGAGGAAGCACTCAACGTCAATTCCCCCTGTGGTCTCGCATCGTATTTAAAAGACCCTCTGGAGAAGCCCATACGTCAATTCTCCTTTTGGTCTGCTACTCTAGGTTCTCACAGTATTGAGTGAAAGATAAATCATGCTCAATGCGCATACGTCATCCAATTAAACCTCAGGAACTATGTGTATATCATTCTAAGGCTCAACAGCATAAAAAGTAGTAGTCCCACTATCCTACAACTAGACAGGGCAACTGGAAAAAATCCAAACAGGCAGAACAAGCATGGAAAAGCAACCTGAGAAAAAAAATAAATTACTCTACTTACAAGCATAAACCTCTACTATAGTAATCCAGTAAAGCATAGAAACGTCATAGGAAAAATAGGAAACCTACAATTCCCCGTAGAAGGGAATTGGCAGAATTTTCACAAAATACTCATCGACGTTCTACAAAAAGGCACAAACCACCTACCTTGATTCTAGGAGATCTATATATGTGAATCACGATGCTTGATTCCCATTAGAACATTGTAGATCTGAGATAACACACAAAACGCTCAACCAACAATAACTCAGAAACGAAGAGGAATAATAAAATGAAGTTCGAGATGAAGGGATATCTTACCGCTATAATTCCAATGCAATCGACCATGCATGAATCGAAGAACGGATGAAGGGGCTGGAGTTCGTCGAATATTCGGCCATACGAGTCTCTCTTGGACGAATTGGACCTAAAAGAAGATGCTTCTATGTGTTTGGCATGACCCCAGTTCATTTAGTGATAAAAATTAATGTACACGACGTGTACTTTTAGAGTACATGGCGTGTACCGGGTCCTTTCCGTACTCCACCAAAATCGACCTCCACGTCACCCCTACACATCATGCGTGTTGCTCTGGCATGGCCAAGACTTGGCTTCGAGCCGAAGAAGAGTACACGGCGTGTACTTAAAAGTACATGGCGTGTACTTTGAAATTTCAAGAAAGTTCATTTTTCTTAAAAACTCTAGAAAAAAGGAAAAAAATACTTGAAAAGAAGATCCAGGTTCATACAAAATTTTGCCCTTAATGAAATTCGTCCACTAATTTCCTTAGCGAGGCATAGGAGAAGAAACCCGGAATAGCTCCGGATACCATGATAGTACATCGTCTTCTCTCTCCCAAGTCTTGTCCTGTACTCACCCATGATGCCATAGCTCCCGTACAAGAGGGACATACCACCCATGGAGAACCTTCATACTGCGATCGACAATCCGGATGAGATGTTCCTCAAATTATGCATTTGCATCAAGCTTAACCTCCTCGGGCTGAAAGACATGAGATGGATCTGAAATGTAATGTTGGAGCTGAGAGATGTTGAAGACATTATGTAAGGCCCGATACCTCTGAGGTAGCTGCAAACGATAGGCGACCAGACCAACTCTCTCAAAAAACTCAAATGTACCGACCTACCGCGGTGAAAGCTTACACTATCTCCGAATCCTTTTGTGTCCCAACCTCAGTGCGACACGTAGGAAAAACTGATCCCTGACCTCGAACTCTAGAGGTCGTCTCCAGTAGTCAGCATAAGACTTCTGTCAAGAATGTGATGTAGCCATCCTCTTCTTGATCAGCTCTATCTACACTGAGGTATCTTGAACGAGACGAGGTCCCAACAAAGTTGTCTCTCCTGCCTCCATCTATCATTAGGGTGATCAACATGGCCTACTATACAATGCCTCATATGGTTCCCTATGAATGTTCACCTAGAAACTATTATTGTAGGAGAACTCACCTAGAGGAATATTCTTCTCCCAAGAACCGCCAAAGTCTAGAATGCAGGCTCGGAGAATATCCTCAATCACCTGGATCGTGCGCTCGGACTGGACCTCAGTCTAGGGATAGTATGCTGTACTCAAAAGTACATGTCTGCTCAAGGCCTTCTGAAGTCCCTGTAAAAACCGTGAGGTAAAGCACACATCCCTGTCTGAAACAATGGAGTGTGGAACTCCATTCAAAAAAAATGATCTCTCGGATGTAAAGTAATCCTAGATCATCAACACTGAAGGTCTCCTTGATCGGTAATAAGTGAGAAACCTTCATGACCCTATCAACGATAACCCAAACAACATCGTTTCCCCAATGTATCTTTGGTAATCGGGTCAAGAAGTCCATTGAAAAATCATTCCACTTCCACACTGGAATGGGTAACTACTATAAAAGGCCTGCTGGTCACTGTTGCTCTACTTTCACTTGCTGACAAGTATTATATCTCATGAAAAACCCGCAACATCTTTCTTCATACCTGGCCACCACTACTGTCGATGAAGATCCTGATACATCTTGGTGACACCAAGTTGAACTACCCAAAAAGAGGAATGAAAATCCAATATCATCTTCTCACATATGTCTGCTGGAACCCATACACATCCCTTGAAACGCAAGATCTCATCCTCTCCAACTATCCATCTAGGAATTGTGCCATCTCCTGACACACCCTCCCGCAGGACTACGCCTTCTGAGTCTGATAGCTTTCTCATTTTTACCCGATCAAGTAGTGTCGAGGTAACATCTACAGAATATAGGAATGTCTATCCCTGTCTGTCATTCACCTCCAGATACATCTCAAAGAACTGGCCCATGAGCTGCCACTCACTACTGGCCTCTTAAACATCCTAAATCTGAGTTCTCCTGCTCAACGCATCTGCCACCACGTTGCCTTCCCCCGATGTATAGGGAAGCTCGAAATCAAAATACTAAAGATACTCGACCCACCTGAGCTGTCTCAGATTCAGATCATGCTGAGTGAAGATTTAATTGAGACTCTTGTGGTCAGTGAAGACCACAATGTGCTCTCCCAGAAGATAGTGACTCCAACATCATAGGACATGAACAAAACCTGCCAACTCCAGATCATGATTAGTGTAGTTCCTCTCATGTGGCCTCAACTGCCGAGATCTGTATGCCATGACTCCATCTCCATGCATAAGCACAAATCCTAGTACGATACATGAAGCATCATAGTAAACAGTGTAGCTCTTTCCTGGATCTGGCAAGACTAGTATCGGCACTGATGTCAACCTCCCTTTCAGCTTCTGAAAGGCTGACTCGCAAGAATCTGACCGTAAGAACTTTGACCCCTTCTTGTTCAGACCTGTAAAAGGTGATTCTAGACAAGAAAAGTCCTGAATGAAGCATCTGTAGTATCCAGCCAACCCTAGGAGACCCTGCACCTCAAAAAAAATCATCAGCTGCTCCCAAGAAACTAAATCTCTCACTTTCTCTGGGTCCACAGATACTTCTTCATCTATGACGATGTGACCCAAGAAGTGAATATGATCCATCTCGAAGTGGCACATAAAGAGTTTATCATAGAGTAGATTCTCTCTCAGTGTACTCAGAACGATCTCAAGATGTCTGGAATGGTCGTGTCGAGTGTGAGAGTACACCAAGATATTGTCCACGAAGACCATGACGAAAGAGTCCATTTAAGGGTGGAAAACTTGGTTCATTAGTTCCATGAAATCTGATGGCACGTTTGTGAGACCTAATGACATGAATGTATACTCGTATAGACCATACCTGCTCATAAAGGCTATCAGAGGTATATCTGATGGTCTAACGCGCAACGGATGATAACCGGATCTCATGTAGATCTTCGAGAACACCGGGGATCCTCTAAGATGATCAAAGAGGTCATCGATCCTCATCAAAGGATATTAGTTCTTGACCATCAACTGGTTCAGCTTCCAATAATCCACACAAAGCCAAAGGGTACCGTCTTCCTTATTTGCAAACAAGACAGGCGAACCCTGAGGAGAAGTACTGGGTTGGATGAAACCCTTTTCCTAAAACATCTCCAACTGCTTCTTGAGCTCCTGCAACATAGGTGTATCCATCCTATAAGGAGGAATGGACACCGGTGCTTCTCCTGGAACGAGATCAATAGAAAAGTATACCTCACGATCTAGAGGAAAACCTGATAATTCCTCTGGGAGGACATCCCTAAAGTGATCCATCACTGGAGGAAAGTCCAGCTGTGGATTCCCCTGATCATCAAGATAAAGACTAGAAATTTGGGTTGTCACCCTTCCTAGCCCATGATGCTCGAGTCCTGCTCGACTCTCCTGAACATCCCATTCGCCTCTATAAAGAGAGGATTCACCCTCTAGTGAAATGAAACTCACACTGCAGTGATAAAAATTGACGATTTCCTGGAAGAGAACCAACAAGTCCATCTCGAGGATGACATCATAGCCTGTCATCTCTAAGACATAGTGATCCCATATGAAATGATACCCTGCAACCTCGAGAGGGAACTCTTTACACTAGAGTACACTAGATTTCATCATCCCCAAAGGTGTGTCTAGTGTCAACAAGTCAGAAGAATAAATGATGTAGAGCCCAAGGTTCTCCACAACAACAATAGAGATAAATCTATGCATAGCGCCAATATCAAAAAGGGCTGAAGATAAAACTAATGCTACTAAAATTGTACCTCAAACTATAGAAGGGCCTGGATCCTGCTCCTGATAGATCTTCTCCATGGAAAAAAGACTAGCCAGCACCGCATCCTTGCGCCCCTTGCTAACCACTCTGATCAGATCCACCCTGCTGGTGCTGAGGGACTGGTGGCTGAATGCCATGACCTCTACCTCCACCTTGGCTCGAACGGCTAGAAGAACTCCAGTTCCATGACTGGTAAGAAACTGGTGGTGCTTCTCCTGAACGAGGTGTCATGGTAGAATCCTGGTCACCCACTACTGGTGAGAAAACCTGGAAGAAATGTTGAAGGTGACCCATCTTTCTGCAAGATCGGAATTCCACGGGGTCCCTCTGGCACTGTGGCCTCATGTGACCTGACCTAACACACTAGCAGTATGTCGCCTGGCTGCCTGATGATTCATCATGCTTCCTTGAGTCACCACGCGTAGGTTCTCTATGGCCATTCTTGCTATCATCAGTAGGAAGAGTAGCTCTGGAGGCAGAACCACCCTGGTTCGCAGATCCAGAGTCTCTCAGATTGCACTCCATAATTAGTGCTTGGTTGATGATGGAAGTGAAGGAATTCAGGTGGAAGATTTTCACTTGCGTGCGGATCTCCCTCCTGAGGCCATCCTCAAACTTCCTTGCTAAGAACACCCACTTCCATCCCTAAGGGGTGTGAAACGCTGTAGCTCGGTGAAGAGAGAGGAATACTCCCTGATAAAAAGAGTACCATTCAAAAATCTCATGAACTCTTGGGCTTGATCGACCCTCAGGGTCTCTGGGTAGAAGTTATCATAGAACACCCGCTGGAACTTCTTCCAAGCCATAGCCTGCTGTTGACCTGCCTGTGAGATCACGTCCCACCACCTCTTGGTGGAGTCTCAGAGCATGTAGGTGTCGAGCTTTACCCGCCTCTCTGAAGGTGTCTCCAGATGGTTGAAAATGGTCAGCATGGCTTCCAGCCACGACTCTGCAGCCTAAGGTCCTCCTTCCCCCGAGAACGTGGGAGGATGCTGCTTCTGAAAAACTCAGGTCAGGTCTTCCATAGTCATGGCAGGAGGTAGCGCTCCCTAGAAGGCCTAAATCATCCTCATGAAACCTTCCCTAAACTGTGTATTAGCGCCTGCAACTGGTATAACAAATGGTGCCAAGGATGGCTCGACTGGAGGATCGGCAGGAAGTCCCTGATCAGCCCTATCTGGTGTCTGATCACTACCTGACGATTGACGTACAATCGGAGGACGTCTCAGAGGCATAACTATGAAAGATAAAAAGCACACCTTAGATCAGGAAAAAATAGACAGAGAACACAAGGGTACAAAACAGAAATAGGGGACGGAAAACCCACAAGTTTTCAAAACTCGACTACACTGCATGTATAATAAACAACACGATGTGTTTTCTCAAGACACTGACATGGGCGTGTACTCTTACCCTACAAGTCATGTACACCTCAAACCACATGGCGTGTTTCATCCACACACGGCATGTAATTGAAAACTATTACCCTTCCCAAGTACCATACATGACTACCCACACGGTTTTCTTAAAATGAGACTACACAACGTGTTCCCCACGGACACGGGTTGGAGTGGACAAGGCGACAGCGGCCCGTGTTTTTTGATCACATATCTTTCTACACACCTGAACCTTTCAAAGTGTGTTCCGAACAAACACGGCGTGTATAGGCCAGGTGACACCGTCTAGTGTTGTTCGTGACATGGCTGGGTAACTGGAAAGACCACACGGTGTGCTCCAAGAGCAACACTGCATGCCTGAATAATGGTCACTCCTACCTGTGTTGTTCATGAAACGGTCAGTTTCCTTGAAGGGACTACACGGTGTGTCCCTTTATAACATGGCGTCTGCTACTCGAGCTTCCCCGACTTGTGTTGTTAGTGACACGACTGGGTACACGACTCAGTAGTACATGGCGTGTACCTACCATACATGGTGTGTTCCTAATGTTAATTTCATGACACCATGTTCGGTACACACGGTCAGAAACACGGCCTGAAAACTACACGGCATGTATCCAAAAATTACACACCGTGTATGCAGGGTTTTTCTGGGAAGTAGCTCAGAAACTGCACAGAACACCAGAAACACTAAAAACAAGGAAAAGAGGTGCCAAATTCTGATTTGTGAGGGCCCATACTCCCAGAGAATCAAAGCATGGAATATCCTATAGTCACATAAAAGGGAAAACAATAACTCTCTAACATAATAGTAGGGATTCTATCAAGCATCAATCACAACAACATGAATAATCTACACAAAGTTAATGAAACAACATGATATCACTAATGCACCCTAGATGGCATGGAATGAATGCATGGAATGTGATTTATAGAAGTTCATATATATTGCATGATATGGAATACCCTCCTTTCATTGGGTTGAAATAGAAATAGAACCGAAATATAAAAAACAATAACCACACAAGTCATGCAAATCACTCTAGGTGAAAACATATCAACCATAAAAACTCAAAACCAGAAAAATTAAATTAACGAGGTAGTATGGCTTTTCCCTGTACGTAGTTAGCTACTCCCGAGTATATAGTACAGAGTTCTTCCTATCTCTGGATAAGTCTCCAAACAGTAAAGCAAGAGAAAATAACTCCTCTGATACCACTTTCTAACGACTCGAATCTGGAGCCCCTCCACTGGTGCCCCGTACCCAGTTCGCCACATGACCCAAAGCGCATTTCAGTAAATTCCAGAGGCTGTCGACTAGCAGCGAGGGCCTTGGTGTGTCAGTGGGGAAACTATGCCCTCATTCGTTTAAGTATACAGCGGAAAAAACAACCAGACACAATAGAAGATACAATAAACAACATACAATAATTGAAGTGAACATCGGAAGTAATGGATATATAATAATGATACAACATTGTACATATGTCTATGAAATAAAGTAAACCAACCAACGTGCTGAATTAAAACAGAAAACAAAGTGCAAAAGAAAACAATTTATACTTCTCAGCATTGCAAGCCTCGGCTCGGTCCCATGCTCTCCAGCTCCAGTGAATCAGGAACCCGAAGTAGAAGGGCGCTTTCCCTTATCTATACATGCAGCAACATAGTCTTATTGGGCCCAAAAGCATGGCCCAAACAGGGTGTGAGATACAGTCCCGATAGGAAATCACCCAAAGATCTGTGCCTAACTTTCAATGAATACATGACAGTAATATAACAAGAAGCAGTAAATAGAAACACAAACAGTTACAATCTAAATTTCTAACAAAATATGTGCACAAGTAAACAACCAGAAAAATGGAAAAGGTTAACCCTATGGGTAGCTCTCATAGCCCAACCCTTATGGTTTATACTATAGTACTAGAAACCCTCTAGGTGGCACATAAAGTCTCACCCCTCCAGTCCATTTTTGAAATTTTAATAGACACTTTGGGGAAGCACTCGCAATCAATTCCCCCTGTAGTCTCGTATCGTACTAAAGGCTCTATGGGGAAGAACTAAACGTCAATTCCCCCTGTGTCCCACGTCGAGGAACTACAAACTCTCTGAGTAAGAACCCTATGTCAATTCCCCTTGTAGTTTCGCATCGTATTTAAAAGACACTCTGGAGAATCTCTTCCATCAATTCTCCCTTTGGTCTACAAATCTAGGTTCTCACCATCCTGAGTGAAAGATAAAACATGCTCAACGCACATACATCATACAAGTAAACTTAAAGTACTATTTGTTTATAATTCTAAGGCTCAACAGCATAAAAAGTAGCAGTTCCACTTCCTACAACTAGGCAGGGCAACTAGAAAAACGCCAAACATGCCGAACAAGCATGGAAAATCATCCTGAGCACAAAATAAAATACTCTACCTACAAGCATAATCCTTTACTAAAAAAATCAATAAAAGCAGAAAAATAGTAGGGAAAAAATAGGAAACCCACAATTCCCTGCCCAAGGGAATTGGCAGAATTTGCACAAAATACTTATTGACATTCAACAGAAATGCACAAAACACATACCTCGATACAAGGAGATTGATATATGTGAATCATGATGCTATATTCCTCTTAGAACGTCATAGATATGAGAAAAAACACAAAACGATCAACCCATGATAACTTGGAAACGAAGAGGAATCGGTAAATGAAGTTCAAGTAGAAGGAAGATCTTACTACTGCGATTCCAACGCAATCGACCGTTCTTGAATCAGAGAATGGAAGAAGGGGCAGGAGCTCGTTGATGATTCGGCCGTACGGGTCGCTCTCGGATGAACTGGACCTAAACAAGGATGCTTATGTGCGTCAGGAGTGACCCTGGTTCATTTAGTGAAAATAATAAAGTACACGGATTGTACTTTTAGAGTACACGGCGTGTACTGGGTCTTTTTCATACTCCTCAAAAATTGGCCTCCACGTCACCCCTACACAATGTGTGTATGGCCTAGGCATAGCCAGAACACGGCTTCGAGCTGGAGAAGAGTACACGGCGTGTACTCAAAAAGTACAATGCGTGTACTTTGAAAATTTCCAAAAAGTTTATTTTTCTTAAAAACTCAAAAAAAATGTATAAACATACCTGAAAAGATGATCTGTGTTCATACAAGATCCATCTTGATATTACTAGCTCATTGAGTTGTTTAGGAGTTGATTGAACATTGTGGGCATTATAGAGGATTTTTATTTGTCTATTGTTAATTATTTTATAGTAGTTCCACTTGTATGACATTACAAGATTATATCGAGACATCTTATTTATTATAATTAATATGTGTTTTATTATTTCATATTTTAAATCATTCTTAATGTGATTAATATTGGGTATTACTTACATTATTTTTGTGTTATACACCCTATATTATAGTATCTAAATCATCTAATATTTGATATGGGTTTCTGTAACATTATTTATCTCCCTTCACAACTGAACAAGGACGGATTCCTTTAGGGGTAGGTCGTCAGGAAATATTGGGATAGGTAAATTCAATAAATGTGGATATGAAGGTCATATGGACCACATGTGTATGGGAATGAGATATTCTACAAGATTCTATTACCTCAATTTTGAGAGATGTGGACATTATGTGAGTCAATGTCATAATACGAGGGCCAATGGTTGAAATAGTCACCAACAAACATGGAAACATTGTATTACGAAATAACTAATAATGTGTTTTCCAATATGTTTTCAAATTATATATTATAGTGTCCTATTTCATGTTAATATTATACTATCTATGGAATATTGACTTATAAATAAAAACACCTAGTTTTATGATAATTATATTAATAATTTTATGGTTTCATTGAATATATTTTTTAGTTAACTATATCTTCTTCTACCATTATAATTTTTTTTACAATTATTATTAGGCTATCTCCCTTTATAAAATGAGTATAAATTTTTTTATATATATAAATATATTTTATTTACCTAATTAAACAAATTAATATGTAACTAGGTATGGGGATTTCTAATATTCCAATAAAGAATAGTCAAATTTTATGTGTCAAATTATGAGGAATCAATTTTTTTGTGGGGGAAGAATGTAACCGTCCAATATTAGAATATTTGAGTTCCATTAAATGATTATATTTTCATAAAACAATTTCTCCCCATGTAACACCAAACACAAAAACAAAAACACTAATAAATGTTAGAATATAAATATTTAAAAATATATTTAAAATATAGAAGTCGAATTATTATAAATTAATATGAGTAATGACTATATTAATTATAGATATAATGAAAATAATGAACATATTTAATATGTATTAAATTAAATTAGTTTAACTAAAATAATAATTTTATCATTTATTGATTAGAAAAGTGGTTTTTCTAATAATGGGCACATTATGCATTAAAAACATCACTTTCAAGAAACATTTAATTACTCAATACATTTATTTTTTTATACCAATATTTTTTATTTCAATAAATTATTATGTATTAAAAATTAATAATTTGTATTTGTCTTTAAAAAATAAATTTATGGTTTTAATTTTGTCTAATTCAACTTTTTTTCAATGTATTAAAACTAAATTAATGTAAATTTTTTAATTTTTTTTATTTTCATTGTTTAAAAAAAATTATAGTGTGAATATTTTTTTCTAACAGTTTCTAATTTTTTTGGACTATGTTTCCTAAGATCCCTCATCATTAACTATCTACCATGGTGTAGAGGTAATCTACTAGTACACTGAATTCTACACTGCCGTTGAACCTAAATCAAAGATTCATGAAGAATAAATCTGGGGTTTGGTCTCTTTTTTATCTCATAGGAAAATTCAATATTTTTCCCATTTTTCTATTTCCAATGATGGTTTGAATAAGATGATAGATTTGAATAAATTCAAGTCGGCCTATTAAAGAGGGTTACTTTTTCATCATAGAACCACTGGACAATGAAGTGTATGCCAAGAGAATGTGGTGCTATAGTCAAGTCGATCAGAGGGAGACCTACAATCCTCCATCGATGTCGAGCCTCCAACGGATCATCATGACCCTCTCTGCCTGCATCAATGGAGAATGTATATTTAGGTGAGCTCGTTTCTGATAAAAATAAAAAAAAATTAATAAAAAAAGTATTACATATAAAAAAATATTTAATATATATATATATTTGTTCAAAAATAAATAACTAATAATATTATTAGATTTATTATTATTATTATTGTATTAATAATAATAGAAATGATAATAATTATATAGGATTTTTTTTAATATAATAAAAATAATATGTTCTTAATTATTTTATATATATGTTGTTTTGTAGAATCTAAATACAGCCAAAAAAGCATGTTCATTATATTTAGAAAACCACATATGGATCTACACCATGGTTATTTGAGTAGCACTGCTCAAATCATCTACAACTAACCAAATTTAGAAAGGGATTCTATGAGATCAGTGATGATGAGGAGGATGATCTTAGGTGGTGGAATACGTCGATGAAGAATATAAAAATTTACAGAGAATAAATTATGTAATGGCAGTGGAAGGCAAGGAGGTTTCATTTTTAGTGACTAAGGGAGCATGAGAGGTGGGGACAGAGGTTCCAGATGAAGAAGAATGAGGATAAATTTATTTATATTCAGGATCGATTTCATAGGGGAGAAATCTTCTGTCCAATTTTTCTCATTAATTTCAATTACAATCTAAATGGAATACATTGATTGTTATTGAATTCAATACGATTTTTGGGTAATTTCTATCTTCATGATTTTTAATCCGATGGTTACTATTTTATCAAATCTGTATATATTTATACTATAAATATCATAATCAACAGGACAGATTAATTCAGATTTTGTAATAATTTTTTCCAGCCACACAATTTTAATTTCAAAATGTCAGAATCAATAAGAGGGACTAATTTTAAAGAATTTCTTATCAATATTATTCATTTTTTGTTGATTCTAGGAAGCATATAACATTCTGAATCATCATTATTCGTGATTTATGTCTCGGTGTGATAGATCAATCTAAAAAAAATTGTTTGATATTCAACAAAACTTTTATAAAGAAGATACCCATTCAACTCATAATAATAATCTTCCTTGTAAATTAGTCTTGATCACATATCTCAATATATATTATCACTATCAGATCATCATATTTACTAATTATTCTAATTCTATAAAATATCACTAATTTTCATCATGTTTATTCATTATTATGGTAATGTAAACAATATATATATTCATATGCATCTTGTGGTGGATTTGTTTTTAAAATTTGGTATACACCCTTCATTGTGGTTTGACACCATACTAGCTGTTGAAAACTTATAAATATTACTTATAAATAAATAAACAATCACATTTTGAACATAAAATATGTCATTATTTTTTGTACCATTGTGGGGAAGGTTTTGTGCTATGTTTCATTAGGTAAGAAAATACAAAAAAACCGAAAACACAGAAAATGTAATTTCTAATTATATGCTTTCAATTGACGGATTCAATTCATTTAACCCTTTATTTTTTTAATTTAATTTTAAGAGTGGTATATTATTATCTAATCACGTATTTGGAAGTAAGAAATAGATAGAATAGTTAGACAAAGACATAATCACTTTAGTTTCAAGATTACAAAATTCATTAAAGATGATATAGAGGGATTTTTTCATGTAGTTTATATGTTCAATGAAATTCCAGTTCAATTCACTAGTCATGTAATTCAAATAAGAAAATTGTAAGATTTTTTCATTAATGGATTTAATGTTGAAGAAAAATTTATCTTAGTTAACCTCATAGGGGGATTTCAGTGTGTCATAGTGAGGAGATGTTGTTTACTTTCTGTGATGTAGTAGCTTTTGATAATTGAATGAACTCCCAGAAAATGAATGATAAACCATCATCATTGGTAACCATTATTGTAGAATTATTGGAAATATTGATCTGACAATGTAACAAATTTATTGAATTTATAAAGGTTGAAATTATTAAATTTAATGAATGAGCATTGAATGGAAATTTGATGTAAGAACTATGTGATCCATCAAAAATATATTTTTTGGACATAAATGGTAAAATTATTAAAAAAATCTGAAATTCAGTTTTTAAAAAATAAATATGGTCAAATTATTTACTTTTATGATATTGAATTATGTTTTTTAGGGAAAATCTACACACCTAATTCTAGAATTTTATTTTTCCCACCAATTGTTAGTGGAATTATATTTAATGGATGTTGAAATTAATATCTTGTATTTATATTTATGATTCAATAATCTTTTGATATTTGTACTAGAGATAGATGTTGGAGAACATTATATAAAATATATTGAGAAAAATTTAAGTGTATTACTATATATATCATATGGAAAGTTAAATATTACACTATTAATTGAAGAACTTCTTCCTTAAAGATAATTTCAATATTCTGGGGTTTTAACCTCTTTTCCATTGAAATATGTGATTTTTTATATATAGAATCTTGGTAGATATGTCACAACCATTTTTATCCTATTCAGTCTTCATACACCTTAAAATTGATTGAAATGGGTTTTTTATTTCCTAAATTTTAGATTTTGAAACATTCAGTATTTTATAAAAACAAGATAGAAAATATACCATCCATCCTTTCTAAATGGGTCTATAAAGGAATTATGTAATTTTCATGGGGACTTATTTTGATTATAAAATGTTAATAACCCATAATAATCAATTAATAACTATCAAAAATGAGAAAAACACAGGGTGTGGCTCATACATAGTAAACCAAATCCATGTAGTTACTATGGTTAGTTTCAAGGACCGTATGACTAGAGACATTAAATCCAGACATTATTGGGAGGCATCCAATGTTTTATGAAAAATTTACTTTTTTGTTATCTATTTTTTGAATAAAATTTCTCATGTTCTTATATTTTTCTCATTCATTTTTTCACCATCTCTCCATTATTAGTTATTAGATTCTTATTCGTTCTCTTCTAATATATTTTCCCAATTTCATATTTAAATTTTCAATGATTTATATACATTGTATATCAAAACATTAATTTGGAATCGCTTAGCTGGAATAGACCAAGTGTAAATTTAATTTTCAAGAATATTTTTTAGAGAAATATTGTTAAAATATATTAAATTCAAACGATGTTAGTGAATGTTGACTAAATAGAGGAAATACAATAAAAAATAATTTGAGTGTAAATTTTATGAACCTAATTTGATGAATTATTTTGAAAATTAGGGATGTTCTTGCTTATTTTTTTTAATTTCTATTATAATATAATTCATTTTTAGCTTCTTCATGTTTTTTGTTACCTAAAATTGAGATATATCATCATTAAATCATCTGACTCTTTGAATTTAAGTGTTAAGAGT
Organism: Viscum album; assembly: GCA_963277665.1. Lineage (NCBI taxonomy): Eukaryota > Viridiplantae > Streptophyta > Magnoliopsida > Santalales > Viscaceae > Viscum > Viscum album. Next base: position 1,282,881,745 of record OY728123.1, on the reverse strand, counting down.
GAAACCGTAGACATTTATTATTTAAAATGAATTATATTGTATTAGTTGGGTGTTATATTTTTTATGTTATTTAAAATACAATTAAAAAAAATTTCAAACATGTTGACACCCTATTAATTCATTAATAAACAGTTTAAATTTTATAGTTATGCATTGTTCCTTAAATGATAATGCACATACCTTTCATTGCCTATTGAAAAATAGTTATTATGGAAATATTATTTTTTGATCTACATTAAAAACATTAACATGTAATAAAAATATTGAATTGGACACCAATATTTAACTAATAATTCTATTATATATCCATCAACATTTGAATACATATTTGAGGAAAAACATTATTTCCATGTATTTGGAAGAGGGCCTTCTCAATTGGGTTTAATCTATGATTCAATGTGCACCCATAAAATCCCTTAATATATTTTCAAAATTGGTTATTTCTAGGTTTTTATCTTTATTTTTACTGGGAAAAATGTTTTCATAATTTTTAATGTTGTGATTCCATGTTTAATTGGCTATAACTATATTAAAGTATGAATTTAATTGAGTATATCATTTCATACCCACTTGAATTTTTTTTTTCATTGTCATATTTTGGGATATTTTCACGAAACTACCATTGAATCCATACCTTTTATTTTTTAAAATTTACAAGTCATGAATTAACATGATATATGAAATGAAAATCCAAATTTTTTATGATCTTCTTCCCTTCAATCAATCATTATTTTTTCTAGAGGCTAATACAGTTTCATGATTTATTTATTTCTCTATGTAATTATTAAAACAACTCCACCATTCAGTTGAGTTTAATTATTTGAGTGAAAATTTATGGGTAACATCTGATGATTTGGTAAATAAATATTTAGAAGTATTAGTTATATGAATGAAGTTGTTTTTTTAATTAATTGAAAAAAATTCATTAGAAATATTTTTAGTATAAATGTACTTAAGTATTTTATTAAACATCATTATTTATAAATTAAATTCATACATTCTACTTAAATGTAATAACAATGTAATATAGTTTTTGATTATTAAATATGTTATGTAATTTCAATTTATTTTTTTTAGATTTATTATTTCCCACTGAAATTGAATTTTAAATGGACAGAGATCAAAATGATTGTTTTTGGAAGAATTTTAGGTGACATATAATTGAATTGTTTTCCCACATTTTTTAATTATTATTATTTTCTATGAAATAATTATTTATGATTTATTTATTATATAGTTTATCATCTGTAGTATTTTTGTTAATATAATTAATTTTTCATTTTACTGTCTATTTGTTTTTTTACATTTTAAATAGTAATTATGTTTGTCTTGAAATTTTAATTTTTTGTTGGTTTTTTCTTATTTTTTACAATTAAATAATCAATCATTTTTTTATTTAAATGATGATACATGAATTTATTTTTATTATATACCAATATTTTTATATTTTAATTAATGATTTTTTTATATTAAAAATTTTATGTTGAATTTATTAAATCATTCTGTTGATTTAATTTTTTCTAATACAAATTCTATTCATTGTATTTAAAATAAATTTAATTGACTTGGTTTGTAATATTTTGTTTGTTTTCATTATCTTATTATTTATTATTATTAGAATATTTTTTATTTTTTACAATTGTTTCTAGTATTTTTGAATTATGTTACCCCATAATTATAAGGAGAACCCATCTAAAATGGGAATATAATCTACCATTTCACTTATATTGATCTATTAATAGATGATATCCACTCTCATGTTCTTTTCTATAAATGGGGAATAAAATATACAACTATCTACGATCTATCACTAATCTTCTTTCCTACTCATAGTCCCCATATTATACTATTTCAATGTGAAAACAGATCCACTATTTCTCTTGAAACAACTTCCCAATGTCTCATTCAGATACATCCATCCTTCATATCCACCACTCCCTAACCATTCCATTCTTCCATTCTCACTTAATCTGTAGCTGATTGTCCATATTATACCATTGATACTACTACCAATTCAATATTTCATCCATCGATGAATGTCCTCATAGATCTAGCAGTCCTCAATATTTTTTAACCTATATCCCCATCTTATATCACTGCATCATCTGATTCCGCTACCCAAACCAATGGAATAATGCTAGTATTACTTCCATCTCGATCCATCATTGGTATATTTCTCACCAAACTACATTCATGTATCGAAGATGTTTCTACCGACGAATCCTAGCCTTCCACCATCCCAATATGATGATGATTTATGTTTATGACACTACGGATCCCAAATCGTAGATTCTGAAAGAAGAAATATGGGGCTTGGATTTCATTGTAAATGACATGATATGTCAACACATTATTATTCATAACTATATAAATCTAGTTTGATGAAGATAATATATTTGAAGTGATCTGAGTCAGCGTACCATGGAGGGTTTCTATTTCAATGACAATGAACCCAAATGATAAAGATAATTTTAGGAAAAAGGGTATGATACAGAAGATTAGAGACAAGGAAGACATATTCTATTCCCTCAATGTTTATCCACTACTAGAGCACTAAACTTTCATCTTCATTGAAAAAGAAATAATCATAATGTAGATGACCTCGATTCTAATAATAAAAAAAATGAATAAATGAAATAATAATAATAAACAAAATATGATAAAAAATTGAATATATAAATATTATATTTTATAAAAATGAATGATAATAATAATATAATAATATTTATAATTAGATTAATAACTATAACAATAATATTAAGTATATATGTAAATTTATATGTTAATAATTATAATGAATATAATATGATTTTAATTATTTATGGTTATATTGTCTATGAATTTGGATAGTGACTGAAATGAGTTTAATTCTGTTTAAAAAAATATATGTGGGTCTACTGTGGTTGTTATAAGGGTTTTTCTCAACTAATATATCCCTGAAATATTTCATAAAAGGAAAAAATGTGATTGTGGAGGATGAAGAGGTTTATTTTCGAATGTGCAATACATTGGCTATGAAGCTAAAAATGTATGAGTAACATTTTATGTAATGATAGTGTATGACATAAGGGATTCACATTCAGAAACTAAGAGATATTGAGATAAGGAGAAAGCAGTCCCATAAAATGAATAACTAGGTGAAAACAATAACTATTCATGACCGATTTTAGAGGGGATACTTCATCAATACCACTTTTTTTCATTCATTTCTATTGTATATAGAATTGAATACATGATTGTTCTGGATTTGAATATGAATTTTGCCTAATTTCTGTCTCAAGTAATTTTAATCTTGTATTTATAATAAATTTAATATTCACATCATTATTCTAAAAATATCATATATGATAAGTGAGATTAATTCCGAGTTTTCAATAATTTCTTCACACCTCTCACTATTAATTTTAAAACATCAAAATTAATCAATAAGAATGATTTTCTCAAATTACCTTTAAAAATTCTGCATTTTTTGAGTGATTATAGAATAATATAAATAAAAAAATTATTCTTCATGTTTCATCACATAAAATGGTATATTATTAAAATATTTATTGAAGGAGGTGATTTAGAAAATAATTATTATGAAGGAAGAAATACATTTAATCAAGTAATTATAAATTCCCCTTTTTCAATTATTGATTGAAAATTTTCATCATCTATTCGCATTTCCCATTCATTATTTACATTTAAAATTGTTTCAATACTTTATTTGATCTTCAGTTATATTTCATAAATTGAAAAAAATCCAATGCTTATAGTGGGTTGTTTTAAATTTTGGTTTCACATTCATATATCCTTCTCTTATGTTATACCCTACTACCCACTATATATTATTATTTGGTTGTATTTAATAAAATGTTATCCCCATGATTTGTTTGGGTAGGTAAAAGAAAACTACATTAAAAATACACAACGTATAGTATCATGTGACTGAAACCATGTTGTGGAAATGAGGATGAAAATTTACTATAAACAAGATTGGAATTGAAAACCACAGGATAATTTCAGTAGAATAACAAGGGTACAAAATGGTTTATGGGTTGGGTGAATGTCAGTGAATATGATCTCTACATAAATAGACATTATAAAGAGAGTAATAAATTTTTGTAACATCATATACCAAAATAGTGATTTTGATATCAATTTTAATAGTATAATGGAAGTGATTGAATAAAGAGTAGGATATGATTTCTATCCTTCAAAGGGTGAATCTAAAATCCTGTAAGGATCTTATTAAGAGCTTGTGGGAACAATAGGATTGATATAAAGAGGTTTTGGTACAGTAAAATCATTCTCCAAGGGGTTTAGGTGAGGAGGAATGGGAGTATTGGTTGGGTTATTTAGAAAAATATAGGCGAAATCTTTATCAATTTAAAAAAATTAGTTTTGGACACTATATGATAAATTAATCCAACCCACAAAACATAACATTATTTTACTCCTCAGGTATTTTCTATAGACTAGTGGATTTCCATATTGTATTTGTATATTAATTAAATAATTAAAATAATACCCTTAGTGATGTGAAAATCAATCATATTAATAAATAAATTAGTTTAAAACATTAAAATAAATTTTGTTTTCTGGAATAAAGTATAAATATTGATGGAGTCTTCTTGAAAAGAGGGATAAGATGATTATCATGTGGCTAGGTCATGCTCTTCAAGAGTTCCACTCATAGTTCACATAATGAAATCAAGAAATTTTTGTTTGTTCAAATATTAATACCAAGGCATGTCAACCAGATTCTTGAAACACTTTTTAATCATGTCACATAGATCACAAGAATACCCTCAGATATGTTATAAAAATCGCACAACACATATCCAATTGGTCAATTGGTTTACATTACAGTCCAGACTGATATCAAATAGACCATGAGACAGTCTGAATGTATTCCATCCAGATCATGAAAGGTCCTTTATAAATGGTAGATACTTCAAATGATGTACCCTAAACGTGTCATCCATACAATTTGAAGTCCGCAGGACATGTCTTCTTGATCACATAATGTACCACGATCATGTTATTTTGATATATTGATATCCATTATATAATTCATCCTTAATAGTGTGAAATCCCCTAGACATGTCATCTTGGATCACATAAACACAACTACACATTTCAGAAAAAAAATATCTGGATCGCTCATTCAAACACATTGGTCATGTCAATATGGCACCCCACACATTTTATCCTTATCCACCTAGAATACATGGGAATGTGCCCTCAAATCATATGAACCCATGACCCGGAGTCTTTTATTTATAATTATACCATTATATAACAGTGTCCATAATGTTCTAGGGTTGATCGCTCATGAAAAAATATGCAAATTAATGCATCCTCAGGCCATCTAAGCATACATTATTTGTAAGTCATGGTCCCCAATATTTATCATTTAGAGTATATGAGTTAGATTTATTCAAATGGTAATATGCCTTAGGGTATGTCCTTGATATTACATTTACAAAATTTCATTGGACACAAACACTGTGATTCTATCCTTCTTCATCATCTATCAGTGAATTGAGAATCATATTGAACTATTAGGAATATGATTGTTTCGATATATAGGATCTATAGTATGCCTTAATAAGATCCGAACTCCATATTGATCTTCTTGTTAGGTCCACCCAAGTTCATATGAACCACCTCTATATATAGTGTGTATGATTTTTTATACCATTTTTATCACACCAAATATGACTTACAAGAGCTTAGTTATTTTTCGACAATTGAATAACTAGAATAATAAAAACACTCCAATCATGGAAACCTACTTGTTTCATCCCCATTAAATGAAAATATATAAATGTATCATTAAAAAATATAACTTTTAATATTTCCCAATTTTATTATCATATTTTTAAAAAATTGTGCAGTAACCCAGAAAATCATTAATCATATGCTTCCATACATCAACAGGTTGAGGGAGAATAAAACCATGAATAAACTAATTCTATTTAGTGGTAATACACATTGCATTCAATATTTAGGCATGAAATCTGTAACTGATTCATACGATCTAGTAAATATGTTCATACCTCATGATGTAAATCATCAAGATATATTGATTTCATAAGACCACAAAATATTTTAAAAGAACAATGTGGTTTTTGAATCATGTTATAACAGTGTACATAGGTCTCCTCTTAGAGGTCCAATACAATTCTTAAATAAAAAATCGCATCCCTATATGTAAGAAAAATATAGAGTTCCATGTCATATGGCATCAAAATTCAAGTAGATACTCATTTCTATGTGTTGACGGGAACCACATGGAGATCCTATGAAATTTAAAAATTGTATCATTAGTAGAAACCCAATTCCATATAGATATATTCAACAATATATTTTTTGGGTAAAAAATCCCATATCAAGGTTTATAACAGGCTCACAAACAGATCATAAATCTAAAATAAATTTTTTGAGATGTAAATAATTCTCCCCAATAGTGTGGGATGAGCTCGACCTCCAACCCTCTCAAAAAATGTGATTTCTTAAGAAACAGTGGATTGGAAACCACAAATGGCAACCAACATTTTGAATGTAGGATTGTGCCTGATTATGAATGTGGGAACCACTTGGAGTTTCCATTAATGAACAAAAATTTATACTATACAATACAAAATTTAAAAATACATCTGATCACCCTGATAGAGACTTTGGAAAAACCTACATATCTTTAAAGAAACAAAAATAGTGAACCCAAAGTGAATTTTGCGAATATTAAAAGAGATCAGTTTATAATAGTAAAATGTAGTCATGGATTCCATGAGACAATCCATATCTCCATGAATATTCCACAAGATCAAAAAAGGATAATGAACTACAATTATATATAATTGTGTTACCTATAAATAGTGAATTGATAATAAATCATATATGTGACATTGTATTGATTATAGAAACTCTCCCTTGTTTTCAATTAGACTATAAGTACTTATATCACAATCACAACCTTTAAAAATGATCATTTATTAAAGAATTTTTTTTTGGATCCTCATCCACTCTAACATCCTACGATGGTCACAAAAAACATCACACACCTTAAAACATCTTTATTAAGTGGTGAATGTGATCATTTTGGAATACAACTAATATTGTATGATCCCAACACTTAAGGATGTTTGTAGAGGTGTTTAGATGATAGGGACAATAATCCTTCTAAGTTCAATGAATTATTTTATGAAACTAATGAAACAGGTTTCCACCTAAAACTGGTGCAAAATCGTAACAATTGACCCAAATAATCAACACCATCCATTTCTTAGAATGTTTGATAATTGATATGAATAAGGATCCATCGTTGATTAAGTGTATCCATGTTGTTCTCTTATCTACAACCATAACGAGTGCCATCCTAATAGTTCCCATAAGTCTCCTAATGAGGCCACCAACCCATAGTCCACTTCCATGAACACTAAGGCTCTGATACTAAGGATGTCACAACATGTGGATAATTTAATAAAATAGGAATGGGAAAAAATCCATGCATTTACAGACATATCCCACCAATATATTTTAGTGGTGGAGAGTGATAAAACATATATTTATACTCACTCAAATCATGTCAAGATGTATATTCTTATAGAAAGAAATGAGAAGAAACACATCCCTTCCCTGAAAAATAATAGTATCTGTACATTCATATGTGATAATGAGGAATTGTGTTGAAATATATCAATGATTAATATAAAGACATATTCAAGATTATCTTGGGGATATAAAATTTGCAAGCCTAGATTATAGCACACATGATTGACATGTCATTATATTATAGAAAATAAAGAATCATTCCTCCAGTATATTCCCAAATAGAAACTATATAGGTACATACACATATCCCATTCACAACAAACGTTTCTAGATATCACTATGATTAGTATGAATTGTTTTTTACTCTAAATAATGTGCATATTCATTTCCTTTTCTAGGAAGATTATCAAAATATTTTTGTAGAGTATAAGACACACAATTGGGCTAATATTAGCATTTTGACTGGGGATCACCATCCTAGTTTGGATAACACCTTATAATAGACTAAAATTTTATCATATAAGGCCATGAGAACACACCAAATCCACTTGAATACTCTGATAACGCTTCTCCAACTGATGTTCGATAGTAGAATATGAAGAAACCAAAGAAAAAGAAAAGTATAACTATCGATGAAGCTGATTGTTATATTCTAGTAGCTTACAAATGAAATCCTTATATCCATACATCCTCTAACGGAGGACTACATCAACAAACATTAGAATATATGCATGAAGAGGTTCATATCTATTCTCTAATGACAGTGGTCTATGGGAAACATATAATGGTCAATGTATATATGATTGAAGATCATACCCCCACTTCATCAATGGATATACACCATACTCTAGAAACTGACCATAGATAGAAACATATCATTACAGGCAATAAAAAATCTCACTAGAGAACCCCACCAAATTCTTAGTAGAGGGATTATATTTCCATTGAAACAGAAAATCATCAATATATTATCATGATTGTAATGTAGCCGGCACAAATTGATTTTTTATTCTTAAATGGATGGTTGGAATATTCTGTCTACGATGAAGGATGAGGATCATATCATTCATAATTTCAATTTTAGTTTATTTGAGGATGTAAAATGTATATCTCAAACACCTATGGGGTTTTTTGACACTTTAACTAAATCATATAGTGACCACTACCTCAATTTTACTCCTCACAGTAGTATCGAGATGGATCACACGGACTCTACTGATAAAATACACCAACGAAATACCCAGATATTATTATAGTACTCTTATATGGAAATCAACTCCTTGGATATACACCTTCATATATAGTGGTGATTTAAATATTTGTGTTAACCATATATAGTGACTAATCTATTATTAGTAACACCTCATCCCAGTCACCAGGTAATAGAGATAATTGACCGTAGTTGTATGACCAGGTGGAGGAGGATGTTTCTAAAAAAGAAGTATACTACATGGAAACATGGATGGAGATATCTAAAAAAACATCAAAAACTTTTTCTGGCCCTTGTCAACATCTGACGATGATTTATTAGATGAACTAAAAAGTATTTTGATCCCTATATACATCAGAACATGGGTGAAACCTTTAGAAATTAAAATTATTAACACCTACCTTATCTTGGTTATTAGAGTCACCTCTTGATGTGATTGAGATTGCATCAAATTACGGATATCATAATTTGATCTTCCATTAATACTATACAAAAGTAATCTATTCCCGAAGGACTAGGAAAATGATTATCTCAATCCACTGCATAAGGTTCATCACACCACAAGAGAGTCTTTAAATAACATTTTGAGGTTCCACATCCACGAAAGGCCTCAAGTCTAGGGTAATTTTCATTTCAATATCCTTCTCGAGATATATTAGATAATTTTATAAAGTCCTGATATCCTCAATAACTAAATCATAATGCCTCTATAGTGGCCACCAGTTATTTCAAATCATGGAAGGATATAGAATTTGTATCATTTCCATAACCTCTAATGGAATCATTAAAATCCATGTTTCGAGATAAATGATGATGTTTGGAATCCTATCCTTACACCCCCTATGAAGGAAACCTCTTCCATTTAGGGATAGATAGATAAAGCCTGACCAGAAACTAACTTAAAGTCACCATTCACAGACTGAGTCGTTGATAATGTTAGAAAAATTCCATCAATCTATAGAAGGTTTGTATTCCAAGATGGTGTATTAATACTAGTGGATAGAGAAATGGCCTTCACACATCCCACAATGGAAGGCCACATGTTACAAAAATACCTTATTAATAGGATATTAATCGGGAAAATACCATTTAGTGATACACCAGAAGAAAATTCATCACCATCAATCTAGAAAATGATGTTGAAAAAGACACAAACACAGAGGGATTAAATTAAATAACTATACCTTGGTATTTAAGGGATCTATATGTACAAAAATTGACCTACTAATTTGTGAAATCATAAAATGAGCTAGAACATGGTACCTCTTTATATTGTGTTGGAACCTCTCAATCGAACTGTACCAAGGTAAATGGGAAAGTGTGACTGCTTCATACTCACCACCAAGAGTATCTAAAATCTACTATGAATTGGAAGTAGTTGAATAATATAACAATAGGATACAAAATCTCAAAAAAATCAATGAGTATATACTCATGATAAATATTCGCACATGGTATCATCACAAAAAGAAGCACATATCATACATAATACATATCACAAGGAAGATAACTCTCTAAAAATAATATAATTTGTGTATTAGTTTGGTTCTTGATCTATTCCACTTGTCCACATAATTGAGGAGTTAGTGGAAGATTACGAATTTAAACCCTCATGATGGAAGCCAATTCCTTATAATGGTGATCATTTAGTCCTAGAATGGATCATAAATCAATGGGATATGAATACATGTCCATTTAATCAAGCGTCGCCATCCCTTTGTATATAGGAGGTGGTCTAGATATCAGTACCTCCAGAACTTCTCATCTTTATTGAATTTTTGATTTCTCAAATAAAGGACATAGAATGCTGGAATTCCCCCATAATATTTAAAAGAAATCCATATACCTTATGGGTGGATGATACAATACCCCACCCAATCATGGAAATATTATCATCACATCCTTTTATGGAATATGATATCTAGAACATAATCTCATGAACATCATCTCTTAATGCACCCCGATGAGAGGCCCTTGAGATTATCAAGATCTGAGGAAACTGAGATTTTTGTATAAACCATGGTAGTGGAAAAGTTATTTTTCTACATTTTCCTTCCAGTCAGATCCATTATATGTTGATAATTTTTTTATTCAATTGTTAGTGAAGAATGATTTCATAAAAAAATTCAGTTATATATCTCATTATTTTCAAACAACGTGAAAAATGATAGGTTTTCTGACATCGTCTCTATATAGAGTGGATTAACCCATTAACTCAGTATAACTATAATTGAACATAAATTTCTAGAGTTATTTATAATGAAAATTATGGATGAGCTAAAAACACCATTATTCCTGATGAAGTATTCATGAGGATTCCTTGAGATCATAAATTTTTCAAGACTATTAGAAGATAACATGTAGATAAACTGGTCGCAATTTCAGCCCACACCCATGACATTGGGAAAAAATTATAAAAGAAACATATTTTGAAAAACATAAAATAGTGGAGTGACTATTTGAGAACCCATCTATGCCCTGAATCATTCCAAAAATCTTATCAAATAGATGTAAATACCAAATCACCCTCATATAGAAGAAGAAACATATCAGGGAACCTGTGATTTTGAAGAACTGATGAAAAAGTGGTTTCATTAAAAATGAGATGTTTCATATTTAATTCCTATAATATGTGGAAAATAACTCACCTAAGCTACTGAATCCCAACAATCCTGATGTGTTGATCCTCATATACCATCATTACAACTACCCTTTCGATAGGATCCTTGTCCACGACATACAAGACTGCATTTCATTTCTAGAATTTTACCGGAGAATGGATGATTATATATAGGTTATATTAGGAATGGTTTGGAATAGGTGACCTTTGATAATATCAACAAATAATAAGAATAGGGTTATATGAAATAATTTCTATCCATGCATGGGAAGAATTTATAAACCTATATGAATCTAAAGATAGTATACCATGTTCATACAACCCTAGGGGAAAATCTTTGTAGACATGTAACAATATCCATACAGAGGGAGACATCATCTGGTACACATCATGGAGGGATAATTAATTGTAGTGCATAGGATAATAAACAATTGAAATAGTCTAATCCAACTATTATTCCAAATTTAACACTTTCAAATTTCATTTCTTCACCTTCTCAAAAACAAGCACTGCCCCATGGAGTGGAACTCTCAATAAATGAGGAGATTGTAAATAGTTATATTAAGTAAGTATAATTAACATATCCCTTAATTTATGAAGAATACAGACTTGAATAAATTTTCTAGATAACTAACCGAGTAGTTGGACGATGAGGATGTAATAGCCAAGAGAACTAGGGGGAGAGCAGGTGTTTCCAAACCTAATATAGCAGTTCAATCTCTGGATAATCCATATACTTTGTTTGAGACTCATGGGATAGATCTTTAGTGATACCAACTAAGGCATTGAAATGCTTCTGATACCTCTAGATGTCGTTTTAACCCAATCATTCCAAACAACTTACTAGAATGGGTGAGATTATTTGATCATCCAAAAAAGCGGGGATATCCATCCAGATCTATGAAACATATAGAATATTCCACCTCAACCATTTCACAGACACTTGACTCACCTACCTTGAACACCACAAATAATATGTCGTATAATGTGGAGTAACCCCACATTCAGAATTACAAGCCTCTTAGACAAAACTACAACATTATGATACAATTGGAAATTATCCCAACTAAACTCGAAAAACAATAATATCTTTATATTTACAAAGAAATCATCATGGAACTCATTGAGTTATATTGGAGGCCACATTATTTTGAGATATAATTCATTACAACTGAGGTTTATTGGGTGGAGATTATTCCATCTGAATTTCGTGGCACCGTCTTATAAATAGAATAAGACAAGGAAGATGAAATAATGGATCATATTGAACCCATATATGTTTTAGGAATGATCGATAATGAAATCATCCAATGTAATATGGTTGAAAATGGACACCAAATCAACCTAATAGTAATCAGAACCTTCTAACATTTTGGAATTATTGGGGGGGGTGTTAACTTCAATGATGAAACCCATTCTGGGGAATGAAAAGATGGAGAAAAGGACTCTTAGGATGATGTATCGCAAATACCATCATCAAAATGTCCATTCTAATGTTTAATTCAAGGTTATCCAATATGAAATAGCATATTCTGTCCCCATTAGAAGACCATGGATCCTTATCCATGTGGTAGTACCTTAAATACAACATCAATAGTGAAAATAGCCCATCAAAGGAACAGTTGGAAAAAAATTAAGTGATAGCACCCCCTTCAAGCATTACAGATCAATATATATTGAGGAATGTTTATACAATATGGAAAAATACCAATGGTGGGTGATGAAATATGGGTTTTTTCTCTAAATGAATTGGGGACCTCCCATGAAAATTCCTTGATCAGGATTGACATTAATTATTTTCATCCTATAAACATAATCAAGGTAGAGCATATAATCCCCGCAAGATATTAGGATTCATAGTAATCTATAAAAATTATTCATTTGATAAAAGTCAGTTATGTGTAGTAGATTTATCAAAGGGTAGTCGTATAAATTCATTTTCCGGATCAATGAAATTATTTACTTCATTAGAAGATAAGGAAGATTCCCCAAAGCCATTAACTGTATCTCAGCAGTTTTGTACTTCACCATCCCCTTAGTAGAAGCATAAACAACTACAGTAGTATATATAAACTCTCTATTATGTCTATAGATGTTTTGGAATTAAATTTATCTTCTAATGGATCCTCTTATATTGACAATGAGTTATATTCCCCTAGATTCCCCACCATTCCCGAGGATTTAAAAATTGATATAGTGATGGAGTTAGAAGAAGATATACATAGGACCACCCATCCTGCATTTGAGGAATATATTTTTACAAAAATAGTTGACATTTTATAATTAACATAAGAAACATAAGATGAACCACAACCAATTTTTATTAGAGACAACATGCATTTATAGGAGAAATGGATGTACATATTCTATCTAAAGTAGTATTCATACATTGTTTCATAGTATTAAAATAATATTACCAAGCATAACCCCAATGTGGTTACTTATAACATATGATTTCTCAATGACCATCACAATTTCAATTAGGATATAAGGATAATTTAACCCTCTAATGATACTAATGTAAAAATAGGAGTGAAAAAATATACCAAATCCATCATAAGAAGATAGGTTCAATACAAAAAATTAATCTAAAACATCTCCCCCATAAAAAAGTATGAATAAAAAGTTCTAATTTTTTAGACATATTATTAGAAACCACCTAAAGGTTAATTTTAGCTTTCCAGTCAACTGCTGTTATCTAATAACATCAATTATTGATTTATTTTTATGGTATAATCATATTAAAATGTCCCTTGTAGATGTGGAAACCAGTAACATCATAGCACCTCAATGGATATTTTTCTACTAGGTTAATCAATTTTGATTAAGGGGACCCTGGAGTTATATAGAAAATCACCATGAATAAAATCCATAAACCTTTTGGGAATAATTGTATATTGTTATGATGATGAACTAGTGATTAAATGTCAATATTGATGTGATCACCTCACTAATATTCAATCAATTTTTAGTAAAATACATCATCACTATTCGATGATGAACCCCATAATGGGTGAATTTAGAGTATCATATGAGAAATTTATATTCATTTGGGTATTAAATGATGTAATTATGGTCGATCCAAATAAATAGTACTAAAATATTAGTAATTTCACTTATAGGATAATATTGGATATCGTAGGTGAATACAGTTGAATCTTACTTATATTCAACATTTGAAATTGAACATTGATGGAAAATCGGACACCATCACAGTGTTAATGAAGAAGGAAGTCACGTGATGATTGGATGAGGAAATCTAAAAATATTTCATGAATCTCATGTAGTATAGAATATATTGAACAATATTGATTTCCAAGGTAGAAGAGAATCCACATATCCTATATGTGGTTTCAATGGATCAATATCATGGTTCCCTCTACATGAAAAAAAATTATGGGGGATGAAAATATCCTCCATAATCGTAGTTGAACAATTCTTGGTAGTAAGATCTAGTATTTCAAAAACAAGAAGAACTGCCTCAGACTCATCTTTGTAGTGTAAATTCTAATGCATTACTAACATCATAATGAGGACCACAAGGTCTCTCATATTGAGCCACTTTAGTGAATCCTAAAATATATATTATTTACTACTCACATGGCCCAATGTGAGATTATCCAAAAAACCATATAATTCATGTCACCAAAGGAATTTAAAGTGTGGGGATGGGATGATTTCCTCAAGAACATCTCCCCAAAAAAATCGCATATTAGAAAAGGAAATTTTGGATGAATGTGTTTTCTATTCCCATGAAACTCCCTAAACATAAGAGATGTATTATGATAGTGCCTCCTCATGAACTATTTTTTTAACTCAATGCTCAATAGGGTATATTGGAGAATAAAATTTTTCTTCATGAAAAGAACATTTTCACAAATATTTAACACAGTCTAAATGGTAATCAATAAATGAGGTAGAATATCATGCTAGTATAATTAGTTTGGATATATCCCTTCATTTTTAGACAGACCACCTGAATATTAAAGGGTAATCCATGTTATTAATAAAATAGATCAATGGTGAGTATTCCATCAAGAATAAATAAGTGGCACTTCTTTTTGGATACATCATAGGATTGATGGAAGAGTTACCCTTTGAACAAACATGACATCATGTAACTCAACCATTGAATAATCATTTTGATTCACATGAAAATGCATCCATAGTCCTTGAAAATATAGATCAACATTCATATATTTTCTGAATCACACATTAAAGGTTGGTCTCACCATTCATTGTATGTTACACGGGGGAAATAGATTATGTAAAAACATACCCGGAGCAAGAGAACATACATATAATTATGGATGTATGGATCCTATGATATAGTTCCTCCTAAATATAACCCTCTCTCTAATCAATAAAAATGGAATATATTTGATGTTGAGAAAAAAAAATACCCTTTCAGATGTGCTGAAAATTTAGAAACCCACCTACAAATTTTGAATTGATTGAATTATCATCATATGTATTCCAAAATGATAGATTCCTACTGTCATGGAAGATGTCCATGCTAGATTATCTGAAACTCACTATTATGGGAGAAAAATTTCTCACTATATTATTTAGCTTAGATAATACTATCAAATAATAATTTAATAAAAAATGGTGTTCACAAAAAAAATGTCATGCATGTTAGATTTATGATAACTTTATCAATCTTCCACCATAGATGCTACATAAAACTATGTATTTATTTCCATTTTATATAAGGGTAATATAAATTATGTGGAAATATTCCCTAACTATTTCTATGTAGATGAAATATATACTTAATTTTAATAACATCATTTAAAAATGGTCTAAAGTCATACCCCTCAAGGAGGTCAGGATGAAGAATATCATAAACTTCATGAAGTCCAATATCATCACGAAAATCAGTGTCCCTCAAATGATATTAATTGAAACATTCAACCAATTCTATTATACTAAACTGAATTATTCTACCAATAGTATAACATCTTGTTTAACGATTCATCCAATTATTATGAATCAAAAAAATTAAAAGATTTTTTCCATCAATAAGACTCTATAATATATACTCCATAAAATCATAGAAAATTAAAGGATGTCTTGTCCAAACAAGATCCTTCATGAATTATGTTCCTACTATACCACCACCAAAACATCAACAAAAGAGGACCCATATTAATTTTATTATTGGTCAAGAGAATCATTTCACATCGAGGAGTGGTTTCCCTCAATCGAAATATCCATATGTGGATAAAAATCATATGAAAATGTTTTACATATATGGTAAATTATTTGGAATAGAATGATGGAAACTTTTTGCGTTCACTAAAAAAGATTAATGTTTGTCGTAAAATGAATTTGTAAACTATCAAAAAAAATTGTGGTTCTAAAAATTCCATTAAAGAGAGTTACTGTTGATTTTCAAAACCTTGATGAAACTGAGAAAAACAATATTGTTAAAACCCATGTGTTAAGGGTCTTACATCATATATGACATTTAATTTTAATAGAACCTACTCATTAGACACAATAAATGAGAATCATGTTATGGACCCAACAATGTGAGGTTTCTCAAGAAGTACATTTCATAGATACTACTAGTAATCCAATGTCATAGTGTCAATACTTTATATTATAAAAAATTTGAAATCATGGTAGATTTTCATTAAAAAAACAGAATTTTATGTCTTAGATATAATAATTTAAAGTCAACAACATCCCACATCAAATAAAAAATAATTACAATTGTACATCATTCCATGTCCTAGAAATAGAATATTAAATTACAAAACACTCCATGTAATGGATGTGGACTCTAAACTATACATCATAGTTCCTTTAAAAATAAATTAAACTAATAAACATTCCATGTCCACGAATAAATTATTTATACTACCTAGCATCCGGCATCATATCCAAATGATGTTAAACTACACAAAATATGTTCTACCATATAAGGATAAGCTATAAGAAGGACCTTATATCCAGAACAATTTACTAAACATGGGTTATATCTATTCGAAATAAAAATGGTATACCATTGTTCCAATGATTGAGTTGGATCTATGTAAGGATCATCCTCATGAAATACATGTTTTTTGATTAATATTACCATAGGACACATAATGTCACCTAGATCTAAAATATTGGGTTTATCCAAAATATAAACATAAAAAATCACCCTTATGAATATTGGTCAAACCTGTGTAGATAATTTTCAATTAAATAAAAACGTAATCCTTCATACCTATTATTTTAGGTTACATAGTGATTCCCAGATCCCAAATCCCATGTTTATCCATGACATAGTAAATGAAAAAAGCCCCTCCCATTGTATAAGATAGATGTATATTAAGGTATTTCAATCAAAGAAATTCATGTGCATTGATTCCTATTATTTGTGGATATATAGTGATACCAATATCCTAAATCATTGGACTAGTTGTAACATAATTAATGGTAAACATCTCCCTTATTGAGTATGAGTTAGGCTCACGTAGGGAATTATCCATACCGGAATTATGCGTGGATTGATTCCTATTACTAAATGATACATAATGATTCCCAGATCTCTAATCATGGTCTAGAAAAGATCAGGGGATTTTCTATTAAAAAACTCTATATGAATTGATTCCTATCCCAATAGGATATATAGTGATTCTTATATCTCTAACATTGGGTCTATCTAAAATAGTTATAATAATAAATACCTCCAAATATATAGGGTTAAAATAGAACTAATTTTCATTAAGAACTACTTGTGGATTGATTCCGATTATCACAAGATATGTAGTGATTTCCAAGCACCAAAACCATGGTTTGTCCACAGTATATATGAAATAATTATCCTCTACGTGTATGGGTAAGACCTGAATATAATATTTTCCTTCTAAGAACTATGTGTGTCTTGATCAATATTAAAACTTGATATAAAGTGAATCCTAGATCCAAAATCATAAGAACAACATAAATATGAAATAATACACTCTATACACATATAAATCATGTTGTGTAGAGAATTATTATGCATAATTAACTTATGAATTGATTACTATTGCCAAATAATACGTATTGACACCTAGAGAATCAATTTAAGTCCAAATCATGAGTTATAATCAAAGAGAATTATTCCTATATAGAAAAATCATATCAGTTTAGATGATATAATCCACATTAAACTATGAAAACCACTACATACACCCTACCATGGACTCTTGGTCGGCTCATCGTATTCTAAATTATCTATTTTTTATCACACTATGCATGACTCCTATGATCTTAGAGAACCTAGAATGTAACACTAATTAGTACAGTCAAAGTATCTTCTTCCCAAAAATAGGGATTAAGATCATAGTATCATGAAGTTAAACTGCCCAACAACATCCAAGTCACATGAAATTAATCATCCCAAAAATGTCTTAGACACATGATGTAAAACTGAATTACAACATCCAAGTCATATGATGTTGAAATACAAGGAATTATCCTGGTAAAAAATTTGAATTTCTTTACTACAACAATATTCCATGATGTTAAAAGACAGACCAAAAGGAATTCATGTAAAAAAGAGTGCCCCCTTCAAACTGGGTATTCTATAATTGCATGTTTTATCTCAAATCTCTAATAACATATTCAATACATAATGTCATATCCAATATAATTCCTGGAACTTTTTAAATCATATGTTGAACATGAAAAATCTTCACATCTTTTATATATGAGTTGAAACAACCAATTCCTTGTGTTGATACCCTTATTTTGTAACTCCAAGAACAATGGGATCCCCTGCCCCAACATCTCCCCTATAGAGAACTGGTAATTGGGATTGGTAAATCAATGGGACACCACTATGAATTGGTGGTGAAGAATTCAATCACATTGAAAAGGAACATAGTGACCATTTTAGTCCAGTAGAAGAGCCCCCAATTAAATCTAGAGGTGATATCCCAAACCACATCATATATGTCCTTCCACTCTTATTAATGGTCAACTTGTACCCACCATTCCTCATATATTATAGACTTACATATTATTGTGTTATTATTTACATGTTTCATTATATAAATATTTATATATATTTATATACCATCGATTATACTCATCAATGAATCACAAATATTTTAAAACTATGGTTATGAAATTATATTACTATACAATTTCGTTATAGGTTATGATTCTATTTTAGATACCTTTATTTCACGACCATTATACACCATTGGACACTCCAATTTCAGACCACATTCCCCTTTCTAAAAATAAATTTTATGATGCCATGATAACATAATCCATTGATATTTCAAAACATATTTATAAGAGGTATTGACCAATCCGGTAGGTAACCTACTAGGATTCTACAATTAATAACAAAACACCAATGGTATTAATCCTATGGGATCATTCCTATCTTGATGGGAACCATTTGAGATTCAATAGAAAATAAATTTTTTTTATAACATTTTCCTAAGATGTATTTTGGTTATAGAGGAAAGGTCCCCCTTAAACACATGATAAATGTCTCAAATGTCTTGGAATTTGTACCACCAATCATTAATCAATAATTCAATATATATACATTTTATTAATTGATACACATCATCCACATTCACCATGTCTAAGAAGGATCAAGAATGAATCAATAGTTTATGACTTCATATCCATGGTCTATGTGGAATGTCTCTAATATTTATAGAATTTTCATCAGAATAATGAATTTCATGATTACTCTAACCACATTTTACCCTTTGATGAATAAGTCTAGAATACATATTCTAGCAACAACACAATAATAAAATTCTCATTTCCCACATATCTATCAAACGAATGTGGGGACAAAATCTAATAACTGTCAGTAGATATATTCTCAACCCATTACGATATATAGTGATTCAAACATATCAATTCCATTATCATCCATGAATAATTCCCTACCTGAAAATTATATCCATTCTAAATACTTTAGCACATGACCAGCCACTCCCTATGAGTAATAGTTCCCACTTTCCTTCACATAATTATGATCCATATGGGGAACATTTTTTTGAATAATCTATGCATGGAATGATTCCAAACCTTTCAAGATATATAGATACACCTTAGATTGTAATATTGGGTACAAAATTGATGAAATATAATGTAATGAGTATGGATCATTCCTTTATTATGGATACTTTATAAGATAAATTTTTTGTGTTGATTAAAAATCTATGGGATAATTTGTGATCCATGGATCCTCCATTTAGGGAACATCGATGAATTTGAAATATTCTCAGAAATTTCCCTTGTAAAGATCCAAATCTATATAGGGATTCCATCTTGTTCAAAAATTTGGATACACCCAACATATTTTAAATTAAATACTTCTACGTGGCTCAATTGACAATCTAGTTTTATCATATTTCTCACCAGGGGTATTAATCTTATAATTTTAGGAAACCTATAAGGACACTCTTACTATCATGGTCAAGGTGAATTATATACTAATATAGGGAGCCACATCATATTAAAATTTAATTAAACTACAAGAAACACTCCAACATTCATGATGTTAAACATCATGAAATCCCCATTTCCACATATTATTAAAATGCATGTGTTTGGGACATTAAAATGAATGCATCATAGCCTATAATGGATTTTTATTAAAGAATCACATGTTTTATCTCTCCCCCTCAAAACGTTACCAATGCATGAGGTTGTAGTCTATGGGAAGATTAAATCCTTCTTGAATGATACATTATTAGTGAACCATTTGTTAGGACCATTTTGTGATTTGGATGTATTTGTTTATAATTGACCAATATGTTTATTATGTAGATGAAATAAATTTTTTTAATAAGGTAATTGTAGGTTGGATTGATGAAATGTGTGTATGTGATGTTTCAATTGTGTCAAGAACCATCTCCATGGGAATTAGATCTAGATCATATACATATAATTTGGATCCATCCCATTGAAATGAGTCAATACAATCCATCAGAAAGATATTTTTATAGAATGATAAATGCTTCAGGAAACAGTATAATGTTTGGAATGAAATTAGTGATTGTAATGATGAAGTGTTCCAGATTATTAATTGTTGTGATGTCAAAATTGGCAATGATTTTCTATTTTTCAATTCACAAAAGTTATATGTTTTATAAGAAACTTGAAATGAAATCCTTTTGTTGGAAAGGGTAGAGGTAATTCTCCCAATCATTATGAGGATTAGGTTAGAATGAAAAAAATGATATAGGAAAGGATAGGGAGTAAAAAATACTTTCTAATGTATGTCAGACAATGCTATGCCGATATTAAACATTTTCAATTTCACGAGGATATAATGATTTCATTATGTAGTTTATAGAAGAAGAATTTTTCTGAATAAAAAAATTTTAGGTCTCATTTCATCAGTGTTAGATCAACGAATGCATATTTTTTTGAAGGATAAGATGTTTGATCAGAATGTGAGAGAATCAAGATGCAAGTTTTCAGTCAGACAGATGAGCCTTAAAAACAATTTGAAGCAATAATTTGATATAATTTTCAATCAAAAAATGAAAATAAGTTTCTTGAGTTATATTTGTTAAAATAGGTACGTCAGACACAATTTTATATCAATCCATCATAATGGATTCTAACACCTATTGATTTTATAAAAAAATAGTATACATTGTATATCAGGTAATGAGTTTTATCTAATGTAGAATGGTTAAGTATGGTTAAATTGTATATCAATTGAGTCTGGAAAAACAATAATTTATACTGTATTCTTTTAAAAACAATTTCAGGATAAAAAAAAGATATTTTTTGATTGTTTTTGTAAGAGGTTCCTAATATAGGAATGAATGTGAAGAAGATTTATCCGAGGAAGATAGAGATCTATCCATCAGACGTAGGATGCCACCAATAATATCATCAGATGTTGAACTAATTGGACATAAGATCACCAGTTTGAGAAAAATATGTAATGAAGAAATTTTTTAAATATGTTGGACAAGTGTAGAAAAAAGAATATTTTAAAGGCTTCAATTATTATCATTTGGTATAGAGAATCCATATTGTAATAATTTCTGTGCTTACAAGTGGTCATTATAAGGAAAAATATTTGGTATTTCAAATGATTTCCTCATAATGAGAAGTCATAATGTTTTAAAATATGATTATTTTTTATGGAACAATGTAATGAAGAATATGTTATATTCCATAATCATATTGAAGAATCGAAATTAAAAAACATAATGTATAGTAAAACTATAGAAATGTTTTTTTTAAACACAAATAAGATAGAATATTTTAGAATATTCAATAAGATACCATAAGGATTGTGAAGAGTTGAGTAATTAAAAGATGAAGACTTTAATGCATGAGAAATTTGGGATTTACAATCTTTTTTGAGAAGGAAGTAAATTTGTTTTCCCACCATTAACATTTTTGGGTTCTTATAAAAGGACCACTTATTACATTTATACTTTTCTAACTTGAAAAATTTATGTGTACTATACCTCAATCATTTTTCCATAATGTAATGAGTTTCCAACCAGCGATTGTTTATCAGGTTGATGCTGAGAATGTTCCAACAATATGAGTTTATCGAAGTGAGGTTCAATCCAATCATCATTAAATGTTCCAGAGGATAATGTTCTATCTAAAAAAGTATATCAGAGTAAATGAATTCGTTTGAAATCTATTATAGAATTGTTAATGAAATAGAGTTCCCTAGGAAAGAGGAATTTCAATTTACTGATTGATTTTAAATAAAATTGAAGAAGAAATAGAATAATGAGAATTAATATGAGGCTAACCAGATAGAGACCATCAAACTGAAGTTAATGTACTGAGGATGATCAGAATGACGTTTCTAAGATTTAATGAATGTTTTTCTGGAAGAAATTTTAATACCAACAAGTTATTTATAGATATTTTGCTGTTCGTAAGGTTTTTACATAGGTGAAGTTTGATTCACATTACATGTGGAGTAAGTGAAGTCTTTCTGAAGTAAACTCGAGAAGATGAAGGAATGTGAATCTCGTAACTGTAGATAAATACCAGTTTCTAAAAAGGATAATATTTCTGCAGTGTGTAACTATATTTGGGGTAGTCGATACTGAAAACGATAGTAGGGGGTAGAATAAACTATTAAAAGAATGTTGGAACTCGGATTGTATAATTTTTCACTACTAGTGCCCGTGTATTCCATAAATAAGAGAGTAAAATTATCCTTGTTGGTGGGACTATCCAACATGGAAAAAATTATTCCATTGTAACAGACCTTTTTAATATCATGTGTTTCCCTCTCTTTTTATTTTTCTTCATATGAAAGGTGATGTTATTATATTAAATTTTTGTGTATTATAATTTTTTCATGTTTTATAGGTTAATAACGTTTTACTAATGAAATTAAGAACATCTTTTTTAAAATAAATAAACCACGAATTCACCCCCCATATCAATTTTCATGATCATACAGAAGGAAACAATTTGGTATCAGAGTGGGTAACCTCTAAAGGATCTATCTCTATGAATGGATAATTACAATTACATGATCTATTAGTTGATCCAAATGAAGAATGGTAAAAACTATCATATCTGGAATGATATAATACCATCATATCATATGAATATTGGGTATGATGTTTTGGATGGCACAATATATAGATCTATACTTAATATTGATAATCCTCCTATTACTACTACTGATAAGAAAAATCATGAGAATGGTTTAAGAGCTAAAACTAATTTACTATTAACACTAACTGAATGCGATTTTCAATGAGTAAAGGTATTTAAAATAGAAAAAGGTATATTGGATATGATGAAAAACATTCATGACGTTAATACAATATTAGTGAATTAAAGGTTATAACTATTGAAACTAAATTATAAAGATTTTAAAATGGGTATGTATGAATCTATTGGTGTCTAATTATCAATGGTGGTTGATATTATCAAACACATAATATATCTTATTTAGAAATTGTAAGAATAAAATATTGTTGAAAATATCTGGAGAATTCTTCATGATATGTTTAAAGCCAATGTTTCATTTTTTAATGATATAGATACGAAAACATTATCTTTAGATAATCAATATAGTAATTTTCTTTACATATAAAATGAGAAGAGATAATATCTTGAAAAGAAAAAAACGTTTGATCAAGAAATGTACTTTAAATATTTTCTATCATGAAAAAAATAATTGATAAAGAAATCAAATAAGAATAATATGATTCAGAAGAAGAGGAAGAAGATAAAGATTTTTGCACATTAGTTTCCATTCATTCTAATAAATATTATAACGTAAAATATAAAATAAAAACAATCAAATTTTGGAATTGTGAATAGAATGGACTTTGTTTTAATGAATTTTCCTTGGAATGATTTTTAAGAGTATATGTGTATAGAAAATTATGAAAAAAACTCATAAGAAAATGTAGAATAAATAAGAGTTATTATTTACTTCTGACAAGAAGAAGACAATTTATCTAAAGAGAAGAATAAAGTATTATGACTCATCTATTGATGAAAATGATCATAAAATCAATTTTATTTATGAAATCATAAATTAATGTTATATATCTATTAATGATTATGATTTCGATGAGACACTATAAATGAAATGGGTTTTGAAAATGAATTTTTTAGAATTTACATGAAAATATAATCAACACAAGAAAAAAATAAGGAAGGTATAGAAATATTTTAAAAACATAAATGTTTAGAATAGTAAGAATGAATGTAAATTAAGAAAGTCTGATGAATAGATAACTAGAAATAATAATAACAATAATCTAGAATCTAAAATTGTTGAAAAATTTAAAAAAACACATGGAAGATAGTTTAAAATTTAAAGATTATAGATTTTCTGGAAATTACATTAGCTGAGAAAGAAGAAGAGATTTTAGAAAAACATTAAATATTTCTCAAAACACAAAGAGAGATAATAAATTTGTGACAAAACATCCCCATGAAAGTTCATGCCAATGGAGAAAATTATAATGAAGCTAAAACCAAAGGATTACAAAATCGGGTTTAAAAAAAATATTTCACCAAGAAAGATAATAATTATTCAAGATAGTATCCTTCAGAGAAAAGTTATCCAACATTTTTGTAGAAGTATTGAAAACAACATTATTCGAAAAAAAATTCATTGTAGCCCCAAAAAATAAAGATTCGGTGGACACTATTGGAGTAATAGAGTTTTTGGACATAGAGATTATTCATGATGGTATAACATTTCTCTTCTAAGAAATAGGTATGAAGAAAGGGGCACTGTGATGAGCAAGGATGATCAAATTTTCTTTAATATATTTTAAAAATAAAAAGGAAAAATCAAGAGAAAAAGACAAACGAGATTGTCCATAATGTTGAGAAAAAAATACCATGTCTAAAAAGAATGTGTGCTTAGTTATTTGGTTATAACCAATTGTAATGGATAAAAATATAGAAGAAGCACAAAATTATGCCAATGAAAAAGGGAATAAAATGGTTTCTGAATTTTTGAATAAACGTGATAAAAAGTTTTCAACATATAGGGATTTTAAAATTTTCATAAAGTGTAAAAGTTGTGAGAAATAATGGAATGATATTAAAAATTATTTAACTATCCTTCTAGAATAAGAGGAACTCATGAAATAATTTTTACAAACTCACTATGAAAAATGATCCTAAATAATATAAGAAATCGATATACTTATCAGAATAGTAATCTTGGGGGAAGAAACATGATAAATTTTTTTGGAAGGATGAAAATACATCCAATGGAAAATTTATGAAGAATAAGAAAAAGGAATGGCTGATAGAATACTCTTAGTATAATTGTTACTTCATAAGAACAACCTAGGTTACTCCTTATTTCCCAAATATTATTTGAATATGTACTAACTTGAAATTAATTGAAAGAGTGGAAATAAAAAAGATAAGGTTGGTTATTTGCATACTATATTTTTTAAAATAATGTAATAATATTAAATAATATGAGTTTATGCAATTTTTTATAGCTGAGAATTCTAATATGTTTTTTGGTATTGGTTTTTGTTTCTTTTATATCAAATAATTCCATTCAAAACTGAACCATAAATGATAATGTTGATAGAATCATGAAAATGTATCACATGAAAGTTTTTTTATGAAATATATTTATAACATTTATTATACATTCTTGTTTTTTAAATTAAATTTTCTGACATACACAAAGAGTTGTGTTGTTGAAGGCTTTTTTTTTAATACACTCATGTGATAATTTTGTTATTTTGAATATAAATTGAAATATTATGGGGGAAAACTCACACCCTTTGAAATGAGATCAATTTTAATCAATTTTTAATCCTTCCACGATGACCTCTTTGAAATTTATTGTCATTAAGGGGAGAGAAAATAAATATGGGAAGAAACAAATATGTTTGGAGAATAAAAAAAATAGAGAATAAAAAAGTGGTATTTTTTATGTTGGTATAAAATACAATAGGGGGAGACTATAAGGATTACATTTTGTTTTGGTTTTATTTGTTTTCTATAAATAAATATATTGATTATTTTGAATAGAGAAATTATTTTTAGAAGGTAATGAAAATAAATATTGTAAAAAGTCTTTATATGATGCAATTAATCAGATCTAGAAACATCGACATGAGAATCAGATCAAGATCATCAGAAAAAAATTGAATATAATACCTCTACATGAGTCAATATGATCCATAAGATTTGGATTTTAATAGAAATAAAAATTCTTCTAGAAATCATATAATGGTTTTAATTAATGTAATGATTTTAATGAGGAGGTGCTCCAAAGTCTAAATGGATCCAATGTTAAACATGATGGTGCATTGATGCTATGAAATACAAAAAATTAATAATTTTTTTAGAAACATGTGATGAAAACCTTATGATGTCAAAGGGGAAGATATTATAGTTAAAATCATATTGAAGATCAGGATGGAATAGAAACAGAATATGTTGGAAAGGAATAGAATTCAATAAGACAAATAAATGTTTGTCAGATGACGCTATGCCAATATTATACATATTCATTGTTACCAGGATATCAGGAATACATGTTAATAATTGTTGAATAATATTTTCTTTTATTAAAAAATTTTATATCTCAGTTCATTGGTGTGACATCAGTGGACATAGGTTTTTTATAGGGTTGGGAGGTGGATCAGAATGTGAGAAAATGAAGATGTTGGTTTTTCATCCATCCGATATGACTTAAGACATAAATATTTTAATAAATAAGTTGATATAATTCGTATTTGTTAATGTAAAATAATTTGATGGAGTTCAATCTATTGACACAAGTCTATCGGACATGGTAATACTCCTATAAATCCTAATGGATTCTAACACCAATTTCATTTAGAAAAATACAGTATCCTTTATATATTGGGAATTTATTTTTATCAGTGGTAAAAATGGTTGAAGTTGGTAGAATTGTATTTCAAATATGTCATGAAAAACAATAATCCATTAATTTTTCTCTTAAAAAATTTGTCCAGATCAAAATGAAAAATGTATTAATTGTTTTTAAGGAGGTTATAAGTATCAGAAAAAGAGTGACATTGATCCATAAGAGGAAGAGATAGACCGATCCATAAGGTGTAGGAAGTCTCCTATAATTACATTAGATATAGATCTAATCAGACACTAGATCATCGGTCTGATAAAAAGGAGAAATGAGTAACTGTTTCTAAGTAGTTTCAAAGGTTCTTTAAAAACAAGATCATGAAGGTTTTAATGTTTAATAGTTCGTACATGTAATACATATGAGAATACTTTTAGTGCTTACATGTTCTTATCATTATGATTCATGTTTAGTATTTCCTATTTTTTCATTATAATATGATGTCTTATGGTTTTCATATAGGATTATCTAGTTTGGAGAAACATAACAGAGAATCTATTGTATGCTTTCATTATATTATAGAGTTGGAATGATTAATGATAATGAAAAAATGGATTGATGAAATGTTTTATAAAAATTATGATGATGTAATATTTTATTCTATTAGAGTGGATTTGAGAAGTTCCCAATGGGATTGAGAAGTGTTTAGGAAGTGAACGATAAATACATAAATGATTGAGAAATTCAGGAAAAATGAATTTTTTTGAGAGGGATGTAAAATTGGTATTCTATCCTTTACTATTCTAGGGTACCTATAAAATGAGATATCAATATATTTTTACATTGATAACATGGAATGTTCACATATTCCTGAGATCTGAAATTTTTTGAAGATGTATTGAGTTTCCAAATGTACTTTTTTTCATGTTAATACTGAGTAAGTTCCGTCAGAGTGATTCTATTAGGGAGAGGTTCAGTCTGATCATTATGGAATGTTACAATGTGCATCATTCCATCATAAGAATTCCCATGATGTAATCTTTTCATAGCGACATCAGTTGGAGTAAGTTTCATTTGACCATGTTCTATCAGATATAAGAATTATGAAATTCCAATTGATATTCTACAGTATTGGAGAAGAAAGTAAATAATGAGAGTCAAACCAAGGCCAATATAAATTAGAACATTAGACAATGATTACTAGAATAAGGTTCATTGGAATGACATTTCAAAGGATGAATTCTTGTTTGAGTTTTTGGAAGATGTTTCACGACGAACATGTTCTTTACTGAAATACTAATAATATTGAAAATTATAGACATGTAATGATTGATTTATCTTATACGTGGAATAAGTGATGTATTTATGAAGTGGATAATATTAAAATGGAATGTTATTGATGTATCATTGGATATGTTCTAGTTTTTTAAAAGGATTGTATTACTGGGTGTATAAATAGCTTTGGGAATGTGGATACTGAAAAATATTGTGGGGGGGTATAACCAACTATAGTAAAAAAATATTAATGTAATTTTATGATTGTTCAATTATTTTTCCATATAATGAAAAATATGATAAGGAAAAAATCCAGGATTTGGACTATCCAAAATGGAAAGAAGTAGGTCTTCATACTGAACCATGTTAATATCATGTCTTCTTTATCTTTATATTTGTTTTATATGAAATGTGTGGTTGATAATTTTTATTAGAGTGGATTTTAACATTAACAGATTTATTTGGATAAAATGTTTTTCTTAATTTTGTTTAATATTCATTTTTATAAAACAAAAAAATGTGGCTCAGATTCAACCTATATGTTTTCATTATCATTCATAGAGAAGACACCATCATTATATCCTCAATATATAAGATGACACCAAAAAATAACTCAAGATGATGTCATTATATTAGATACATATTTACATAGGGATCCCATTGTAATGGTTTTTCTCTATTGATAATTATGAATAGGGAATGGTTAATCAAATGGGACACCGCTATGAATTTCAAATGAATAAAAAAACACATCAAATCTTGCACATTGCGGCTGTTTATGTCCAGGAGGTGTTACCAAGTAAATCCTATAGGTATTTCCTAGACCATATGGGAAAAAATATTTTAGACATTACTAATGGTTAACATTGACAAACCATTCGTGAATGTTGTTTTATGCTGATATTCTCCGGTTAATATTTTCACATCCCACCACAAAACAATTCATATGGATTCAGATATCCTATATGTTAATCATTTGTGTGAATCACCCATTTTTAATGAATGATTATAATATTATATTTATTTCACTATCCAACCCAAGGTATTAATCTTATATTGAGGCCTAATTATTATGATTTTTTCATTCCTCTTGTTGATATATCAATTACACATGTCATTAAACTACATGACAATGTCTGAATTGCATGGAACTAAACTATAATTCATATGTTAAATTCATCAAGACATTAAATAACTTATATATCTGTTGACGCCGAAAAAAGCCCGCAACCCCCGGAGGATGTTTCGGAATGATGAAGCGAAGTCATATTCGGAATCAGAGGCCCGATCCGGAGGCCCGGGAAGTGGTGCGCGAAATAAAGGATGATCCACGCGCACAAATGTTCTGCCCGCGAAGTGCTCCTGGGATTCGCATAATTGGACCGGTGAGGCATGCAATAATTGCGCGCCCCGTGTCTCTGCGACGAGAATTTGCTTGCAAGTGGTTCCTAGCGCGGAAAGCTTCGTGCGCTGCCTGGATTCCACGCCGGAGGTCGCCTATAAATATAAGGTGACCCCGAATGGTTTGGGGTTGAGGAATCCAAAGCGACTCTCATGCATGCAATTCGTCTCCCCCCGCGCGAAAGATGACATCCAGGTAATCCCGAATTCTGTGCAACCTTTCCCCGGAGTTCTCCTTTGCGCGCAACTCCACCGGTTTCAGTGAATTTTCCCCTTTCCCCGGTTTCCCTACTTGCGCACAATCCGTTGGCCGTGCGTGAAATACCCTCCGTGCGAGCAAAACCTTGCGCACAATTCCCTCTTCGCATGCAATTCCAATACTTCAATTGCGCACCTTCCCGGTGTTTTGTGCGCACAGAGCCGAGGACCCCTCACCTTGACACCCCATGGCTGCCCCCTGCACCGGCACCTGATGTCTCCCCTTCCGGGCATGCGCTCCATGCGTTGTTTTCCCGCACGGCCTTCCAGGCTCGTGCGAAGTAACCTCAAGGTCCCTTGGGCCTTGTTTCCCGTTGCATTGCTTTGCCTTATGCTTCTCCGCATAGGCACGCTAACGGCTATTGGTTCATCACATAGCCACGCTAACGTGGACCCCCCTGTGGTTTTCCCTACGACCCCATTTCACTACGGCCTTGCCGATGCCTTCCCTTCCACAAGGGGTAGAGGGAGTTGGGCATGTAAGCCCTAGGGGTGTGGAGCAAACCCACCCCATCCAAGCTACAGGAAGTTAAACTACTAAGCACCTCATCCTTAACACAAGACGTTAAACTGTGGTCCGACCCCATGCTTCACACGCAGAGTCACCCCAGCTCGGACATTTTTTACGCCACTCGTCTCCTCGGGAATGGACTCTTCTTCAGATGGAATGAGATCCTCCTTGTTGGAGCGGCGTTTGTCCTTAGGGGAAAGGCTGCCTCAGAGCGTAAGCCCCTAGCCTTTTGTACGGATGATTTCACCCGTGCATCTTCGTACTTCCCCCCTACCAAGGCCAGTGGAGTCCTTTTCCCACTGCGCTTTATCGCACCACGGGCCTCCACCTTGGAGTAATCCCCGACACCAAGGGCCGCTAACCATGCGTAAGCCCCTATTTCTTCTTTGGGCCGCTCAATGCGTAAGCCCCTTTCCACTTCTCGCGGACGCACCCTTCGCGACGTGATCGTCTGGTCCCTAGTGCCTCTTGTTTCCCACACTGAGCATGACTCACGTGGGCTTAGAGTGCGCAACGACCATGAAATCCTCCTATGGGCCTCCTCAGAGCGTAAGCCCCATCCCCGCGAACTACGTGGACTTTGATCTGTGCTAGCGCACGGTACGTAGGAAGCCTCCACGAGGTTCAAGCCCACCACCAGGTCGTTCCAACCTTTCCATGTCGGTTCCCTCACCACCATGGGCTGCCTCAGAGCGTAATCCCCAAATATTCGATCCTGCATGACGTTAAACTGTATTCCGTCCTGCATGATGTTAAACTGTATCGCGTCTCTCATGACGTTAAACTGTATTTCGTCCCGCATGACGTTAAACTGTATTTCGTCTTGCATGACGATAAAATGTATCGCGTCGCGCATGACGTTAAACTGTATTCCGTCCCACATGACGTTAAACTGTATCCCCCCTCTTAGGCCATCTTAGAACGTAAGCCCCATGCTTCACCCCACCATCCATCCTGATCCTTACCTGGGCCGCCACATCCAGATGAGATCATGCCACCCTTTCCCACTCCATGTCATATGGGAGGCCACCCACGTGTTGGCCCCAACATCGGTGTTTCTCCCTAGGGATCCTTTAACCCGATCTGTCTCCGCAAGATGTTAAACTCATGACATACCCCGTGTTAAACATGGGAAAATGAGGAAAACCTTAGATGGTACACATTCCCCGCGTTCGATGTGGGATTCGTCGGGCTTCCGCGCCCTCGAGAAGCCCTGTGATGAGGGACCAAAGACAGTCATGCCGACGATGCCCCAATGTGTCCATTATCCTCACCGTAGGTTGCTGTCCCGATAAGACCCCTTGGAGCGTCTTGATGGAAGCAGTGTAATTAACTGGCGTCCATGTAGATATGGAATCGGGAATGAGCTTCACGAATCCGTCTTAAATCTTTGAGGGAGACCCGGACTAGGTGACGAGCTCCGAGGAGGAATCCACGGAAGGAAGAACCGACATCCCATAATCCCGGTTTCAATCAAGGATAAGATGTTCCTGAACAAGTAACAGATGATGCCCGCCTTTGGAAAGCGGGAATGCGGGGCCACAAGCAGCGTGCCCTCCCCGGCGGACAGACGCACGCGCCCCGACGAAAGCGTCGGAAACATAAAATGGTGAACCCGACGTGAAAATCTTCTCCTCAAAATGGTTAATGGTAGCCTTTGGAGCATCGGAGTAATATCATGTCCCCAGGTCCGGGTAACCCTCACCGGGACGTGAACCCGCCAGGGGTTGAGGCCATCAGGACGTTGACTACTTTGTTCTATGACGTCGTCAGCATGGTTACCTCTCGCCGACCACTGTCGATGGAATGATGTCGGGCCTTGGTTGTCGATCTCCATTCCTGTTGATACTAATGGGTTCATCACCCTGTTTCCAGGAATCAGATCACTGCATTCGGAGCTCGATCGCTACCTGCCCACCGGCGCAGGGGTAGGGGCAGTGCCAATGCTGCTAGCCCGCACGGTCCCACCTATCCCACGGCCGCTCCAACTTCGACCGCTGTAACAGCCAGGTGCTTGCGCCCCCTCTCCTCGTCAGAAATCATCCAACGGAGGGTGATCAATAACCTGGTTCGTAGGTATGATGAGGAAGGGATCATCCCCACCAGGGGCATGGCATGCTTGGATCTAGAGGCGGCTGTGCCTCACCACCATCGTCACCCTCTAGGGCCACGCAGGGAGCCGCCTCTCCCCACGCCGACGTTCAACCGCTTCTGGAGCCTATCCCTAGAGCGATGTGACACATCCCTCCCCTACGCCAATGAGGTGAGGGATGTCTAGGTCCACCCGATCGGCGATCCATCACAGGGGTTACCAACATGAACCACCGCCAGGCTACGTCGACGCCTCCGCCCGACTTCCCGAGTCGAGGAGCAGGAAATCTTCTTGCCCACACTGCCGGCTCCGGCTCATCTGACTCGACGCTGGCATCGGGCGAGAATGTGGGAGAATGCCCGTCCTGGGGCACCAACATCAGCATCCATTGTGGCCCCAGCCACTGTTGACTCATGTTCCCAGAACCCTGCGCATGTTGTGCAGGGGCAGCCACGTGCCCGACTGGGATTGAAACCCGGACCGCCCCGCATGCAGGTCGGGTCGAATCTCCTTGTCGCGGACACTAGAAATGGCCACTACAGGCCAATCCGTGGTAGTTCCGCTCACCATGAAGGCTCATCTCGTGCCACCGATCTGGGAAGCCGAGGGATTCTTCGCGATGTGTATTCTTCGGGTACGACTCCATCCAGCACCCACCGCATGGGGTCTGAGGTCACTCCCCCTACTTCCGGTCGTGATCATGGAGTCGTTGTGTATCCGGTCGCTCACTCACATTGAGTTCCTCCCCATGTCCCGTTCGACATCTGCCCCGGTGCTTCTTGCACCCCGGCATTCGGTCCCCTCTGCCCCAACTCTATTGTGGCCGGGGGACCCTATGACGAAAGTCTTCCTTACCCCGAGGAACTACCCAGGGGCAGGAAGGCCGGGAGTCGTCGCCGTCAGAGGAATGTCAGGGGAGTCCGGAAGGGAATCAGACCAGTCCGTTTCTCAGATTCCGTGGTAGAGTACGACTCGACGATGGAACCTACCCCCAACCTTTCGAGTTGAGGGAGGGGATGGGGACGCAGCGCGTCAGTCTCGTACTCCCCGAATGCGAGATCCGTATGATTCCCTCATCCCTTCGAAGGTATATCCATGAGGATGAGGATTTGGAGTACCGCCAGGGATCAAGCCTGCAGTTGCCGCTGATCTCCTCGGATGAACCTCCTGCCCCTGTTTGGGAGGGTGAGGAGCTCGTCTGGGGACCGACGGAAGGATCGCGAGGCGACACACCCTCGGCGAGCACCATCGTTGCGACAGGAGGCCCATCCGATGGCCCATCCTATCAAGACGTGGTGGCCAGGGCACTACAACCTCGGGAGGATGACCCAGGGATCGGTTGCCAATCTGCATGTTCACTGTATTCCCCGCTGGCCAGCCCACCGCCCCGACAACCTGCCTCGACACCATTTCCAATTCCCTGACTTTCCTCGGTGGACGGGCAGGGGCGACAAGTTCCGGACCCCGAGCCGGAGACGTGGAGCTTCTGGACAGTTCTTGCAGAGGGCCACTTCCGTGAGAAGTTTTGGTCGGTCACAGAAATGGGTTTTGTTGTGCCAGAGTCACCCACACCGGGAGAGTTTGAATGCTTCCGCCAGATTCTTCGGGTGACTCACTCCTGCCTCCGTCATCAGCTGGCGCCTTATCCCGGGAGCCAAGCGCACCTTGAGGATATTGGTGAGCAGTGCCGCCGGGTTGACCTAGCAGCACTCCCCGTGGTCTGGCACCGTGAGTCGCTGGGCCTCCACGAGGCCCTTCAGCAACAATGCATCCAGAGTTTTCAAGTACTCCACAGAGTTATTGAGGAGTCCTTCCCCCACATGCACATCCGCGAGTGGGGGCAGTATGCTGCTCTCCTCTTCTGTGCGATCCGCTGGCAGCCCGACCTACTGGGCAGCCCTGATGGAACGTCGCCGAGGGCAGTAGCAGTCAACATGGCTGAACATTCAGATGAGGGAAACATTGTGGAGCCCCTCGGCGGGGACTCACCCCCCGAGTACTGGCCGCTACTGCACCCATCTGGGAGGATTAGTCACCAATAGAGGAGCCTCCTAGGCATTCCCGTACCCACGGAGGCACTGGCGCTGAGCCGAAACATCGCCAAGGGTAAAGAGCCTGTCGGGCCTGTCAAATTTTCCGACCCATCTTCCTCAGTGCAGAAGGAAGAGGAAGATCTCGATAAGGCCACACTGCGCCAACAGCTAGCCGAGCAAAAAAGGCTGGTTGATGAGCTCTTGGCCGAACGCATTGCAGAGCGGTGACCTGTCTACGACAACCCTAGACAGGGACAGCAGGGGCAGGAGCATCTACCCCTTGCTGAGATCCCCCCGGGCAACCGTGACCGTGTCGTGTTTGCCGACAGGGGAGACACTGGGGCCCATGGCAAGAGGGCTCGATATGTTTCGCCGAACCCTCCCGAGCAGCAAGGCAACCTGGGAGACCCTGCTCGGTTTCCTCCCGCCGCTCCGACAGTCGCTCCGCTAGCTACCCCTCGAGCCGCTGAGCGCGACTATCGTATCGAAGAGCCTGGAAATGCGATTGTGGTTAGAGATCCCCGACAGGACATGAATCCGCACCCAGATGATCTGATGGAGGTACTCATCGCTCGCTTGGAGGCCCTTGAAACTCAGCAGGCGGCAATCCCACCGGATGGAAAGCTGTACCCCGCATGGGTGGATGACATGCCGGCCCCGCCAGGATTTGGGAATCCCACTTTTCCCCCATTTAACGGGACTGGAGACTCGCCAAAACACTTGGCCAACTTCAACTCGAGGTGCGGGCCTATGTTGCAGACTTTGGTGCAGCAGGAGGCTGCCAAGCTCCAGTTCTTTGTTTAGATGCTGGAGGGACCAGCGTTCGTTTGGTACAGCCAGCTCCCTGTTGGATCAGTAACTAGCTGGGAGGACCTTCGTCGACAATTCCTCTACCAGTTCAGTTCCACTACCCGGAAGACGAACATTACAGACCTCTTCAGGTGCAAGAAAAGGCCCGACAAGTGAGTCGCGGACTTCTTCGCCTGGTGGAAGGGGCTCATGTACTCCCTTGACATGCCACTGACTCAGGAGAAATTATTAACGATGTGTGTGGGGAACGTCAACGCAGAGTTGGTTCCTTCCCTGATCACGCAGAATTACCCTGGAGGGGTCCGGGACTTCTCGGACAAGGCTCATCACCTCGAAGAAGCCCTGCAACAGGCCAACCAGGCACCTCCGCTGCCTCCTGTGATCTCCACAAGGAGAGTCGCCAGAGCCGAGCTTCCTACTGTGGCGCAGATAGAGGCCCCCAGACAGCTAGATTTGCTGCTGGTGAGGCCAAATATGTAGGCTCACAAGGGTCCACCCCCACAGCCTTCGGCCCAGCAGCGACCGCCTCAAAATCCGCATGCGCCTCCGTTTAACGCACCACCACCACCTAGGAAAGGTAATCCGGCTTCGCCTCCTCGGCCTGCTCCTCTGGTCCCTGCCCATGGTCAACCCCCATGGGTCCCCTTTCCAGGAAGAAGGAATCGGGCTTACTCATTTGACGAGGCCCAGGTCCCCGGTTATTTTCGTAGCGCCTTGGAGTAGAGGATTGTGCGGCTGCCTGAGTGCCGGAAGCCAGAAGAGGTGTGTCTCGCGAATCGCCCTGACTACTGCCCTTATCACCGGTTCCTAGGACACACCATCCAACAATGCTATGTGTTCATGGATTGGCTCCAAGACCAGATTGACAAAAACATAGTCAGGTTGGGCCCAGCACCGGCACAGGTGGAAGGTGTCTTCATGGGATCAGATGGCAGTAGTGACGACGGGGATGGGTGGGAACAGGTTTCCGACCATGGGTCCCAGAAGTATAACGACTGGATGGCCCGCAGGACAGTCGCCCGTGACCATGGCATCATTTGTGCCCGCCTGGACTGGCCAGAGCCCATAGAATCCACGGGCGCCGCTTCAGCCTCGTCGTCCCAGCCTACTTCTTCAAAGAAGAGTTTGCGGAGACACAAGAAAAAAGAACGCGCCCTGCCATTGTCGTCATCTTCTCGCACGCTTGGCAATTTCATGCCCCCAGGAATGGGGGTCCCTCCGAGACCCCGTCCGTTAATGGATGACTCCTCGAATGAGAGCCCGGGGTATGCTTTGGTTAACACCGTAGAGTTGGTAAATACCTTTGTGGCTCCCGACGACGACGAGCGCCGGGTGAATCTCCCCGAGAGCCCGGGGTACGCTTCGGTTAACACCGTAGAGTTGGTAAATCCCTTTGTGGCTCCGGACGGGGAGGAGCGCCGGGTGAATCTCCCCGAGAGCCCGGGGTATGCATCGGTTAACACCGTAGAGTTGGTAAATCCCTTAGTGGCTCCTAACGATGAGGAGCGCCGGGTGAATCTCCCTGAGAGCCCGGGGTATGCTTCGGTTAACACTGTAGAGTTGGTAAATCCCTTTGTGGCTCCCAACGATGAGGAGCGCCGGGTGAACCTCCCCGATGTCCCCAGCCGTCGTCAACGTCGATGGAGCCGTGGCTACGTGAATCACCGGGGCACGGCGGTCGTCACCTCCAGTCATGTCGTGCACGCCACCGAGACCAGGAAGCAAGCCTAGTTTAGAGAGAAGCACTCGCAGATCCCTCATCCGGTGACAACAGGTTCCCTTACACCACCATTCGTGTTGCTGGATCGGGCAGAATCTCCTTGCCCGCGTCGAAACCAGCCAAGCCCTGTCGTTGGCCGACTACGGCCTTCTCGTCCTAGCATGGCAGCCACCTCCCGGTCTTCATCTAGTGAACAGCGGGACGTACCTAGTACCAGTCAGTAACCGGTCCCTCCAGTAGGGCCCGTCATGCCCCCAATCGCAGAGCGACCTCCTATAAGCAGAAGCTAGCGATTGGCGCGAAAGTATGATGTCCTAAAACATCTTCCCGGCATTCCGACGAGGCTTTCCATCCTGGAGGCCCTCCGCCTGTCTTATGAAATGCGTGAGGTGCTCACCGAGGCTCTGAGGATCCCCCTCTAGTTTGAAACGGAGGTAGCGCCCGCAGAAGCCTTCCACACCGAGGTGATTGAGGACGCCGAATGTCTGGCGGTTATCACATTCTCTGGCGAAGATGAAGACCCTCCCATACAGGGGCAAATCCGCCCGTTGTACATCACCGGCCAGTTCAATCACGTGGAGGTTCGTCACTGTCTTGTCAACATAGGTTCTGGGATTAACTTGATACCAACTCGGACACTGCGAAAACCGGGGTTGTCTGAAGAAGATTTAACTCCCTCCGACCTCAGAATCCAGGGGTATGACTGGACCGATCAAACTCCACTCGGCAAGATTCATCTGAAGACCCAGTTCGGCGGCTTAATTTCCAATACTGAATTCATGGTTGTCTCTCAGGACACTGCCTATAACGCGTTGATGGGCAGGATGTGTCTCCATCTTCACGCATTAGGTCCCTCATCATACCATCAGTGCCTCAAATACTCCCTTAAGGGTCGAGTGGGTGTGCTCCAAGGAGATACGTCCCCGTTTGCCTCTTGTGAAGCTCGTTACCTAGACGCATACTATTACAAGATCAAGGACAAGCAGATCCTGGCAGGCGAGGTTGAACCTTCCACTGTCGTGAGTGATCCCTGGGCAAGTTTGGTTGACGCATATGTATTCCCAATCCATCGGTTTGAGGACACAACTCCCGATATGGGAGACTGATTTGTTGTATCGGCTACCAGAGGAACGCATAATTCCAGGTCTCTGCGGTGCATGAGCCTCCCATTGTGATGACCTCTACCGCCCAAGCCGGTGCTAGCTCCCCATCAGGGTCGACCAGCCCCGAAATGGATCCCCCCATGGATGATCTTTCTCCAAGTGGAGAAGAAGACATGGAAGATGCTCCTCCTGCCTTTGAGGAGGGAGTCTCCTCCACGGTCGACGAGCTCGTACAGGTGAACCTCGGTAGTGAGGCGGACCCGAGGCCCACATTGGTAAGCACCGCTATCCCTCCCGAGGAACGACAACGGTATATAGACTTCCTCGAACAGCATCGTGATGTGTGTGCCTAGAGTTATGATGAGATGCCAGGACTAGATCCCTAGGTAGACGTCCACCGCCTTGGCCTCCTGGAAAACCATCACGGGTTCAAGCAGCCCCCCAGAAAAATGCACCCCTTTCATGGTTCCATGGTTGAGGATAATTTTGATAAGATCATTAAGGCCAACGTCGACAAGGAATTCCTGTACCCCAGGTGGCTAGCCAACATTGTGCCCATCAGGAAGAAGAACGTGCAGATCATGGTCTGCATCGACTTCCGCGATCTTAATCGCCACTATCCGAAGGATGACTTTCCCCTTCCCGTGGCAGAGTTGTTAATCGACACAACGGTCAGGTTCCAAGCCCTCTCTTTCATGGATGGGTACTCCGGGTATAACCAAATCCGGATGGCCCCCGAGGATAAAGAGTACCCTGCCTTCAGGGCCCCCCAGGGCACTTTCTGCTATCGGGTTATGCCCTTCGGCCTGAAGAACGCCGGTGCCACCTATCAATGGGCTATGCACCACATATTCATGCCGATCCTCGGGACGCTGGTGGAGTGCTATGTAGATGACCTGGTGGTTAAATCTCGTCAGCGCCAGGACCATCTCAAATACCTTGAGAAAGTGTTCGGTTTGCTCCGTTCTCATCACCTGATGATGAACCCGTTGAAGTGTGCCTTCGCGGTCACCTCCGGAAAGATTCTTGGCTTCATCGTCAGGTATCGAGGTATCGAGATCGACCCTGAGAAGATCAAGGCCATCCATCAGATGCCTCCCCCAAGTAATATTCCGGAGCTTCGAGGCCTCCAAGGCCACTTAGCCTATATACGCTGATTCATTGCGAATCTGCCCGGCAAGTGTAAGCCCTTCTCCTGGCTAATGAAGAAAGGCGCGGCCTATGGGTGGGATGAAGAGTGCCAGACCTCTTTTGAGGAAATCAAGCAGTATCTACTTCAACCTCTGGTCCTGATGCCACTCTTTCCCAGAAGGCCGCTGGTCCATTATGTGACCGCCTTGGAGCGATCCCTCTGTGCCCTTCTCGCCCAGAAAAACAACGAGGGAACAGAGAATAGCCTCTACTAACCCAGCCACATGCTCCTCGACGTGGAGATTAGATATTCTCCCATTGAGAAGAGCTGCCTGGCGCTGATATTTTCCATGTAGAAATTGCAGCACTACTTGCAGCACCATGAGGTATAGTTAGTCTCTCGGGTAAACCCGTTGAAATACATCATGAGTCGGCCTATGTTGACCGGCTGATTGTCACGCTAGGCGGTGGTCCTCCAGCAGTTCGACATTAGGTTCATATCTCAAAAGGCCGTCAAAGGACAGGAATTGGAAGACTTCTTATCTACTCACCCAACCTCTGCGGACCAGCCGCGTGATGTGGGCTTTCCTGATGAGGCAATCCTCTCAGTCGATCACGCCACCCCATGCTGGAAAATGCACTTTGATGGTGCCTCCCGAATCCCTACTGGTAGAAGGCTCAATGATCCTAGGCTTAACAGAGTGGGCCTGGGTATCGTCTTCATCACCCCGGAGCAAGCCATGCTGCCATATTCATTCTTATTGTCAGAGGGCTACACCAACAATGAGGCAGAATATCATGCCCTCATCACTGGCCTCGAGTTGGCTCTAGAGGTTAACGTGCCACACCTGTATGTAAAAGGGGAGTCTGAGCTAGTCTTCAAGAAGGTTAATGGTTACTATGCTCTCAGGAAGCCAGAGCTCATGCCGTTGCGGGAGTGCACCCTCCATCTAATGGCTAAGTTCCCCTCCCAGCCAGATGTGTTTCACGTTCCTCGGTCACAGAACAGTAGAGCAGATGCTTTGGCCAGCCTGGCCACATCACTTGCGAAGCCCGAGCAGGATGACATAATCATCCACGTGGCGCACCGAAGAGTCATTTCTCCTGTTATCCAGGATGTCGGTAGTGGCCCGCGAGTGAACCATCTCACCATTGGTGCCCCTGCGCCGGGACCCCCCGGGGTTCCAGGCGTGTTGATCGAAACAGTTCCTGACTAGAGGACACCTCTTGTTGAATATCTCTGGCACGGCAATCTTCCGATGGATCGAGCAGAGCGGGAATGAATCCGGAGCCGCGCGCCACAGTTCACCCTTCAATGTGGTTCTAGCCAAGAGAAACTCTTTTACAGGTGCAGATTTGATGGTGTTCTCCTCCGTTTTCTTCAAGAAGTTGAGATCCCACAGGATATGCTGGAAGTGCACGCTGGCTCCTGTGGTGCCCACCAGGCTGTGTTGAAGTTGTCCCACCAGATTTGGAAACTGGGATACTTCTGGCCTTCCATGATCCACGACTGCATTGAGTACGCCAAGAGGTTCCATGCATGCCAAGTTCATTCTAACTTTGTGCATCGGCCACCGTAGCCTCTCCATACTACTAAGTATTCTTGGCCCTTTGCAGTCTATGGGTTGGATGTCGTAGTGCCCTACCCGCCGGCGACGGCTCGCCAGTGCCGGTTCATCTTAACCACCACATATTTCTTCTCAAAGTGGGCAGAGGCAGCCCTGCTTAGGGAAGTCAAGGATGGTTCTATCGCCGACTTCATGAGTTCCAATATCATTCATCGGTTTGGAATACCTCATGCTATCCTCACGATTAACAGAACCAACATCCGAGCGGCTGAGCTGAAGAGATTGTATGCCAAGTAAAACATTCGCTCGAACCACACCTCCTGCTATCATGCGCGGGCGAATGGACAGATTGAGGCGTTTAACAAAACCCTCTCTAAAATTCTGAAAAAATGGTCGGTCAGAACAGGAAAAGTTGGCCGGACAAGCTCCCCAACGCCCTCTGGGCTTATAGGACAAAGACTCGCAATTCCACCCAGGTGACCCTGTATTCCATGGTTTATGGAGCTGAGGTCGTCCTTCCCATCGAGGTCCAACTGCCCTCATTGCGCACGGCGGTCTACGACCAGCAAGCGCCGAAAACAGTTGCCGAGATCCTTCTAACCGAATTAGAAGCGCTGGATGAAAGTAGGTTTCGCGCTTTACATAACCTGGAAAGGCATCAGAGTAGGATGGATCGAGCTTTAGATAAGAAGGTTCGCCTCCGCTCCTTCCTACAAGGTGACCTGGTGTTGGCTCTCAGAGCGCCAATGATTCCCGGCAGGAAACCACCCAAGTTGGTGCCCAAGTGGGAGGGACCCTTTATTGTCCACAAGGTCTATCCCAATGGTGCGTATTCCCTGATGACTATGGATGGGGAGCGTATCACTCCTCCCACCAACACCAGGTTCCTCAAGAAGTATTTTTCCTAAACGATGGTCCTACATGACCTTAAACTGAACGGTCCAGCATGACCTTAAACTGTATGGTCAAGCACGACCTTAAACTACACTCTTCCCTACGTCTTGGTTCTTCTTGGTCCAAGTTCTAAGACCTAAAACTAAGATCTATATTTCGTCCAGCATGACATTAAACTGTATTTACAGAACTACGTGGGCATGATTCTCATCTTTATGGGATACGTAGGACCACCCGGACGTTTCGTCTTGGGTCCAACCCCATGGTTTCTCTTTTTCATGGTCCTACATGACCTTAAACTGTACGGTCCAGCACGACCTTAAACTGTATGGTCTAGCACGACCTTAAACTACACTCTACCCTACATCTGTGATCTTCTTGGTATGAGTTCTAAGACCTAAAACTATGATTTATATTTCATCCATCATGACATTAAACTGTATTTCCAGAACTACGTGGGCTTGATTCTCATCCTTATGAGATACGTAGGACCGCCCGGATGTTTCATCTTGGGTCCAGCCCCATGGTTTCTCTTTTTCATGGTCCTACATGACCTTAAACTGTACGGTCCAGCATGACCTTACACTGTATGGTCCAGCACAACCATAAACTACACTCTGCCCTACGTCTGGGCTCTTCTTGGTCCGAGTTATAAGACCTAAAACTAAGATCTATATTTCGTCCATCATGATGTTAAACTGTATTTCCAGAACTACGTGGGTTTGATTCTCATCCTTATGAGATACGTAGGACCGCTCGGACATTTCGACTTGGGTCCAGCCCCATGGTTTCTCTTTTTCACGGTCCAGCATGACCTTAAACTGTATGGTCCAGCATGACCTTAAACTACACTCTGCCCTACGGCTGGGCTCTTTTGGTCAGAGTTCTATGACCTAAAACTAAGATCTATATTTCATCCAGCATGACGTTAAACTGTATTTCCAGAACTATGTGGGCTTGATTCTCATCCTTATGAGATACGTAGGGCAGCCAGGACATTTCGTCTTGGGTCCAGCCCCATGGTTTCTCTTTTTCACGGTCCAGCATGACCTTAAACTGTATGGTCCAGCACGACCCTAAACTATACTCTGCTCTACGTCTGGGCTCTTCTTGGTCCGAGTTCTAAGAACTAGAACTAAGATCTATATTTCATCCACCATGATGTTAAACTGTATTTCCAGAACTATGTGGGCTTGATTCTCATCCTTATGAGATACGTAGGACCTCCCGGACGTTTCGTCTTGGGTCCAGCCCCATGGTTTCTCTTTTTCACGGTCCAGCATGACCTTAAACTGTATGGTCCAGGACGACCTTAAACTACACTCTTCCCTACGTCTGGGATATTCTTGGTCCGAGTTCTAAGATATAAAACTATGATCTATATTCCATCCAACATGACGTTAAACTGTATTTCCAGGACTACGTGTGGATTGATTCCCATCCTAAGGTGATACGTAGGACCACCTGAACACCTTGATGTCAGGTCCAGACCCATCTCATAGGAGATCCCACGATCCCCCGGTTCCCAGGGTGTTTGGCATTATGCCCCCTCTTTTGCCCAGGGATCTGCCATCTCTTGGCCGCTCTCGGACTGAGCCCTCTGACCCTTTCATGTGGTCTGCTGATGTGCTCAAAGCACTCTGTTCTAGAAAATGGAGTGCCAGATTTGACTTAGGCAAGTTCCATCCACTTTCCAAGCTTTGTGTTCCCCTTCATTCGGGCCCCCATCATCATTCATACCCGAAGGGACCCCCAAGAACGGTCTGGATACAACTCCCAAGGGATCTCCTACCGTCATCGTCCAATGCCCCTGAGGGTTTCAGACAACAAATTGATACAAATCCCACATTGCGAACATGGTCAATAGTTGATGCTCATTTATTTTTTCCCATGCCTAACACGACAAGATGTTGTGTTGAAAACATGGTCAACAGTAGTCCTCAGTCGTCATGCCGGTTCCCCAGGCCCTGAATGTTGGTGGCATGGTTCATGTCATTTTCCGCCCCGCTGTTCAAAGCTGGAATCTCGACACTCCTTGTACTAACCCTCAGTACACCCCCGCACATTAGACAGACCGAGCTGCGTAACGGTGTCTCTCGAGGCTCCCGCGATCTGAGCGCTAGAGTATGTGCTTGGGTCTCTTCTTTACGGGTTGCAAGCTGCTCGACCTTCAACCCCTTAGGGGAGTGAGGAGTCACCTGGACATTGCGTTTCGGGACCAGCATAGATGCGAGCTAGCATCTTCTGCCCCTCCCTGATTGTTGAAACCTCG
Source organism: Viscum album (assembly GCA_963277665.1). NCBI lineage: Eukaryota > Viridiplantae > Streptophyta > Magnoliopsida > Santalales > Viscaceae > Viscum > Viscum album. Next base: position 1,282,837,011 of record OY728123.1, on the reverse strand, counting down.
TAGGCTCTTTTGCCCGAGGCTCCTCTCTCGGTTGGTCCAAACCATATGACCTTAAACTGTGCTGTTGGTCCAAACCATATGAACTTAAACTGTGCTATTGGTCCAAACCATAAGACCTTAAACTGTGCTGTTGGTCCTACCACACGACCCTAAACTGTGACATTATCATCCTGGCCGCACGACGAAAAATGGCACTACATTGTGGTGACCTCACTGTAGAGGAAATCATGTTGGGTATTGGTTTTATGCCATGCCATTTCTCAACACCTATCATAGCTTGATTCTTGTGGCGACACCATGTCCGGCTACTCTAGGTCTGCCGCTTCACAAAAAAAAACTACTCACCTTAAAGGACAAACAAGATTTATCAAATGCCGCTTCTTTTAGTGCAAGGGTCACGCCCGCACTCCCCCTTTTCCTTTGGAACTGGTATCTTACCATGTCACTTTCAGAAATACGTATGGCTTGATTCTCATCCTTATTAGATACGTAGGAACACCTGGGGAACATCCCCACGGGTCCAGCCTACCTCCATGTTCGGTCCCTCGACTCGAGCGTTTCCCCGGAGAGCACATGTTAAGTAGGGCTTAGGTCCTCCTTAACTTCGGGTTTTGTAGCTGCCTAGCCATGTGTCCATTTCTCCCCTATTCTCATGTTCTGAGCTCTAAGACATAAAACTAAGATCCTCATGGTCCGAGCTCTAAGACCTAAAACTAAGATCCTCATGGTCCGAGCTCTAAGACCTAAAACTAAGATCCTTATGGTCCGAGCTCTAAGACCTAAAACTAAGATCCTCATGGTCCGAGATCTAAGACCTAAAATTAAGATCATCATGGTCCTAGTTCTAAGACCTAAAACTAAGATCTGTATTCCATCCCACATGATGTTAAACTGTATTCCGCCTCGCATGACGTTAAACTGTATTTCGTCCAGCATGACGTTAAACTGCATTTCCAGAACTACGTGGGCTTGATTCTCATCCTTATGAGATACGTATAACCGCCTAGACGTTTCATCTTGGGTCCAGCCCCATGGGTAGATGACCACCATCCCCTTTTATTGTCGGCCCCTCGTCCCGACTTCGTGAGAAATGGTGTCATCTGGATATTTACCCCGAGCATTTTCGTGATGCCCCATGGTAATGATGGTAAGCGGAATTTCTCTCGCCAAAGAAGTCCTGCCTGGAAATTGGGATGACCCGTGATCTGGTTGGTACGTCCGCCTAATGTGCCCCTGCCTTGGTGGTGCAATATCGAGAGTGTTGGACTTTGTTCGAACAAGCCACCACTCCACCTCCCATGCTTTGCATTCCCCATTATACGGACCCTAATTTCCTTTCGCGTTTTATGGGACCCCCTAACAGTATGGATGCTCGACCTATGGTCCGCCTACTATCCTGGGCCAACGTTCCGGAGAACTGGTCATGTTTGACGGGACCCCCTAACAGTATGGATTCTCGACCTTTGGTCCGCCTACTTTCCTGGGCCAACATTCTGGAAAACTGACCAACGATATTTGAGTTAGGCCCCGTGTTGCGAACATGGTCAGTGGTCAGCCCTCATTTATTGTCCTCCAATTCCGGGGAAACGTGATATGGGTGCTGTGTTTCCGCCATGGTTGACAGTTATCCTCCATGGTTGCGCCCCTTTGGGTTTCGAATTTGGGTACCGTGATGCACCATTTCTCTCCATCCCCCTGTGTTCGGATGGATTTCAATGCCCCCGGCATTGCCCCACTCGTGTGTTGAGACACATTGAGAAGTCGACACATCAATCGGCCCGGGGTCTCTTCAAAAGTCCAGGCCCAATTTTGGACGCCGGAAGCTTGGTCAATGCCCCACAGTTGAACGGAATGATGGTACGAGCACCTCTTTCTTCTTGCATTGGTCATGTCCCACAGGAGCCTAGGGGTGAGTTGTTATTCATTTCGAAACTATGTTTGAGCGCATTAAGCCAAGGGTACAAAAGAGTGGATTTGGCCATATATTGGATTGAGATGATGATCAACACAAGAAAAAGATATTGAAATGGCGAAAACAAAGCCCTCAAGGTTTAGCGTGCTGAAGCGATCTTTCGAGCGCTACTACCCTCTAGCTGGTAGCCTCTCGGACCACTTTTCGCACTATGAAGACTCTCTCCTCATCGGCCACCGCAGAGCACAGCTCATCAGCCCTAGCTTGTGCCTACGCCTGCTCGCTTCTAAGCATGGTCATCTGGTGACTCACCTCCACCAGTTGTTCCTGGGCATCAGCCAGCTGGGCAGTCAGTTGCTCCATGAGCTCAGAGCATGTTGCGATGAAGACCTCTTTATCTGCCGCCTACCCTTCGAGGTGTTGGACTTCTTGCTACGCCCTCAGCAGCGTTTGAGCGCTCATTGATCCTTCTTGGTACTACGAAATGTCGGTGCGCCGGCTGCTCTAGCGCATCTTCTCGGCCATGTAATCACCGACCGTTAGATGAAGGGGCTGAGCATCAGCACCTCCGGTGCACAGGAAGCGCAGCCAGGTCTGAAGTGATCCCATTCGCCTCAGCCAATCGGACTGGGGATGCCTAAGAAAGCGCTGGATACACTTCCACCCCTTGCGCCGTGTCATCCAGCTCTCCTCGGCTGCCTCTGAGTCTGAGTCGTCAATCTCCTCAGGGTCAGTAGGTCGGTATATGGGGAAGACCGCTAGCAGATCGGTTGTAGGATCCACCCCAGGGATTTCTTCGTGAGGAATAGAATCCTCGATGTCCAGGCGACCTTCCCTCGCCCCAGCATCAATGAAGCCTCCACCAGCTTCCGACCGCGTTCCGGGAACAACGCCACTGATGTCCACCACCCTCTGTTCATCTATTGTCGGGGCCGACTCAGTGCAGGGAGCATGTTCCGAGAGAGGTGGTATGTCCGCCGCTGGTCCACTCACGGATGGCCCAGGCTCCGCAGCCTGATGTGCCTCCAGTGTTGAGATCACTGCGCGGGGCATACGCTATTCAGATGGGATCTCTTGACACCAAGAATCAATAGTGAAGTGTGAGACTTACAGGAATCCAGAGTGTCGGTCCCCAGATTTCTGGCTGCTGTAGGAGCCGCCATAAGGGGAGACCCCTCTGTGCTGGTTAATTCAATGATGGGTTTCGGATCCCCATCATGTCCCACTGGTTCCTCTCCGCCTTCCTCTGGTGGGGACGCCCGTACACTGCTCATTTTTCCTAAGTAGGATGGGGAAGTGAGTTTAGGAGTGGGAAAGTAGAATGGATGAATGGGGGAAATGAATGAAGACAGAGACAAACCTCGAGAATCTCGGTTATGTCGAGATCAGAGTTGGCAATCTCACCGCTCTCTCGGAGACTCCCTTGGTAGGTCGCCCCTTGCGAACCCTCACCTTCGGGCCCCTCTTCTTCTTCTTCTCCCTTGCCTTCTTCCTCTCCGATTTCCTCCTCCCCCTCCGGCTCTTCATCACTATCACCTTCTCCCGGCGGCATCGCTTCCAGATCATGCTCCTGGCCGAGCATCACTTTCACCAGGAAAGTTGGCTCCGCACGCCACCCCCATTGGCATGCGTATGCGTCCATGGACGTCAGATAAGAGTGTCGCCAATGGAAGTTCACTCAGTTGGTAATCCGAATGAGCCCGACCTCCGGCAGTTGGATCCCGTTCTACATTATATTATGCCAGATGGCTTCGACGCTCAGCGATTTCCGCAGGGTCATCCAGGCTGACCACAGTGCCGGGAGAATTGCGTCTTGAGAAGGATTAAGTACATATCTTATCTGCTTCCCAGGCAGTTCCCTGGCCGCCTCATGTGACCCACATGCGGGTAACGAGGACGTGAAGGCACCATGTGATGTACTCGCTGCCGAAGTCCTGGCCTGCGCAAGCCTCGCTGCCTGACGCGTCCTTGGATCTCCCCTTCCGACGACACCTTCCCTTCTTTCCCGTCGCCCAGTTTCCGCGCGAGTAACCTCAAGTTGCCGGACGCGCTTTTGTAATAGCCCCTCAGGGTACGCAATGATCCATTTTTCATCATATTCGGTTGTGAGTCCGGCATCGACCCCAGTGGGAGGGAGAGTAACGACGTCGCATGAGGCGAAGTTGGTAAACATCAACCACATCTTGCGCAGGACGCATGGATTCTTCTCCTACCATACAGCCGTGAATAGCTTCTTCGGCATTCGCTGAAGGCACCCGAACTGCCTGGAGAATCGAGATGGCACGTATGGCTCGCAGATCACCTTCCCGTCGATCCGAGCCACGAGCACCCCGCACCGAATGCTCTAGAAGTATTCCTACTGTTCCAGAGAGCCTCGCCCATTGTCCACCAGTTGGCCGAATGGGGTGGGGAACAGGCTGAAGTTGAAGTTGGCATGGTTACCGTTGCGGATCCTCATGCCCTCCTCATTGAGCGTCAATGACTCCACCCCTACAATGTTTATCAAGGACGGTAACAGGCCATTGCCCGGAGGATGGATGGAATTTGGGAAAGTATACCCGCCAAGATGAGCCGCCACCCAGCCATGGAAGATCTGGAAGGGACCACAGACCCTCCGAGGTGACCCCCCTTGTAAGATGCGCCCCAGAATGGTATACAGCTTGGCCAGCATGGGGACACCCATGTTGAACTGTTTTTTGGCGGCCATGGAGCCCTCCCTCACCAAAGTCGCTGGATGGTCACCCATCCTCACGTCCCGCACTGGTAGGAGCCACCCGCTCAGGAAGGCGGAAAGGAACCCGGCATACCGGATGTTTGGGTCCTGGGCCTCAATGACGCGGTAGCCCCATGATTGGTATTGAACTACCTCTAGGGTCTTCCAGTATGACCCGTCTTTGCTCCTCTGAGTTGCGGTTGGGCACCGTTTGCCCTATCCCGACATCTTGATGGCAGGATCCTTCTCGAGGAACATGCTGAACCATCCCTTGTAGGCGATGTCCTTCAGGAAGTCCATGACCCCCAGCCTCTCCTTGGCCATCTGCAGTAGGTTCCACGTCAGCATAGGCATCTGCGACATGTCCCCCCAGGTGTTCTTTGGAGGAACAAACTCGTCGTATTGGTAACCCTCCAGTGGGATACCGCCGATGCAGTGAACATCCCAAAGACTGATGCCGAATTCCCCATGATGAAGGTAGAACGTGTTGGTGTCGGTAGACCACCGGGTGAATAACTTTGGTCCAAGTTCAGGCTGACGGTGGAAATGGAACTGCGATGTCCATACCGCCTCGAACATGCCGATATACTGCAGTTCGTCTCCAAACTGGTCACAGGTATGGTGAACTCAGAACGCCCAGGCCCATTCACTGGTGAAGTTACCCTTGGACCGTAGGTCCCAATCCTTCAGCCAACCCTTCGTGTCATCCGTGATGCTCTGACGGAACGTGCTCGTGTAGAGGGCCGGAGAATCCTCTGCCACAGGCTTGTCCCCGTTAATGGTCCTAGTCCCCGAGTTCAGGATATATACATCCATGTGTCTATTTTCCCTGGCAGGACGGCCGTTGTTGGTGATGTTTTAGCGAGGAAGTTCGTCCTCCCGAGTCACCCAGGACCGCAGTGCGTCCACCTCGAAGCCCGGCAATGGTACCTCCTCCAGGATGCCAAAATTCCAGATTGGGAGGTTGTTCGACAAGGGATATGCCTTTTGGGTCGGAGTCAGTAGATTGAACAAGGTGAGATTGTTGGATACGATCACCTTGGGGCCATATACCTCCTCGTTCGCCGCCATTTCTGTCCTACGGACAGCAGCTTCCCCCTCATCGACTCGGTTTGCAGCCATCTCGACTTTTTCGGGAATTAGGTGAAATCAGGATGAAGTGCGCGGAATCAGAGTGTTCGGCGTGCAATCTGGCTGAGTTGTGCGAAATCTGGCAGTTGAGCGCACAATCGGCACGCTAAGCGAGGAAGGTCCCGGTTTGGCGCGAAATCATGGCCAACATTCGGAAGGAATTCCGCGCTGCCAGTGCGTTATTGCGTGCAGCCGCGGAGAGATTTCGCGCCCGAGAGCGATAAGCTTATCGCGCGGTAACAAGAAGAAGTATAGATCTTGGACCCAATGCCCCTTCTAATAGGCGAGGCCAGGGTTCGGCGCTGCGCAGAAAGAACATTTCACGCACGCCCATGAGTTTTGCGCACGCCGTCGGATTTTTTGCGTGCAACGTGATCAAGAGACTTAGCGTTTTGGCGTTTTGGCATTTCCCTTGGAATCCGATCGTTGCGACCTCTCGCCGATCCAATTCCATGGGGGGCATTTGTTGACGCCGAAAAAAATACCGCAACTCCTGGAGGAAGTTTCGGAATGACGAAGCGAAGTCATATTCGGAATCAGAAGCCCGATACGGAGGCCCGGGAAGTGGTGCGCGAATTAAAGGAGGATCCGCGTGCAAAAATGTTCTGCGCGCGAAGTGCTCCAGGGATTTGCCGAATTATACTGGTGCGGCGTGCAATAATTGCACACCCCGTGTATCCGCGGTGAGAATTTGAACGCAAGTGGTTCCCAGTGTGGAAAGCTTCTCGCGCCGCCTAGATTCCGCGCCAGAGGTCGCCTATAAATATAAGGTGACCCCGAACGGTTTGGGGTTGAGGAATCCGAAGCGACTCTCGTACGGGAAATTCGTCTCCCCCCACATGAAAGATGACATCCAGGTAATCCCGAATTCCGCGAAACCTTGCCCCGAAGTTTGCCTTTGCGCGCAACTCCACCGGCTTCAGTGAATTTGCCCCTTTCCCCGGTTTCCCTACTTGCACGCAATCCGTGGGCCGTGCTCGCAATACCCTGCGTGCGCGCCAAACCATGCGCCAATTCACTCTTCGCGCACAATTCCAATACTTAAATTTTGCGTCGTCCCGGTGTTTTGCGCGCAAATCGTCCCTTTTGCATGCACAGAGATGAGGACCCCTCACCTTGACGCCCCAGGGATACCCCCTGCACCGGCACCTGATGTCTCCCCTGCCGGGCATGCGCACCATGCGTTGTTTTCCTGCACGGCCTTCCAGGCTCGTGCGAAGTAACCTCAAGGTCTCTTGGTCCATGTTTACCGTTGCATTGCTTTTCCTTAAGCTTCTTTGCAGAGGCACACTAACGACTATTGCTTCTTCGCATAGCCACGCTAACGTGGACCCCCGATGGTTTGCCCTGCGACCCCCTTTCACCACGGCCTTGCTGGTGCCTTCCCTTCCACAAGGAGTAGATGGCGTTGGGCATGTAAGCCCTAGGGGTGTGGAGAAAACGCACCTCGTCCAAGCTGCAGGACGTTAGACTGCTAAGCACCTCGTCCTTAACACAAGATGTTAAACTGTGGTCCGACGCCGTGCTTCGCACGCAGGGTCCCCCCAACTCAGAAATTTTTTACGCCACTTGTCTCCAAAGGAATGGACTCTTCCTCACATGGAATGAGATCCTCCTTGTCAGAGTGGCGTTTGTCCGCGTGGGAAGGGCTTCCTCAGAGCGTAATCCCCTAACCTTTTGTACGGATGATTGCACCCATGTATCTCCGTACTTCCCCCTGCCAAGGCCAGTGAAGTCCTTTTCCCACTGTGCTTTGTCGCACCACGAGCCTCCACCCTGGAGTATTCCCCGGCACCAAGGGCCGCTAACCATGCGTAAGCCCCTATTTCCTCTTTGGGCCGCTCAATGCATAAGCCCCATTTCACTTCTCACGGATGCACCCTTCGCGACGTGATCGTCTGGTCCCTGGTGCCTCTTGTTTCCCACACCGAGCATGACTCACGTGGGCTTAGAGTGCGCATCCACCATGACATCCTCCTATGGGCCGCCTTAGAGCGTAAGCCCCATCCCAGCGAACTACGTGGACTTTGATCCGTGCTAGCGCACGGTACGTAGTAAGCCTCCACGAGGTTCAATCCCACCACCTGGTCGTTCTGACCTTTCCATGTCGGTTCCCTAACCACCTTTGGCCGCCTCAGAGCGTAAGCCCGAAATCTTCCGTCCGGCATGACATTAAACTGTATTCCGTCCCGCATAACGTTAAACTGTATCGTGTCCCGCATGACGTTAAACTGTATTTCGTCCCGCATGATGTTAAACTGTATTTCGTCCCACATGACGTTAAATTCTATCACGTCCCGCATGACGTTAAACAATATTCCGTCCCGCGTGACGTTAAACTGTATCCCCCCTCTTGGGCTGTCTTAGAACGTAAGCCCCATGCATCACCCCACCATCCATCCTGATCCTTACCGAGCCGCCACATCCCGGTGAGAACATGCCACCCTTTCCCACTCCATGTCATATGGGAGTCCGCCCACGTGCTGGCCCCAACATCGGTGTTTCCCCTAGGGATCCTTTAACCCGATCTGTCTCTGCAAGACGTTAAAATCGCGACATACCCCGTGTTAAACATGGGAAGCTGAGGAAAACTTCATATGGTACACATTCCCTACGTTCGATGTGGGATGCCTCGGTCTTTCGCGCCCTCGAGAAGCCCTGTGATGAGGGACCAAAGACAGACATGCCGACGATGCCCCAATGTGACCATTCACCTCACCGTAGGTTGCTGTCCCGACAAGACCCCTTGGAGCGTCTTGATAGAAGCAGCATAATTAACTGGCATCCATGCAGATATGGCACTGGGAATGAGCTTCACGAATCCGTCTTAAATCTTTGAGGGAGACCCGGACTAGGTGACGAGCTCCGAGGAGGAATCCACGGAAGGAAGAACCAACATCCCATCATCCCGGTTTCGATCAAGGAGCAGACATCCCTGAACAAGGAACGGATGCTGCCCACCTTTGGAAAGCGGGAATGCGGGACAACAAGCAGTGCACCCTCCCCGGTGGACGGACGCGCGCGCCCCGGCGAATGTGTCGGAAACAATATTGAAACCCTCTCTACAAATATGTTCCTGAGTCGAGTTTTTCAATACCATTTTTAATAAAAACATTGAAATTATCATTCATTGTGTATGTGAATGGTCTATAGATTGGATACTGACACATGCATATCGTGTGGCATGGGAAAAAATTTTAATTTCCCTATGTGTCATCTAGTGATTATCCCTATGATTTTTCTAAAAGAGGAGAGCACACAAAACAGTTTGTCACTTATAAATGAGCGTAAAAATGGTGGGTTTTTAGAATAAACCAATAAGGAAAATATTTGGCAGGAAATTTTAAAATCAAATCATTGAAAACTATGATATAATAAGGTTTATTAGGTCAGGGACAATTTCAAAATTTTAAGGATACCCTTGTTTAATTTCATTCAAACCTCTTCTTCTGAGTTTATTACTGTGATATTCCAAAATAATTCCCTCTCACATCCTTTATGAAATTCTAATGGTGAGATAAAACATTACCAATATCTTAATTTGGTCTACTATCCTTCTTTGTGAAAAATTGTTCAATGAATATCCACAATTGACTAGGGAAATACCCGATTGGGACTTATTTATCTCAAAAAATCATGAACATCCACTATTATTTTTACACATACTAATAATCCTCGAGTATATCAATACTAATCTCTGGTCTATTCCATCATATTTAAAACCAAAATAAGTGGAAAAATATAATGATTGATTGATAAAGAAAAAATAAATAATGGAATTAAAATTCAAGAATGATCAGACTTCATAATAAAATATTATATATTAAATTGAAAAAAACTTTGAAGAAGAAACATATTTCAATCAATTATGTTGAATAATTCATGAATTAAAAAAATAGAAACCAAAACATCCCCAATCCATGTAAAAGGTAACCCCACCATGGTAAGGGTAATAAAGATGAATAGGGAAGAATAAGCAATTAAAAATTTATGGAAAAGAAAAGAAATAGTATATACTAAGCCAAAACGTTCTCCTCCTTAGTGTCCTGGTAGGAATGAGATGGAATGAGATGCTTTGAGAGGGAGGAACTCCCCTCCATTTATAGGAATAATTTATCCCCCAAAAATTGTCATGTTTTAGACACAATAAATGGCGTATCCATATGTTTCATCCTTATTTATTTTTGTTCATAAATAGAGTTTACATATCTCCTCAAAATGATATCATATTTGGATATGTATTCCGAGAGTTGTTCCCAATTTACTCAGAATGTTTATTTTTTCCGGTCAGACTCTCCAAATCTCAATCCACCTGATTAGAATTCTTTAATGAATATTAAAATAGCTGATTCATGAATCCATTATATCATTAATGATGTTAAAAAACTTTTTATGTGTCTACAACCCGATTTCATTGCTCTTGGGCACACCATGAATAAGTTAGGTACCTCGAAATTTTTTTTACAGATATGTAAAAAGTTTTCTTTGTCTAAATTGTAAGATTTTTTTGAGATTTAATATGATCGATTAAAGGTTTTTTCAAGAATTATGATATGAATCTATAGATGTGAATAATTCTAAAATGAAAAAAATTCACAATTTGTAGTAATATATAACTTCTTATTGCCAAAATACATAAATAATTTAAAATATTTAAAAATATGACATGTTCCATTTTAACCATTAAGCTCAAAATACCACCAATATCATAAAATGTGGAAATTTATCTTAAAGTAGCACATTTATGGGATTTTAAACAATTAAATTCAATTTAAATTTATTGAAAATACTTTCTATATAAATTCCCTAAACATAACACTAGTAATCTAGGACAAGTAAACCTCAAAATTAAATCAATTCCAAAACAAAACACATAACCATAAGATCTACCAAATCCATACCAAGAAACAAAAAGATAACATTACTCATCAAAAAAATTATTCCAGGCATACCATTTAGATCATTTTATATATTTCCACTTCATTTCATATTCCATTGACACAAAAAAACTACCTCATATGAATTTTCTCTCGTCTCACAATTGTAAATGTTAAACAAGGGTTTTATCATCAAATATAATTCAAGAGTAGCAATAGGATTAATAAATTCCTAAATATCCACCCGATGTTACTCTAGGACATGTGTTTCTCATGAGAACATTTTAGGGTTGTTTGGTGGATTTCGGTTGGTAGGATATAGATGTTATAAATACCGAGTCTGAAAACGGAGGGCCTGGATATTTTTGATGAAAAATTTCAAAATTATAATTTTCACTCAATTATGGTCTCCTTATCTTCCCCTTTGTTGAATATTAGCTCTATCATCATGAAAAAAGTAATGTCCACACAATTTTTCATTTAACTAGAAAACATTATTCTGAAAGATAGTTTTTTGTGAAATCTCCAAATAGTCAGAGTAATCTCTATACATAGGATGATCTATAAAGGCACAAATTCTATGATCATGTATTCTCCATAATGTAACATCATTACACAAAATGATATCTTCAGTAGAAACATCAACTTTCCAACATATAATTATCCACCCAATGTATCACCAAATGATGTATTACCCCTCAAAAAAGCACCCCCACTATTAAGTTCATATAGATCATGAAATTGAACTTCAAGATGAGTTTGGATAGAGAAAATATATAAGGCCCAGGCCTTAAACCTTACTTAATATTGAATAAAATGAATAATTCACATTGAGGATCTTTTTAGGTTTAGAGTTTTAGAGAATTAGAACATAACTATTACATCATAAAAGATTACAAAGTAGACACTTCTACTAAGTCTCCATAAAATAAAAACTCTTAAAAAGAAAGATGTCTAGATTCCATGTTTTAGATAGCATGAAATTCCCTTGATCCCATCCTTGACCTTATTCCACTTTAAGTCCTGTGAAAAACATTTCGAAAAACTTGGGGTGAGCATAAAAAGCTCAGTAAGGGATACAAAAATAATGAAAACTGTTAGTTTTACAACATCAAGTAAACCATGTATACTATATCAAAGTAATACCTTCACCTTCATGAAGTAGTAAAAAAAATCTTCACTGAATAAAGTATCATTACCTACCTTTTTGTAACCAAAGGAATTACCATAAAACCCATATAAAGAACACATAGAATATATAAAGGTAACTTGGGACATAAACATACTTAAGTGGAATAACCATACGATTGACTTCCACACATATCACTTAATGGAATATCCATACGGCCAATTTCCATACATACTTAATGGAATAGCCATACGGCCGACTTCCATACCCAATGCATTGGAGGTTATAACGTAACCACCCGTGCTGGTATTCACGACACCACCCGTCATATGGTTTATAACGTAACCACCCGTTAAAATGTCCAAGTACCAATATAAAATCATAAAACATAAAACCAATATAAAGGAATGATAAAATTTCCACAATTCAATCACAATATATCATAAATATATTGACATAATAGAATCATTTATCAAAACCATTTTCAATACCAAAATACATAAAAGAGTATATGGTATTTATTTTATTTTAAAAACATTACGTCTTGTTGAGGAAGCCAAAGATCAAATAATACTCGCGGTGGCGGAAAAAGGTCGTTGTCACCGCGTACGTTAAAAAAAACATTCCTTTTTGTCGTTTAGTAAAATACTTCGTAGAAAAAAGTTTCCTTTTGTATAAATGTAAAATTCAAAGGAGTTTATACACCGTATAAAAGAAATTTGTGTATAAAACGAAATATGCCTCAATGAAAGGAGATTGAGACGAAGTCCATTGCCAAGATCATTTTTTAAAATAAAATAGATCTATTATGTGTATTCACTATAGGTACACATAAAGAAAGTAAAAAAATACAAAATAATACATAATAATATCAGGACATAATTTGAAAGTAGGAGATTAACCCAAAGAATGGAAGTTGGGTTAAAAAATTCCCTTACCTCGGGTCCGACTTGACTCGATCGTTCTTTAACGTCCTGAATAATAAACTTGAGTTAATTTATACTTGATTAAGAACCTTTTTAAAGTTCTTTATTCCATTTATATTACTTATTGCCATGTTATAAACATTATGTTACCATTTAAGTTAATAATGTTTGTTTTGTCAATATTTGGTTCTTTAATCGAAAGCTGACTTCTTACAATTACATGTTGTTCATGTGGTCAAAAGTTCTTTATATCCAGAATGAAATTCCCGATTTGGATATAATATGTATCATATATATCCAGCATATACATGTATTTATAATATTACATAATCATTTAGAGGAAAGAAATGAAATGCACCGTTCATGGAGACGGTAAGCCGTACGTACGCATGAACGCTACTTCCATTTCTTTGTCATATTAGTGGAATTAAAACTAAATGAGAGGTATGTATATTTTAATTCCTGAATTATATTCATCATTTAGATATATCATTAATTATATATATACATTATATACATGTAATTTTAATAGTACATTACATTTGGGGATAAGAAATGAAATGCACCGTGCATGGAGACGGTAAGCCGTACGTACGCATGAACGCTACTTTCATTTCTATCTCATACTTTAATGGAAAGAAATAATAATGATATAGAGGTATATTATAATTCCAGTATAACATCATATATAATAACTTTAAATCCATCCTTTACACGTCCCACATATGGCATTAACGAATCACATCACTTTTAGGGGGCGGTAGTCCGCACTTCCTTAAATGAAGATATCGTGTTTACCCATAATGGAAACCATAAAGGTATGCCAAAAATGAAAAATACAGAAGCCTAAAGAAAACATAAACACATTATATATCATATATAAAAATAGTGACATCATAATGGCCACCCATGAAGGTGTTAAATGAGTATTGAACAATCATCATTTCGGGAGGCAGAATTTCGCCATCCACGGAAACCGTATGTTCTTTAACCATTTGATGTAGTTGTGTGAGAGTGTAGCTCAAATAAATATTATAACAACATCCTAGTATATTGAAGATACTGGTGTTGTTACAAAAGAAGTAAATAAAAAGAGTTTAGAGGGTTGGAGAAGCAAAATAAAACAAATGAACAAGAGAGAATGAATTACCTTTAAAAGTGTAACTCCCTTTTGATTTGAGCCTAAAGGCTTCCTTTGAAAGGATTCTGCCCAGAGGGAATCCTCTAGGATGATGAGAGGGATGTGGAGAGAGTAATTGGTCATGGGTTGGCCGAGCCAAAGGCTTGAGAAGTGTGTGAAATGGGGTAGAGGTGGGGGCCTTTTATAAGAGGAGAGGAGGGGCACTTTTGGAAAGTAAAGAAATATTACTTTATTTGAAAATGTGTTTCAGTTTTAAAAGGTCCCACATTGATATAATTCGTGGATAAGGTGATAAGGGTTCTAAATCCACTCATCAAACTAGTTTTTGACATGTATAGGTTTTAGATTTTTCATTATCTTTCCATTTTATTTAAATCGTCAAATAATGATGTCATCGCTGCATCATTATTATGTCATATATAATTTAATTTATTTAAAATCTAAAAATTATAAAAAAAATACTATGTTGTAGGAAATCTCTTTATATTTTCAATGACTATTTATAATCAAAATGTGGACGTGTATAACCCCACTCAAAAATTATTTTAGTAAAACAATTTATGTTAGTGTCATTTTCACTTTAACATTAAATAAAAATATATTAATGTCATTTTCCAACTAAAGTGGCTCCATGGGGTCCCCAAGTTGGCCCATGGCTTGTCTTGGTCGGCCATGACTCACCCAATAGTTGTAGGACAAGTTTCATGGTGTTTTCACATTCTTATAATACCATTTTTACCTTAAACTACACTAATTACCTCTAATCGCGATTAAAAACTTAATAAGTTACTATTCACCAAAAAATTATTTTAATCTCATTGAACCACATTTTACTTCTTAATGACAACCATGTATGTTGGATTTTCAAAATTCAATACACATTAGTGGTAAACATTCATTTAACTGAAAAATCAGTTTGCTTGATTACCACTTAGTGGTTTCACTATTCATCAAAAATTGAAGTTTTTCAGAAAATTACCAAAAATTCACCCTAAGCTATATTTGATATTCCGAATTCAAAAATGAATTCTATTTTAAAAAATTCAAATCATATAAGTCACATTAATTAATTTAATAATTAATTCCTGCTGCCAGAGCAAATAGCGTGTTTTTACAAAACAATAAGTATCAAAAGATTGACACTAGTTTAAGTCCGATTTCAAAGTGAAATTAATTCCAACGACCACTATTGGATTTAATGGTAAAAATATTTTCTAATTTCACTTTAAAACCAATTTAAAAGATAATATAATCATATAAATAAATTATATTAAAAATAGGTTTTGAATTAAAATACAACATTTTACACTATTCATTAAAAAAAAGAACTTTATCAGAAAGGTACCAAAACTTTACACAAAGTAAATTTTGATGTCCCGATTCTAAAGAAGAGTTATATTTGGTCCAAAATAAAGTATAAGAGTTATCAAAACTATATTTAATGACGGTTCACCATTAAAAGGTGATAAGTGAACCTTTAGTGAAAATTAGAGTATATATGCCCTAAAATTGAACTCTTTCCGTATTTTAAGCCTTTATATTTTATTGGGTAAATGTATAAACATTTAAAAACATATCTAATCATATTTTAGTTATTTCTATCCATTCCCGCCAGTACAATGGCTACTTGTTAACTAACATTTAAAATAATATTATTTTATTACTAGTGTGCTACGTAAGTTTCAAAGAAACTCATCGTTGCGTATCAGGTACGCTATCGAACATAGCAACCCCTTTAAAATAAAATTAATATTTAATTCGTAAATATTAATAAATATGAAATTTATTTATTCTTTATTTACCTGGGATGTTACATCCTTCCCCCCTTTTGGGAATTGCGTCCTCGAAATTTTATTCACTTATCAAAATAAGTGGTGGTATTTATCCCTCATAGCATTTTCAGATTCCCACGTTGCCTCTTCAATCACATGGTTTTTCCACAAAACCTTTACCTGATGAATCACCTTATTCCATAACACTTGCTCCCTGTGGTCAAGAATCTGGACCGGTTGTTCCTCATAAGATAGGTTCTCTTCCAGCTAAACTACCTCTGGAATCAAAACATGAGATGGATCTGGCATATAATTTCTCAACATTGAAATGTGAAAAACATTGTGTACCTGAGATAAACTCGGAGGTAAAGACACTCGGTATGCAACTGATCCAACTCTCTCCAGAATTTCATATGGTCCAATAAACCTTGGACTCAACTTTCCTTTCTTACCAAATCTCATCACACTTTTCCAAGGAGAAACCTTGAGAAAAACATGATCACCTACCTCGAAAGATAGATCCTTCCTCCGGTTATCCGCATAACTCTTCTGCCTACTATGAACTATTCTCTTGTGCTTCTGAATCAACTGATCTTTTTCTGCCATCTCTTCTACCAATTTTGGTCCCATCAGCTTCCTTTCACCCACTTCATTCCAAAATGCTGGTGTTCGACCCCGCTTCCCATATAATGCCTCAAATAGTGCCATCTGTATACTGGAATGAAAGCTGTTATTATAAGAAAATTCAACCAACGAAAGATGTTGGTCCCAACTTCCCTGATAATCCATAGAACAAGCTCGTAGCATATCCTCCAATGTCTGGATTGTTTGTTCTGACTGCCCATCTGATTGAGGATGAAAAGCTGTACTAAAATTTAATTCAGTACCCAACGACTTCTGATGGCTTTACCAAAATTTAAAAGTAAACCTGGGATCATGATCCGATACAATGGAGAGAGGAACTCCATGTAACCTGACTATCTCTTTAAGATACAGACAGGAAAGTTGATCAAGAGGGAACGTATCTCGTATAGAAAGGAAATGAGCAGATTTGGTCAAGCGATCAACAATAACTCAGATTGCATTATTACCTCGAGATGTCTTCGGTAATCCAACAACAAAGTCCATGGATATATTCTCCCATTTCCACTCTGGCACTGGTAAAGGCTGAAGCATCCCTGCCGCTCTGCTTTAACCTGTTGACATGTCAAACACTTCACAGTAAAATCAGAAATGTCACTTTTCATTCCATCCCACTAGTAATACTCCCGCAGATCTCTGTACATCTTAGTACTGCCAGGATGAACTGAAAACAGGGAACTATGAGCCTCACATAACAACTCATTCTTCAACTGTGAATCACAAGGCACACATAACCTCTTCACAAACCTCAAAACACAAACACAATCTTATCCAAGAACTCATGGAAAATTTTATTCATAAGGTCCATGAATACAGCAGGTGCATTGGTTAACCCAAAAGACATAACTACAAATTCATAATGGCCATATCTAGTACGGAACGCAGTCTTCGGAACGTCTGCTTCTTTTACTTTCAACTAATGGTACCCCGACCACGAGTCAATCTTCGAAAAATACTGAGCTCCCTGGAGCTGATACAACTTCATTCGATGGCCCAACATCTGCTGAAGTTGTTGCAAAGGATTTTACCACCCCTTTCTGCTTGTAGTCTAACGGCTTCCCGTCACTCAAGCTCCTTGTCGGAAACTCGTCTGCATAATGACCCATTTCATTACACTTAAAACATCTTACCGTTGGCTTTTCATTTCCTGCTTGATCATCTTCCTTACAGTTACGTGCAATATGACCAGACTTACCACACCGAAAGCACTTACCAGACTTGGATAAACATTCTCCAGGATGCATTTTACCACACTTCTCACAGGATGGATATTTGGTTTTCTTACCTCCTTGCTTCTTTGATTAATTCTTCCCCTTGGCCTGCCAACTAGACCTCTTATTCTGTTGTTTTTCATAGAACACCTGATCATCGGCAAACTCCATTTCCACCTTCTCCGCACATCGAACAAGTTTTTCATAACTTTTGAACTCACGAGAAGCTAAAGCCCTTCGATACTTTGGCTTTAACCCTGAGTAAAAACGGTTTATTTTACTATCAAGATCTCGTATGAAGTTTGGAGCATACCTTTCCAATCGAGTGAACTTTTCTTCATAAGCAGCCACTGAATCATCCTCCTGCCTCAATTCTAGGAACTGTTTTTCCATCCTAAGACGAACCACCTTAGGAAAATATTTCACAAGAAACATACCTTTGAATTTGTCCCAGTGAAGATCCTCAATCTCATCACCATCCCTTATATTTTTCACCATCGACCACCACTGATCAGCTTCACCTTCAAAACGGTAAACAGCAAGACTAACCTTTTGATGTTCTGAACAACCCATGACATCAAAAATCTTCTCCAGTGCTTTAATCCACCCTTCAGCTTGCACAGGGTCAGATGATCCTCTGAATGATGGGGGATGTTGCCTCATGAAGTGTTCCACCACTGACATGTTCCTCTGTGGTTGATCTGGCTGATCTCGTGCATGTATACCACCACCATTTATAGCCTGAGTTAATTGTGCCATCACTGCAACAAACTGTTCAGTTCCGATTCCGACCATCTCAGGTTGCTGATTTGGAAGGTTATCTTCCTCCTGATGTCGTCCCAACATAGCTGCTTTGTTTCCTCTGCGGAAAACCATTCTGAACACAGAAATATCTTTGGCGAAGCAACATGGTAATCCGTAAAAGCTATATCATTTCAATCATATTATAATTTAACACTTTTCTAACTCCTAATGTTGTCTAAACTGACCTTTGATACCAACTATAAGGACCCGACCTTAAACCTTACTTAATATTGAATAAAATGAATAGTTCACATTTAGGATCTTTTCAGGTTTAGAGTTTTAGAGAATTAGAACATAACTATTACATCTTAAAAGATTACAAAGTAGACACTTCTACTAAGTCTCCATAAAATAAAAACTCTTAAAAAGAAATATGTCTAGATTCCATGTTTTAGATAGAATGAAATTACCTTGATCCCATCCTTGACCTTATTCCACTTTAAGTCCTGTGAAAAACATTTCGAAAAACTTGGGGTGAGCATAAAAAGCTCAGTAAGGGATACAAAAAGAATGAAAACTGTTAGCTTTTCAACATCAAGTAAACCATGTATACTATATCAAAGTAATACCTTCACCTTCATGAAGTAGTAAAAAAAATCTTCACTGAATAAAGTATCATTACCTACCTTTTTGTAACCAAAGGAATTACCATAAAACCCATATAAAGAACACATAGAATATATAAAGGTAACTTGGGACATAAACATACTTAAGTGGAATAACCATACGGTTGACTTCCACACATATCACTTAATGGAATAGCCATACGGCCAATTTCCATACATACTTAATGGAATAGCCATACGGCCGACTTCCATACCCAATGCATTGGTGGTTATAATGTAACCACCCGTCCTGGTATTCACGACACCACCCGTCATATGGTTTATAACGTAACCACCCGTTAAAATGTCCAAGTACCAATATAAAATCATAAAACATAAAACCAATATAAAGGAATGATAACATTTCGACAATTCAATCACAATATATCATAAATATATTTACATAATAGAATCATTTATCAAAACCATTTTCAATAACAAAATACATAAAAGAGTATATGGTATTTATTTTATTTTAAAAACATTACGGCTTGTTGAGGAAGCCAATGATCAAATAATACTCGCGGTGGTGGAAAAAGGTCGTTGTCACCGTGTACGTTAAAAAAACATTCCTTTTTGTCGTTTAGTAAAATGCTTCGTAGAAAAAAGATTCCTTTTGTATAAAAGTAAAAGTCAAAGGAGTTTATACACTGTATAAAAGAATGTTGTGTATAAAACGAAATATGCCTCAATGAAAGGTGATTGAGACAAAGTCCCTTACCAAGATCATTTTTTAAAATAAAATAGATCTATTATGTGTATTCACTATAGGTACACATAATGAAAGTAAAAAAAATATAAAATAATACATAATAATATCATGACATAATTTGAAAGTAGGAGATTAACCCAAAGAATGGAAGTTGGGTTAAGAAATTCCCTTACCTCGGGTCCGACTTGACTCGATCGTTCTTTAACGTCCTGAATAATAAACTTGAGTTAATTTATACTTGATTAAGAACCTTTTTAAAGTTCTTTATTCCTTTTATATCACTTATTTCCATGTTATAAACATTATGTAACCATTTAAGTTAATAATGTTTGTTTTGTCAATATTTGGATCTTAAGTCGAAAGTTGACTTCTTACAATTACATGTTGTTCATGTGGTCAAAAGTTCATTATATCGAGAATGAAATTCCCGATTTGGATATAATATGTATCATATATATCCAGCATATACATGTATTTATAATATTACATAATCATTTAGAGGAAAGAAATGAAATGCACCATTCATGGAGACGGTAAGCCGTACGTACGCATGAACGCTACTTCCATTTCTTTGTCATATTAGTGGAATTAAAACTAAATGAGAGGTATGTATATTTTAATTCCAGAATTATATTCATCATTTAGATATATCATTATTTATATATATACATTATATACATGTAATTTTAATAGTACATTACATTTGGGGATAAGAAATGAAATGCACCGTTCATGGAGACGGTAAGCCGTACGTACGCATGAACGCTACTTTCATTTCTATCTCATACTTTAATGGAAAGAAATAATAATTATATATAGGTATATTATAATTCCAGTATAACATCATATATAATAACTTTAAATCCATCCTTTACACGTCCTACATATGTCATTAACGAATCACATCACTTTTAGGGGGCGGTAGTCCGCACTTCCTTAAATGAAGATATCGTGTTTACCCATAATGGAAACCATAAAGGTATGCCAAAAATGAAAAATACAGAAGCTTAAAGAAAACATAAACACATTATATATCATATATAAAAATAGTGACATCATAATGGCCACCCTTGAAGGTGTTAAATGAGTATTGAACAATCATCGTTTCGGGAGGCAGAATTTCGCCATCCACGGAAACCGTATGTTCTTTAACCATTTTATATAGTTGTGTGAGAGTGTAGCTCAAATAAATATTATAACAACATCCTAGTATATTGAATATACTGGTGTTGTTACAAAATAAGTAAATAAAAAGAGTTTAGAGGGTTGGAGAAGCAAAATAAAACAAATGAACAAGAGAGAATGAATTACCTTTAAAAGTGTAACTCCCTTTTGATTTGATCCTAAAGGCTTATTTGAAAGGATTCTGCCCAAAGGGAATCCTCTAGGACGAGGAGAGGGATGTGGAGAGAGTAATTGGTCAGGGGTTGGCCGAGCCAAAGGCTTGAGAAGTGTGTGAAATGGGGTAGAGGTGTGGGCCTTTTATAAGAGGAGAGGAGGGGCACTTTTGGAAAGTAAAGAAATATTACTTTATTTGAAAATGTGTTTCAGTTTTAAAAGGTCCCACATTGATATAATTCTTGGATAAGGTGATAAGGATTCGAAATACACTCATAAAATTGGTTTTGGACATGTGTAGATTTTAGAATTTTCATTATCTTTCCATTTTATTTAAATCGTCAAATAATGATGTCATCGCTGCATCATTATTATGTCATATATAATTTAATTTATTTAATGTCTAAAAATTATAAAAAAAATACTATGTTGTAGTAAATCATTATAAATTTTCAATGACTATTTATAATCAAAATGTGGACTTGTATAACACCACTCAAAAATTATTTTAGTAAAACAATTTATGTTAGTGTCATTTTCACTTTAACATTAAATAAAAATATATTAATCTCATTTTCCAACTAAAGTGGCTCCATGGGGTCCCCAAGTTGGCCCATGGCTTGTCTTGGTCGGCCATGACTCATCCAATAGGTGTAGGACAAGTGTCATGGTGTTTTCACATTCTTATAATACCATTTTTACCTTAAACTACACTAATTACCTCTAATCGCGATTAAAAACTTAATAAGTTACTATTCACCAAAAAATTATTTTAATCTCATTGAACCACATTTTACTTCTTAATGACAACCATGTATGTCGGATTTTCAAAATTCAATACACATTAGTGGTAAACTTTCATTTAACTGAAAAATCAGTTTGCTTGATTACCACTTAGTGGTTTCACTATTCATCAAAAATAGAAGTTTTTCAGAAAATTACCAAAAATTCACCCTAAGCTATATTTGAAATTCCGAATTAAAAAATGAAGTATATTTTACAAAATTAAAATCATATAAGTCACATTAATTAATTTAATAATTAATTCCCGCTTCCAGAGCAAATAGCGTGTTTTTACAAAACAATAAGTATCAAAAGATTGACAGTAGTTTAAGTCCGATTTCAAAGTGAAATTAATTCCAACGACCACTATTGGATTTAATGGTAAAAATATTTTCTAATTTCACTTTAAAACCAATTCAAAAGATAATCTAATAATATAAATAAATTATATTAAAAAGGGGTTTTGAATTAAAATACAACATTTTATATTATTCATTAAAAAAAGAACTTTATCAGAAAGGTACCAAAAATTTACACAAAGTAAATTTTGATGTCCCGATTCTAAAGAAGAGTTATATTTGGTCCAAAATAAAGTATAAGAGTTATCAAAACTATATTTAATGACGGTTAACCATTAAAAGGTGATAAGTGAACCTTTAGTGAAAATTAGAGTATATATGCCCTAAAATTGAACTCTTTCCGTATTTTAAGACTTTATCTTTTATTGGGTAAATGTATAAACATTTAAAAACATATCTAATCATATTTTAGTTATTTCTATCCATTCCCGCCAGTACAATGGCTACTTTTTAACTAACATTTAAAATAATATTATTTTATTACTAGTGTGCTACGTAAGTTTCAAAGAAACTCATCGTTGCGTATCGGGTACGCTATCGAACATAGAAACCCCTTTAAAATAAAATTAATATTTAATTCGTAAATATTAATAAATATGAAAATTCTTTATTCTATATTTACCTGGGATGTTACAAAATATCCTTGTAATTCGGCTATCATAATAGGCTATTAATGAATTCTAAGGGGTAAAAGGATTAATGTACAAGGTAATCCATAATAAGAAGGATAATTTATAAAAGGGGGCTTAAAAACAAATAAATTATTCATCATTTAAAAAAAAGTACATAAAACCCTCATGTTTTGATAGAAAAAAATATAATTCTATTTAAAGATAGCATGGTTTGGTTATCTAAAAAATGATGTGAATGTAAATAATATGAAAACAATGGGTGAGAGTCCTCATAGGAAAATGATATAAAAAATAATGATAGTGAGATGTGGAATGGGATTTAAACATCAGAGTACTTATAATGAAATTACAAAATATTTGAACTTGAAACAATGTCATTTCAACATTCATTTATGCCCAATATCATGATATTGATTATTTCACTCATTGATATTAATTTCAAAAATAAAAAGATAATAATTTATGCTCAGAAGTTTTGACTACATAATAAATATCAAAAATAAACCCACAAATATATGAAATAAAGTGAACATTTTTTTAATAATAATAGTAAACCAAACAGCCGAAGAAAATAATAAAATACAAAGGTTACCTCCCCCACAGATAAATGATGAAACATCCTTAGTGAATTCAAATGGATTTAACATGCAAGATGTTTTGAAAAGGAATAACACCCAGGAATAAAATGTAAAGTAGATGTATGAGATAATGAATTTTTTTGATAAAAAGGTTGGGGGATTTTGATGTCCTCCACTGGTTATGATGGTAGGGTCCCATGGTATTTTTTCAACCTATCCCCATTCACAGTGAATGGATCCTTCTATACAACGTTCATAATTTTCACATCACTAAAAGGACATACAAGAGTGAAAATAAATGGATCTTACCATCTGGAATGATATTTTCATGGCATCAACATGAGTCATGAGTTAAATAACAACACTTTTTCTCCATGATAGAAGTATTTCAGAAAGATCATCTAGTCATGGGACACTCTTGTTCTTTCTTCTAAAATCCTTGAATTTTCTAATTCTTCCCTTATAATTTGATCAATCTCTTGAAACGTAAATCTTCTTTCCTTCCTAGTACATTCAAGGTCCAAATTCATCTTCCTAATATACCAATATGCCTTATTCTCTAATTCCATATGTAGGTGAATGCTTGTCCCATAAATCAGCCTATATGGACTCATTCCAATCATGGTTTTATAGGAAATTTGGTATGCTTATAAGGTTTTGTCCAACATTTGACCCCAATCCTTCCTGGTTAGATTGACAATCTTTTCCAAAATTCCAATGATTTCCTGGTTTGGAATATTCATCCTTACCTTTAATCTGTGGATGATTGGGAGTTTATATTTTAGGATGCACCCCATAATTTTTCAACAAAGTCTCCATTCTCCAATTGTAGAAGTGAGTCCCTTGATCATTGATTATGGATCTAGGAACTCCAAACCTTCTAAATAAGTTAACCTGGACAAAATCACAAACAACATTAGTATCATCTATCTTAATGGATTTTTCTTCCACCCATTTGTAAACATAATCAACTGAAATAAAGATATAAGAATTTCCTAATGACATCTGAAAATGTCCCATAAAATCTTTACCCACAATTTCAAAAAACTCACAAAAAAATAATGTCTTTGGATTCATTTCTTGTCTCATTGAAATATTTTTTGTAAACTAACGTTTTTCACACATTTTTTGAAATTCATGAGCATTATTAAAATGGGTCGGCCAATAAATTCAAGATTATAAAACCATAATTATTAATCATTGAGGTACAAAGTGTCCTCCACAAGTTAATGTGTGTAAAAACTCAATGAATTATATCACAACACTTTTTGGTAAACATCTTATAATTACATGATCAATGAAAATCTTTTAAAGAAATGGATTATCCCAATGGTAATTCTAAATTCAGAATTATGTTTTTTAATTTGTTGTGAATTGAAATGATTTGGGACATGAGATGATACCAGATAATTGACCATTTAATAATACCTAGGATCCTATCCTTTAATCTCAAACAATTTCTCTCCTAGAATTTGATCGTTCAGTGGTTCTTTTTATGGAATTTCAATTTCAGCAGTGTTTGGAAGTCTAATTAAGTGATCAGTCACTAGTTCTTGTATCCATTATTGAACTTAATTTATATATTGAACTTTTACAACAATATAATACATCTCAATATCCTTGGTTTTGAATCATCATTCATCATTAAGTACCTAAGAGCTTCTTGATAAAAATACAATGTGATTTTAGTTACAAGAAGATGTGATCTCAATCATTCTAAAGAATAAACAACTCTGAATATCTATTTTCTCAATGGTTTTTTAATTTAATTTGGTTGTATCTATGTTTCTAGAGGCATATGAAATTCCTTGTGTCTTGCCCTCATTTTTCTATGAAATAAATGCTCCACACACATTGTTAGTAGCATCCCAAAGTAGCTCAAATGGTTCTTTCCAATTTTGTGAATTCATCACAAGTGGTGAAATAAATCTATTCATTATGTCATAATATTATTCCATACATGAAACATTGAAATCAAAATCACAATCCCTCAAATGTTATTTAGAGAGATGGAGATAAATATTACTGAAATATTTGATAATCATCCTATAGGATCCCACATGTCCAAAAAATGAGCAATCATGTTTCACAAAAGTAGGGTAATAAAAATATTTTATCAAATTAATTATTAATTTAACCACATGAATTACTTTTTGGTAAATGACATTCCAAATTAAAATTCCCCTCCAAATCATGAGATTAAAGATTTCAAAATTTATAAAAACAATATTTTTCAATTGAGGTGTTCATAACATTCTCCATAGTTTTCAAAAAACGGTCAAAAGAATATCTAAAAACTGTGAAATTATCTAAGAAAAATTACAATAAATTTTCAATGTGATTAGAAAATATACATTCCATAAATCTATGTAATTTACATGGAGCATTACATAATCCAAATGTAATCCTTTTATATGAAAATTTACCAAAGGTACATGTAAATGTCATCCTCTATTGATCGTAAGGAGCAATGGGTACCTGGAAGTAACCTTAAAATGCATCCAAAAATCAATAATGTGTTTTCCATGCCAATCTATCTAACATCTAGTGAATAAAGGGAATGAAGAAATGATATTTTTGAGTGATCTAGTTCAATTTATTATAATATATTCACACCCTCTGTCTATTTTTAATTCTCATAAGGAATTACTCATTATTTTCATTCTCCATAGTGGTAAGAATAATTATTTTTAGATACTAAAATAATTGGGATAACCCACTGTGAATCTAAAATGTGATATAATATCCCATCATCAAATATCATCTCTATATCCTTATTAACAAACTCTATTAAGGTGGGATTCATCATCCTTTGGGGCTATCTTATAGGTTTGGAATCTCCCTCATGATAAATTATATGTGTGCATATTTCTATGTTTATTTCTAGGATATCACCTAT
This sequence comes from Viscum album, assembly GCA_963277665.1. Lineage (NCBI taxonomy): Eukaryota > Viridiplantae > Streptophyta > Magnoliopsida > Santalales > Viscaceae > Viscum > Viscum album. The sequence continues at coordinate 1,282,810,847 of OY728123.1, read as the reverse complement.
GATCCACCCTATTTCATGGATATACACTCTCAATATCTCAATAAATTACTTTCCATGGGTTTTATAAAGATTATTTTCAATTATCACCCGTAAATTTTCTCCCTTAATAAGGTACAAATATTTCAAATTATTAGGGAGTTGTTTTAATTCCATTTCAAGGGGATGCTCAAGGGATGAAATTAAACTGACATTCCCTACTTCCAAATGACGGACCACCTTCACTAAAGAAAAAAATATAAAATTCCTCATCAATCAACAAGTCATCAATAAAATTATATTTTACTTCTTCTTCCCTCATAAAATAATAATATCATGGGTTTTGGGAATTCACATATTCATTAATGGGAATGTTATCTCCTAAGACTAAGCATTCATGGCACATACCTAATTCTTCAATGGGTTCAGCATCATCTTCAAGGGAGATTGAAAAGAGGAAGGGATCCTCGGATGGGTACCTCATGGATTAAAAAATGTTGATTTGGACAATGCTATCTCTAAATTACATGGTTAGTCTACCTTCATGGACACTCATGATGGTTTTGGATGTCTTCAAGAATGGTATCTCCAAAATTATGGGTGACTGTGATGAGCTCTTGTCTTCTTTCATATTCAACACATAGAAGTAATTTGGGAATTAGAGATCTTTTACATTCACCAGGACTTAGTTTAGAACTACAGCTAGAAAAATCATGGATTTGTATGCATGATGGTCCACCACTCTTGTGGGATATAAGTATCACATCTATAAATAAGTTTATACTGAGTGAGAGAAGACTTTAATTGAAGCACCTAGATCACAAAAATAATTAGTGAAATTTTATGAACCAATGGTGCATGGAATGGAAAACATCCCTTGATATTGAAATTTGGTTGGAATCTATGATATGATAAGTGCTATGAGACGTATCCTAATATTGATTCTTTCCTTCCCACAAAGTATTCCCTTTTTGGTGAAGTGATCTTTATAAACATTTTCATAAATTGTAATTGGATTGAATGCTTCATGTTTGTGGATATTGATTTCCACTTTTGGAAAACTGTGTTGAATTTATTTTTTTAGGTGTTTCATCATGAATTTTTATTGATTCAATCATCTTTGATAGAAATGGGTGGGGGGGGGGGTAAGTAATTCTCCTCTATTTGTTTTATTTTAAATGGAGTTTCTTGTATTTTTTTCATTGTCCAATAGTTCATTTTCTTATCATCATTTTATTATTCTTGGTGCATTTTGAAAATATTTTTAGAATTTTCAACATCATTCCCCCTTATAACCGGTGGAATCAATTTAGGTTTAAGGTTGTATGGATGTGGGAGTTTTTTTGACTTCTTTTTTTTTGATTCATTGACATTCAATTTTTGATTTGGCTCTTTTTGTGATGGAATATTCCCTAGATTTCCGGTTATAATTTCCAAATAAATTTTAACTAGTTGTATAAGTCTTTGAAATTTTCATTAAGCCCCTCAAAATATGACTGTAGTTGTTGGTTCTCAATTGATGGTTGTGTACTAGTGGATGGTTAGTCATATGTCATTAATTGGAATTGATGTTTCTGAACAGGCTGTGGTTTATAAAATAAATGTTTATAGGACTATTTAGAATGAAGGGGGGGGGGTCATGTACTTCTATTAAAATGTAGGTCTATTCTTGGTCTGATAGAATCCATATTCTAGTTGGTTTTGCGGCTGACGTGGTGGATTTGTATGGACTTGCTATTGCTGATAGGTTTCAGCACAAAATTTGGTTACCAGCACTTCTGGTCATTGATCAGTGTAATGAAAATTAGAAGAGCATAAGCCACATACCTAATTTGATTTTTTTGTTCCTTATTTGCTTTATAGCCGTCTATCACACGAACCTGGCTAGTTCAACCATTTCTGTTCTAATTAATTTTTTTTGAATCAGATGAACTCACGACATGGATTCTTCTTGTTCTTGACCCTCTTGTTACAAATTATTGTGATATTTGAGAAATATTTTCAATTAGTACTCTGATATATGCAGGAGACTAGTCAATCAGGGATCACCAATAAGAGGCATCTAGTGGATTTTGAGCATTTTCATGAATCCATTGGTAGAACAACACAATGAATTTGTGTTCCTCCATTTCATAATGCGGGAATCTTGAATATTTCTTCTTGATACACTCCTAATACCCGTTGATGGTTTCTCAAGTTGATTATCGAATTATGTAAATCTCTTTCTTGATGTCATTAATCTGGAATGTGGGAATTAATCATTTCCAGAAACATTTTTTAACATCATCCCAATCAACGATCTCCCCTAGTTGTATATTGTACAACCATTATTGAGCCTCTCTTTCGAGTGAGAAGGGGAATTCCAACTACTGAAATTGGTATTCAGGTGCTCCTCTTGGCCTGGAGCTTGAGAATATGAAGTTGATTTCTTGGATATACCTATTTGTATCTTCTACTGTAAGAATAAGAAGCTTTGGATGCACGAGAATCAAATTGACACATAATTGAAAATCATTTGGTGCTCTGGGTGCAATGAGTTTATTTATTTGAATAGAAAATAGAGGTGAAAAAAATCATGCAAGGTTGGTTTGGTATTTCCATCCATGAATTTAGGTTTAGAGTAAACAATAAGAGTTTCAATTGAATCTAAGAGATATATTTCCTAAAATTTTATAGGTAGGATTCTTTTTCATAGATATGTTAATGCCCTATAAATTTTAGGATCAAATTCAATTAATGGTTCTTTTGAGTTGAGGGTCATTCATTTCTGAATTTTATCCTTATGTTGCACTACCTCCCTAGAAATGGTGCAATGTTTAACGCACTCCTATCATGGGGTGTATAAAAACTATTTTTTAATTACCTAAGTTTAGTCTAGTGATTAACCCCATGGTGTTTCCCAAATAGTATTATACACAAAATAATTTTTCACATTTGTACGAGTGTAAAAAGGATGTGTTTTTAGAATAAATCAATATGATAATTATTGAAAAGAATATTTTAAATTCAAATGATTGAAAACTATGATATAATTTGGAAATTAGGTTGGGGTCAGTTTCCTAATTATAATTCTATTCATGTTTAGTTTAATTCAAACCTCTTCTTTATAGTTGATTAAAGTGAGATTCCTCAATCGTTTACCCTCACTTCGTTGGTGAAATTATGATGGTGAGAGAAAACCATGCCAAGATGTCATATTGGTCTAATCTTCTTCCATGTGAAAATGATTTGAAAAGAATATCATCAAATAACTTGGGAAAACCCCGATCGAGTTTTGTTTTTCCCAAACAATCATGAACATCCACTACCCCATTTACACATATCGATGATCGTTGAGTACTCTAACACTAATCCCTAGCTTATTCCATCCTATATAATCCAAAAATCAGTGAAGGGATAGAATTATTATTTACCCAAGAAAAAAATGAATAATGGAATTAGAATTCCAGAATGATCATCCATGATAATAAAATATGCTATATGAAATTGAAAAGAAGTATGAATATGAAATAAATTTCATTAAATTATGTCAAAGAACTCATGTATTGCAAAATAGAAACTGGACACTTCCCTAATCAATAAAAAATTTAATCCCACCATGGTAAGGGTAATTGAGATGAATGGGTAAGAAAAAGTAAATAAAAATATACATAAAAGAAAAATAAATAAATGGGATAAAGTCAAAAATGTTCTCCTCCTTTGGGTCCCGAATGGAATGGAATGGAATGAGATTCCTAGAGAAGGAGGAGCACCCCTCCTTTTATAGGAATATTTTTGCCCTAAAATATTACATTTTTTATCCCTAATAAAAGACATCATTATGCATTTCAACCTTCATAAATGGTTTTTAAAAATATGCTAGCTGTCTCTGCTCAAAATGTAATCATATTGGGAAATTTACACTGAGTGTTATACATGTCATACTCTGACAATTTATTATGTCCAATCATATTATCCAAATCCAAAACCTCCATATTATAATTCTTTAATAATAATTAAAACATCCAATTAATGTTTCCATGTCTTCATGAAATATGTTAAAAAAGTCCTTATAGGCTCGTGCACTAAATTCCATAGTAATTGGGCTTACCATAAATGAGTTAGGGACCCCTCAAAAAAACCGATAAATATGAAAACAGTTTTCATAGATCACCTTGTGAGCTTCTTTTGAGAATCCATATGATGGACTCATATTTTTTTCAATAAGGATAAAATAAATCCCTTGATGTGCATAATCTAATAAGTAATTAATTTTACAATTTGGATTAATTTATAAATGTTATATCTAAAATAGAGAAATAATTTCATACTGTTAAAAATTTACATGGGTTCTTTTTACGATTATGCTTAAAATATCACCAATATCATAAAATGAGGAAATTTATATTAAAGTAACGTGCTGTAAGGATTTTAAAAAATAAAAATTTCCCAGAAATATATTAAAATTATCTTCTCTATCAGACACCCAGTCTAATGTGATGTCAGGTATTTTGAATAGAAGATAAAACCTTCCCCACACCCAGCGTATGAGCTAGACCCATGCAATAAGTCACAAATTTTAAGAAATATGTGCGGATAGATACCTTTCATATCAAGATACATGGTAATTTCTTGATATATTATCCTACTATAATTCTTAGGTTTACCACTATCTTGACCATCACATGTTCATAAATCGTATTGAACAATTTCCAATTTGGTTGGTTATGGGATTACCAACAGTAATATATGACCTCCCTTTGAAAGGATATATGTCCCTATATCATCTATATTAATCTTATGTTTGTATGGGAGGGGGATTATAAAAATGTATGACAATAGAATGATTATTTCCCATAAAAAACTATTTGGAATCTTTGGGAATCCTGGTAAAAAAAATTGGATATTCTTCTAAGCACCAGCCTTCCCGACATAAACATAAACTTCATAAGAATTGCAGATTCATAAATACTATCTTTTACTATATATTAATTAGATTTAATAATTTCATTCTTGAGTATGATATATATTTTCAAAATATGGGTAAGGACCCATACATTACATACGTTGTTATTACTTCAGAATTGAAGCACACTTATTACAACATATAACAAAACCAGGAAAGGGCTGTATAGGTATAGTGTTTTTAGAAACTAGGAAACATAAACAACTGGTTCATAAAGCGTCTACACTGTCTCCCATTTATTTCATCACATCTATAGACCCATTTGACATATCTTACTTAATAACATTCTTCCTGACCTTGGGATAGAAAGCATACAAAAGGGTGATCTCAAATGCTCAGTAAGGGTAAACAAATGAAATATCAATCACATCACATACATAAGAACATAACTTTTGGAAATCTTAACCTGCAAATGAAATAATTATTTCATAACATGGGATAAATCATAGTAGTGAAATGTAATCCCAATAATCATCACTTAAAACTTAAATCGTTGGGGCATACACACATAATCATAGAGAATCATTTCTTATCAGTCAAGACTCATTGCCAAAACTATCTTAGTGGACAAAGTCCATTTCTGAACTGAGTTCACTCCTCGTTTCAGTCCTATTTCACTGAACCGGTTTAACCTGCCGTTCCAGCCATGTCTATCTCATGAGATATAAAATCTTTACCCAATGCATTGGAGATAGATATAGGTCCCACCAATCTCATAATGATACCATTCTTATGTGTGCCACAAAATCATAAACCATACATCATAGCATAACCCATGTAATAAAAATGGGAATCATAAACATTGTGACATCATAAAACAATTCATATAAGATAAAGGAATTCATAAAAATAATTCCAACAGATCATAATCAAATAAATAAAATAATAGGGATAAAAACAGAACCCTTTATTATCTTAGAAGGAAAATAATTTTGATAATACACTTGAACTCCATTCTTGAGGAAAATATCCTTTCTACTTCAAAAACACTTTTCTTTTCTCAATATGTCATAAAATTCTAAACTAAAAGAAGTTGATTAAAAATAAACTTGAAAACTTGTAAATGACGAATCTTGGAAATATTGTTTTAAAATCTATTCATGTCGTATATGTTAAAACAACATTCTTCTCGTACTTTTGTCGCAAAAGTCAAAAATTACCTCATACGAAAAAACGACAAAATATTCCTTTCATATCTTTTACTAAAAAACTCACTGAAGGGTAAAATTTGATATGAAAAATTGTATGTGGATGGAAATAATATTACATATTAAGTAAACATGGATGTGGATGATAAAATACACCCTAGTAAATTTCAAATTATAAACAATCTCGGATAAAAATGAGATTGTGATATTTTCCTTAACATAGGTCCGATATGAATTGTACGTGTCCAAAACTCCGTTATAATGATTTAAATAATGTTACTGACTTATTCCAGAATCATAATCACTGTTATGATATCACATATGGTCATATTCTTAGTTTCTTATTAGTAATATTTCATTACAACTTGTTATTCAGGTGTTTATTACTTTTTGTTCTTATGCTTTTTTTGTCGAATAAATTTGTCATCTTCTCTTTAGGTTATACATATCTCATTTCTAGAATGTTATTAGTGTAATATATATCATATACATTCATTCAATTCATTTATATAATCATTATGAAATGAAGATCATGTAGAATGAGTCGCATCACATCGTGGAGACGATATTCCGTACGTACGCACGAGCGATGATATCATTCCCATGATCTTGGAATTGTATTAGAGTGTATGTATACTATTTAAGAATAAATATCACTTTAAAATAATCATATATAGTCATTATTTACACCCTTATACCCATCCAAGTATGGTGGTGGTGGAAAATAGATTACACCACGGCGTGGAGATGGTATTCCGTACGTACGCACGTGCGGTGATTTCATTTTCCGTAGGATGGATAGATGGTGAAATAGGGTTGTTTAATAATTATACAAACATATCAGTATATGTGTGATACTGATGTTATTACTTCATAATGAAAAAACTAAAGAAGAAGAAGTGGAAGAAGAAATAAAGATCAAACAATCGGTAACAGACATTACCTCTTCTTTGAAGTGCTTCTTTGAGACCTCCTTTTAGGGAACTAAAATTGGTCTTTGAAGAAGACCAGGACCTCTAGGATGTCTCAAGGGAAGTGGAGAGGCGATATTGGCAGGGGTTTGCCGATATTTAGGGCTCAAAGTTGTGTGAGGAAGAGGGGGAGGAGGTGCCCATTTATAAAGGAGGAGAGGGGCTCCTTTGGAAAAACTAAAAATATTATTTTATTATAAAGTCAGGTTCGGTTTTAAATAGATCCAAATTGATTTATTTCTACGATAAGGTGGGGATGGGTCGAAATACTATCATCCAATATTATTTAGAAAAGTTTAGGATCCTATTTTAACCGTATCATTTAGATTTAACATTAAGTTAAATAATTTTACTTTTACCGTGTCTTCTTGTGTTCTTATACTATAAGGTTAATAAACATACTATAAGAAGCAAACAAACCCCATGTTTTTTATTATTAACATATATAACCTTTTCTAAGTCATTTGTCCGAACCTGTGATTTTTAGGAATAAAATAACAATTACTAATATAATATTTGTTTTAAGAACTATTTTATGTCAATTTTTACACTATTTAGTAATTGATTTTTGTGAAATTGATAACAGAATTATTAGTTCGAACAAAGTTAATTAAATCAATAATAACATGTCATATTAACCTAGAAAATTAGTGTAATTCATAAAAAGTCTCAAATTATATTTATTTTTATATTTATAACATCAATTATGTCAATATTTTATTAATAAGATAATTACTCCATCATCTTTGTGTCATAAATAAATGAAATTATTGAATGTATAAAATTTAAAAATAAAATACCATTATGTAGGAAATCTTTTTATATTTCTAATGAATATTTATAGTTGAATTTATCTTATGTAAAACCTTATATTAAAAATTATTTACTTATTAAAATTTGATTTTAACTATTTTAACCCTTCTTTAAATAAATTAATAATAAATGTCGTAACCTAATCCATGTGGGCCTAAATGGTCATATTTTATTCCTAAGTTTTTTTTGTTGAATTATACTTATCAATAGAATTAGGACATGTGTTAGGGTAATAATAATATCATTTTTACCCTTAATTAACCTATTTACTTTTAACCTTAATAAATAAAAGTAAAAAGTTATTATTCACCAAAAATTATTTTAATCTCATTGAACGACATTTTACTTACTGACATCAACCATGTCTCTCAGATTTCTGAAATTTCACTCACAGAAGCGGTAAAATTATATTTTATGAAAAATTCACTTTTTTTAGCTAACACTTAGTGGTTTCACTATTCATCAAAAATTGAAAGTTTTCAGAAAAATAACAAAATTTCACCCTAGGATAATTTCGATATTCCGAATCAAAAAATTAAGTCCATTTTGAAAACTAAAATTTTTAAAATTTCAAAAAGTGGTTATTACTATTCATAACGGCTTGTTTTAATTATATTTTAATAGTATATCATTGTTTAGTGAAACTCGGTATTGCGTACGGCGCAAGCTATCGAGGAAGGTCGCGATTGCGTGTAAAGCATGCCAAGCTACTGTTTTGTGTAGTGAAAGATTCCTTTTATGATTTATAAAAACAAAAATATTTCTCATAAAAGTCTCGGGTGTTACATTCTACCCCCCTTAAAATAAATTTCTCCCTCGAAATTCATCACTTTGTAACAAAGAGATGAGGAAACCTCTCCATAATCAAATCCTCAATCTCCCATGTAGCTTCTTCTAATTGGTGGTTCTTCCATAAAACTTTCACCAATCGAGTGGTCTTGTTTCATAGGACTTTTTCCCTATGATCCAGAATCACTATCGGTTATTCTTCATAAGAAATATATTGCTCCAGTGGTACAACTTCTGTGCCGAGTACATGTGAAAGATCAGGTATGTACTTTCTCAGGAGTGATACATGGAACACATCGTGAACTTGAGAGAGATTAGGTGGAAGTGCCAAACGGTAAGCTACCTTCCCAACACGATCCAGTATTTTGAATGAACCGATATATCTTGGGCTCAACTTCCCCTTCGTTCCAAATCTCATGACCCTCTTCGAGGGAGATATTCTTAAGAACACTTTATCACCCACTTCAAACTCTAGGTCTTTTATTCGGTTGTCGGCATAACTTTTCTGTCGACTCTGAGCTTCTCTTATGTGTTGTTGAATAGAATTGACCATTTCTGCCATTTGATCAATGAGATCATGTCCTAATAGCTTTCTTTCCCCAACTTCATCCCAGCAAGTTGGAGTCCTGCATTTCATTCCATAGAGAGCTTCATAAGGAGCCATCTGAATACTGGAGTGAAAGCTATTATTATAAGAAAATTCCACCAAAGGTAGGTGTTGATCCCAACCACCTTTGAAATCCATAGAGCAATCTCTCAACATATCTTCTAGAGTTTGAATCGTCCTCTCAGGCTGACCGTCTGTCTGAGGATGATAAGCAGTGCTGAAACTCAACTCTGTATCTAGAGTATGCTAAAGACTTCGCCAGAACTTTGAGGTAAACCTCGGATCCTGATCAGATATAATAGAAAGTGGTAATCCATGGAACCTTACCACTTCCTTCACATATATCCTGGAAAACTGATACCGAGAAAAATCCTCTCTAATAGCGATGAAGTGTGCAGACTTTGTAAGACGTTCAACTATGACACAGATAGCATTATTGCCTTTGTTTGTTTTAGGAAGTCCAGTGACAAAGTCCATAGTGATGTTTTCCCATTTCCATTCGGGTATGGGTAATGGTTGTAACATCCTCTTAGACTTCTGTCTCTCAGCTTTAACTTGCTGACAAACCTAGCATCGAGAGACATATTCAGCAACATCTCTTTTCATGTCATCCCACCAGAAGTACTCTTTCAGGTCCCTATACATATTCGTGCTTCCAGGATGAATGGAGAATGAAGAACTATGAGCCTCATCCAGAATCTCCTTCTTTAATTCGGGGATGGGAGGAACACAAACCCGATTCCTGAACTTTATTATCCCATCAAAATCATGGTTGAATTCAGGAACATTTCTCACCTTCTTTTGTAACTCGACATCTTCTTTCTGTGCCTATTTAATCTTCAAATGTATAGATGGTTGATCATTCATTTGAGAAAGATACGATTTTTCCCCTTTCATTATAATTCCATGATCCATCCTTTGTAAATCCATAAATATTGAATCTTTTTTGATCCTCATTATGGATAAACTGGCATGGTCTTGTCGACTTAATGCATCTTCATCCTTGTTTTCTTTCCCAGGGTGGTAATGGATAGATTATTCGTAATCCTTAATCAGCTCCAACCATCTTCTTTGGCGCATATTCAGCTCCTTTTGTGTGAAAATATACTTTAAACTTTTATGATCAGTATAAATGTCACACCATTCTCCATAAAGATAATGCCTCCAAATCTTTAATGCAAATATTACTACAGCTAACTCCAAATCGTGTGTTGGGTAATTTTGCTCATGTATTTCCAATTTTTTTGAGGCATAAGCAATCACCGTATCATTTTTCATAAGAACACACCCCAATCCCTTCTTGGATGAATCACTATAGATCACAAACATTTCTCCACTACAAGGATGTTTGAGCACAGGTGCACTAGATAACCTTCTTTTCAACTCCTTGAAATTCTCTTCACATTCCTCTATCAAAACAAACTTAACTCCTTTTCGAGTCAACCTGGTGAGTGGATTAGATAATCATGAAAAATCTTTCAGAAAATGTCGATAATATCTAGCCAAACCAAGAAAACATCAGATCTCAGTTACTGTTGTTGGTCTTGACCATCTTTCGATAACCTCTATTTTTTCTTGATCCACAGATATCCCCTCTTTTGAGATTATGTGACTCAAAAATGTAACTTTTTGAAGATAAAATTCACACTTGGTAAATTTGGAATAAAGCTTCTCCTTTCTTAGGGTCATCAATATAATTATCAAGTGATATCCATGTTCTTACATTCTCTTTGAATATACCAGAATATTGTCTATAAAGACTACCACAAACTGATCAATATAGTCTCTAAAGACTCAATTCATCAGATCCATGAAGATAGCAGGGGCATTAGTAATACCAAATGGCATCACTATAAATTCATAGTGTCCATACCTTGTACAGAAAGCTGTCTTTGGTATATCCTCCCTTTTGACCCTTAATTGATGATACCCTGAACGAAGATCAATCTTGGAAAAGTATTGAGCTCCGCGTAGTTGGTCAAATAGGTCATCAATGCACGGGAGAGGATATTTTTTCATGATAGTGATCTTGTTAAGTTCTCGATAATCAATACAGAGTCTCATTGATCCATCTTTCTTCATAAAAAAAGAACCGGTTCTCCCCAAGGTGACACACTAGGGAGTATGATCCGCTTATCAAGATTCTCTTGGAGTTTATTCTTCAATTCCTGCAACTTAATTGGGGTCATTCTATAAGGTGTCTCTGAAATTGGAAAAGCACCCGGTACGAGTTCTATTGAAAACTCAACTTCACGATTTGGTGGAAGACCCGGTAATTCCTCCAGAAAGACATCATCAAACTCTCGTAGAATGGGAATATTCTTATTCGTGAGTTTCTCACCAACCATTTGAGATAAATAACCTTCATTTAGTGTAATCAAGACCCATAAGAAGGAAGAAATTTCCACTGGAAGGTTATGTTCATCCATTCATTGATAGACGATCATAGATTGATCTGGAATATGAAATGTGACGTCCCTTCTTTGGAAATTGATATGAGCTCCATATAAAGAACGCCAATCTAGTCCAAGAATCACATCAAATTCCACTATAGGAAGGATCAGAAGATTTTCAGGAAGCAATTTCCCACAAACTTCGATCGGAGAATAATTATAAACTTTTGATGCGACTATTGTGCCATTAGGGGTTGTCACAGCTAACTCAAAATCTAATTGTTACGGTAATATGGTGATATCCTTAGAAAATTCTTCAGAAATAAAAGAGTGGATGGATCCAGAATAAAATAAAAAATTTTCTTCTTTAGAGTGGATGGTAAGTGTACCTTTCACCACATCGTTATCGTAATCTACATCACTGATAGAAATTGCATGTGACTTTCCTTTGTCTTTAGCCTTAAGAGTTTGTTGATGTCGACCATCATCATCAACCCTTGGATTTGGGCATTGATTGGCATAATTCCACATCTCCTTGCAGTTGAAACATTGAAGTGTAGTAGGTTCATTCTGTGTATCCCTTCCATTGTTTTCATCATTAGACATATTCTTCCCATCATTGCAGCATTCAAATTCCCTATGACCTTCCTTTCCACATTTGAAACAATTACATGTCCCTTTAAGACAAATCCCTCCATGTTTTTTCCCACACTTTGAGCATAAGGGAAAGCTCATATTATTTTCAGTGTGCTCTTTAGATTTTCCTTTGAATTCCATTTTCCTCTTCTTATCAAACCCTTATGACTGATGTCTTACTCCAATCTCTATCTCGACTTTGAGAGCACATCGAACGATTTCATCATATCTAATGAAGTCCCTTATGGCTAACGCCCTTTGATGACATGGTTTTAAGCCACTAACGAATCGATCGATCATACTCTCAGGTTGGATAATAATACCTGAAGCGTACCTTGAAAGTCTTGTAAAATTGGCTTCATAGGTACCGACAGATTCATCATCCTTTTGCATCAGTTCAAGAAACTCTTTCTCCATCTTTATTCGAAGAATATGAGGGAAGTACTTATTGTAAAATATGTTCTTGAACTCATCCCATTCCATGGACTCAATTTCATCCATTTGCCCCGTATTCTTAATAAGATTCCACCATTGATCAGCATCACCTTCCAAACGATACACTGCTAAGATGACTTTATCATGTTCAGAACATTGAAGAACTGAAAATATCTTTTCAGTAGTACTAATCCATTGTTCAGCAACTAATGGATCAGTAGACCTGCTGAATGAAGGTGGACGCTGTCTCATGAAAGATTCAACAGAATGTTGCTCCTTCCTTTGCTCGTTTGGAAGTCCTTCATGATTCATAGCTTGAGAAAGTTGTGTGATCATGGATACAAGATTTTGTATTCCTGCTCCCATAATGTTTGGTTGCTCAGGGGGACAACCATTGCATTGCCCATCACATTCCTCATTAACACGGTTCCTTCATGTTCCAGCCATTGTATAAAACCAAGAAGAATACTGTGAGAAAAACTAATTATAATAGGAAAACAACATAATCAAGAATAAAATTTCAATCTTAAGGTCTTATCCTAGGTTATTCATGGCCATTTCTAAAACACTATGATTGTGTTCTATGCTTAGACTTATCCTTAGGATTCTTACTAAGGCTTTCACATCCTAGTTTCCCAAGGTTGACTATACCTTTCCTCTGATACCAACTGTAACAACCCATACTTTACATAAATTATTATTACCTCAAAATTGAAGCACACTTATTACAACATATAACAAAACCAGGAAAGGACCGTATAGGTATAGTGTCTTTAGAAATTGGGAAACATAAACAACTGTTTCATAAAGCGTCTACAATGTCTCCCATTTATTTCATCATATATATATATTCCCTTTTGACATATCTTACTTAATAACCTTCTTCCTGACCAGGGGCATGAAAACATACAAAAGGGTGAGCACAAATGCTCAGTAAGGGTAAACAAAAGAAATATCAATCACATCATATACATAAGAATATAACTTTTGGAAATCTTAACCTACAAAAGAAATCATAATTTCATAACCTGGGATAAATCATAGTAGTGAAATGTAATCCAAATAATCTTAACATAAAACATGAAACTTTGTGGAATACACAAATAATCATTGAGAATCATTTCTTATTAGTCATGACTCATTTCCAAGACTATCTTAGTGGACAAAGTCCATTTCTGCACCGAGTCCACTCCTCGTTTCAGTCCTGTTTCACTGAACCGGTTTAACCTACCGTTCCAGCCATGTCTATATCATGAGATATAAAATCTTTACCCAATGCATTGGAGGAAGATATAGGTCCCACCCATCTCATAATGATACCATTCTTATGTGTGCCACAAAATCATAAACCATACATCCTATCATAACCCATGTAATAAAAATGGGAATCTTAAACATCGTGACATCATAAAACAATTCATATAAGATAAAGGAATTCATAAAAATAATTCCAACACAAAATAATAAAATAAATTTAATAATAGAGATAAAAACATAACCCTTTTATTATCTTAGATAGAAAATAATTTTGATAATACACTTGAACTCCATTCTTGAGGAAAATATCCTTTATACTTCAAAAACACTTTTCTTTTCTTAATATGTCATTAAATTCTAAACTAAAAGAAGTTTATTTAAAATAAAGTTGAATAATTGTAAAGCAAGATTCTTGGAAATATTTTTTTAAAACCTATTCATGCCGTATAAGTTAAAAAAACATTTTTCTCGTACTTTTGTCGGAAAAGTCAAAAAGTACCTCGTACGAAAAAACAACAACAAAAGATTCCATTAATATCTTTTACTAAAAAACTCACCAAAGGGTAAAATTGGATTTAAACAATGGTAGGTGGATTGAAATAATATTACATATTATGAAAACTTGGATGTGGATGATAAAATACACCCCAGTAAATTTCAAAGTATAAACAATCTCGGAAAAAAATGAGATTGTGATATTTCCCTTACCTTAGGTCCGATATGATTTGTACGTGTCTGAAACTCCTGTATAATGATTTAATTAATGTTATTGACATATTCCATAATCATACTCATTGTTATGATATCACATATGGTCATATTCGTAGCTTCTTATTAGTAATATTTCATTACAACTTGTTATTCGGGTGTTTATTAATATTTGTTATTATGCGTGTTTTGTCGAATAAATTCTTATTTTTCTCTTTATGTTATAGATACATCTTTTATAGAATTTTATTAGTGTAATATATATCATATTTATTCATTCAATTCATTTATATAATCATTATGCAATGAAGATTATGTAGAACGAGTCGCATCTTATCATGGAGACGGTATTCCGTACGTACGCACGAGCGATGATATCATTCCAATGATCATGGAATTGTATTAGAGTGTATGTATACTATTTAAGAATAATTATCATTTTAAAATAATCATATATAGTCATTATTTACACCATTATACCCATCCATGTAAGGTGGTGGTGGAAAATAGATTACACCACGGCATGGAGACGGTATTCCGTACGTACGCACGCGTGGTGATTTCATTTTCTGTAGGATGGATAGATGGTGAAATTGGGTTATTTAATACTTAAAATAACATATCAGTATATGAGTGATACTTATTTTATTACTTCATAATGAATGAAATAAAGAAGAAGAAGTGGAAGAAGAAATAAAGATGGATGAATCGGTAACAGACATTACCTCTTCTTTGATGTGCTTCTTTGAGACCTCCTTTTAGGGCACTAAAATTGGTCTTTGAAGAAGACCAGGACCTCTAGGATGTCTCTAGGGAAGTGTATAGGATAATGTTTTAGGGGTTTTCCGATCTTGAAGGCTCAATGTGGTGTGAGGAAGAGGGGGAGGAGGTGCCCTTTTATAAGGGAGGAGAGGGGATCCTTTGGAAAAACTAAAAATATTATTTTATTATAAAGTCAAGTTCGGTTTTAAATAGCTCGAAATTGATTTATTTCTAAGATAAGGTGGGTATGGGTCGAAATAATCTCATAAAATAGAATTTAGACAAGTTTAGTTTCCTATTATAACCTTATCATTTAGATTTAGAATTATGTTAAATAATTTTACTTTTACCGTGTCTTCTTGTGTTCTTATACTATAAGGTTAATAAACATACTATAAGAAGCCAAACGAACCCCATGTTGTTTATTATTAATATATATAACCTTATCTAAGTCATTTGGCCGAAACTTAGATTTTTAGGAATAAAATAACAATTAATAATATAATATTTGTTATAAAAACTATTTTATGTCAATGTTGACACTATTTAGTAATGGATTTTTTTTTGAAAATCATAACAGAATGATTATACCGAAATAAGTTAATTAAATCAATACTAACATGTCATAGTGACCTCTAAAATTAGTTGAATTCATATAGTCTCAAATTACATTTATTTTGGTATTTATAACATCAATTATGTCAATATTTCATTAATGAGATAATTACTGCATCATCTTTGTTTCATAAATAAATTAAATTATCTAATGTCTAAAAATTACAAATAAACTACCATTATGTAGTAGATTGTTTTATCCTTCTAATTAATATTTATAGTCGAATTTATCTTATGTATAACCTTATATTAAAAATTATTTACTTAATAAACTTTGATTTAAACTATTTTAAGCCTTCTTTAAATAAATTAATAATAAATGTCCTAATCTAATACAAGTGGGCCTAAATGGTCATAGTTTATTACAAAGTTTGATCTTGGTCGAATTACACTTATCCAATAGAATTAGGACATGTTTTAGGCTAGTAATAATATCATTTTTACCCTTAATTACCGTAATTACTTTTAACCGTGGTAAATAAATGTAAAAAGTTATTATTCACCAAAAATTATTTTCATCTCATTGAACCTCATTTTACTTACTGACATCAACCGTGTCTCTCGAAGTTTTGAAATTCCACTCACAGAAGCAGTAAAATTACGTTTTATGAAAAATTCAGTTTTTTTAACTACCACTTAGTGGTTTCACTATTCTTCAAAAATTGAAAGTTTTCAGAAAAATACCAAAATTTTACCCTAGGCTAATTTTGATATTCCGAATCCAAAAATGAAGTCCATTTTGAAAAATAAAATTTATAAAATTTCAAAAGGTGGTTATTACTATTCATAACGACTATTTTAAATAATATTGTAATAGCATGTTATTGTTTATTGAAACTCGGTATTGCGTACGACACAAGCTATCGAGGAAGGTCGTGATTGCATGTAAAGCAAGCCAATCTAGTGTTGTGTGTAGTGAAAGATTTCTATTAAGAAAAATATTTCTCATAAAAGTCTCGGGTGTTACAATATGGGATCCTTCATTCTACTACACACTAGAAAACCTATGTAACATATAAAATATTCCTCCCATATCTATATATACTTGTCCAGTGCAATGTTTGTTTATGGATAGCATTAAAAATTTTACATCTATTAAAAAATTTATACTACATTATATTAAAAACATATTTATGAATCCTCATCAAATTATGTGTTATTTTTTCGAAGGTGTCCTCAATACCCGATGTTAAATTAATCAAACCACATTGTAATATAATTCCTTTTTAAAGGACTGTAAAAATACAATTTCTAGTAAACTAATGTTAATGGTTATTAGATCATATTCTGAAGCACCTCATTCAATAAATCACATATCATATGATGATTTTGTATGATTGATTCAGTCCTCCCACAAATCTTAGAATAGAAAACCCACAATCGAGGGACCCTTCATTTTATTATTCATGTCATCCTATGGAGCATGCATATGAGCTCATTTCCTATCAACCAAATTTGATAGTATGTTGTGCAATGTTCTTGTAACCCATATGATCCTTGGTGTCATCGAAGTGGATCATTCCACCATTGACTGATTCATGAACATCCTCATCACGACTATCCCATATCAACACATTTAATTCATGAACCTTGAACCACAATTTACCTAACCTTTATCCTTTTTTGGAAGGGAATTAGACTAACTATGACACAAGGAAAAATAATAAAGATGTTTGTATAACACTACATTAGGAGTAGGTCCATGTTCATCATGGACATAAACAAAATTCAAAATTTTCTAGGACATACAATATAATACATTAGCCTCCAACCATCCAAAATAAAATACCATAACCTAAAAATAAATGGGACTCACAACAAATTAGGATTAAAACCTATAAATAGAGGGTTGGGAAAACATCTGATCAATATTATATAAGATCATTATCTATAGTGTATATGATAAATTTTCATAGTAGCTATAAAATAATGAACCATTCACTTAGAGACCATCTATTGGAATTTGTAGAAGTTATCCAATGTTTTCTAGACCCACCTTGATAAGAAAATAGATAAGATTCTAATTAAACACATCTCCTCACCTAAATAAGTTTTTTATTAGTCAATACAAAAAAAATAGGGTTCTTAAAATAATAATTAATGTTACATTTTAATGAAACCAACCCATTATCTTCAAAACATAAGCTGAAAGACACAAATTTCTTGATTTGAAACCCATCATTGAGAACCCCATAGCCTCATGTTATTTATCCTGGTTATTCCACGTAGTATATTTTTAATAGGGAATATCATCCTTTAATGAAACTTATTATAATACACTAGTGAATAATACAATAAATCAAATATTTCTCATTGTTGGTGTTTCAATCCCTAACAAAAATTACAATTTATGTTTATGATATATTGAACTGGAATAGTGTAATACTAAATTCACGCATTAATAGTGGTGTAATTTTATCCACTATCATCTATTTCAGTTGAATCAGATATACCAAGACCGTGATTTATTATGCCTTTAAGTAGAATATTCAAGAATAATATTCATCCTCCATGTTATGTTACCATGTATTATACTCATAATTGAAGAAGTATTATGAGATTAAATTTAAGAATCTATTAATGGACATAATCATTTGACCCAAAAGAAATTATATAGTTTCAATGAATCATAAACCTAGAATTGAACTACATCATGTGATGGCAAATTGATTCACTACTTCATTTCACCCCTAAAACGCTGTTTTAAACTGATTTTGTATTGAGTATTTAAAATTTATCAAAAAAAATTTAGAATCACATTTCATTATATTATTCAGTTATTATCTATATGAAAAAGATAAATTATACTTTTTATTTGTGATTTCATTGAAGTATGAGATGATTCTAAGGATTAGATATGATTTAGAACAAAAATGGTACAAATTTCATTGATTCTCAAGGATAAATGTCCACTATTATTCATGTATCAACAGGCATGTGTCTCTAAATGGGAAAAATTATTTTTATTTAATCCATATCTTAGTGGGATACAACTAACATCATGACACCCAAACCAATCCTTCCATCTGGTGGCAAAAACAAACTGTTCATTCTAGGGAACAAAATCTGCACATATTCAATGTTTTGGTTCTATAATGTTGGTACATCTCTGGATGTATTATTACAATAACCCTTGTATTTGAAATAGAGATATTAAATATGTTTTAAAAGTGTTACTATTATTTAAAAAATTTGATAAGTCAATTAACAAACCAAAAAATGAGGAACAAGTTGTATCTTGATATCGGGGTGGTGAAAGCCACATCCCATTTTGGCTATAAAAGGGAACAATAGTATCCTCATTTGGGAGTTTGAGGAATGAGTGAATTAGTTCCATTTTAGAGTTTCAATGTATTCTAATAATAAACATAGAGGTTCTGTAACTGCCAATACTCATAGGGAGACCTATTTATGAAATGCTTCCTTCATCTAACAATTCATATCCTCTTGTTTTAATGTTTGTCATTACAAAAGAAAATTCTTAGTTCCTCTATTATTTATATTATTTATTATGTTGAATTATATTTTATTTAAATTTTACTATTAAATAATCATACTAATTTTTTCATCAAATCAATAGAAGAAATTATACAAGTTTTTACACTTTCCATGACCATTACAAATGCAAAACATTTCTACGATGACTACACCTCCCATGGAAGAGTTTTTTTTCATGGTAATTTTTATAATTCTCATATTATTACGTTATTTTTTTTGAATTAATGAGCTACAATATTTTATATAATATGATCCATTAATTTATTTATTAATTTAAAATAAAAAAGGCTAAAATTTAACAATATAAAAAAAATGGTGAGGTTGTGTAATGTTTGAATTCATAGAGCGCAATCTTAATCAGTAAAAAAACCACGAGGGATAAATTTTTAGAGTTCAAATATAATCCTTATACATAATTCATTCTAATTTACTGAATTTATATGTTCCCTAATAATCCATAGGCCATAATCTATATGTGGAGTGACAACAAACACTTGGTGATATGAATGTGTGTTTCAAAGCTAGCCTAGGGTTCAATTCTTTTCTTCTTTGTGGACAAGTTAACTCCCAATGGGTTCAATGGTTAACAAATTAGGTGATCATAATTAAGTATGTTAAATTTAAATGATATGTATTAATTAGTAAGTGAAGAGGTAGAGTTATATCAATTTTTATTTCTAAAAATATTTTTCGATGAATTATCTTCCGATTCCATTTTTTTAATCTCATATAAAAAAAATAAAAAAAACTATCATCTTCCTACATAATTATTCTATATTTATTAATATAATCCCTTAATACTATTAAATAGTATGTTTATTATATTTTATTTTATTTTCAAAATACATTTAATATGATGTTAAATATACTTCCACATTTGATAGATGACATTTTTCAGCCACTTTACAACAGCTATGTACCCAAAAAACACACATCATTTGAGAGTTCCCATGACAACACCTTTAAAATTTGGGCTATTTACAAGGATGAAATTAAAATTTTATACTAATTATTGTTATATATTTAGTTTTTAATTTCATTATCTTCTTTGGTTCTTTATTTCTTATTTTCCCCTTCTCATGCGTTATTATTTTCTTTCACTTTTCTTTTTTGTACCATTAACTAATACATAATTTCATTTTCTTATGTTCCATTTTTCTACATTTAATTTTAATTTTTCTTTGATTTATGATATGAACTAGACTAGATGATTTATCAGATCCTTACAATGAGATTAAATCTATCCTTAGTCCCCAAATCAGATAATCTCAATCTATGTAAATTTTCATCATTTAACTAGTTGATGAATTACTCTGTTCTGTGGACACTAAAATTGGACGAAATTAAAATTAAAACATAAATGAAGAAGAAAGGGCTATAAATAATAATAATGAACTTAATATAAAAATTATATGATTGGCTCCACAATATATTAACTGTCAACCATATTTTATTTCATACCAAAATTAAGATTTTGACTTTGAACTAAAATATGGATTGATACACCTTCCAAAATTTAATGTAATCTTTGGAGGGGATCCAAAAATAATCCTTATAGATTTTAATGTGGTTTAAAAAACCCTGACAGTATGAAATTTTTCTAAATATTAAATAATACTAAGAGCATTACCATTCCCACATGAATTAACTAAAAAATAGTGGATATATTATTTACAACATAAATATGTAATATGTAGAAATTATTTAAAATGTCAATTATTATAGAGATTGTTTCCAATATCTAAGACCACATCCATTCAAATAGAGATCTCATGGATTAAGTAAAATGGTAGTAAATTTATTAGTACTCAGAGTGATTCAATATGTTTTGTGCAATCATACCACACCACCATATCATTGATAAACTCTTCATATGGAGATTATATAATGGACTCAAATATATGTAGAGAAGTATGGTAGATGTTTCCACTAGATGTGAATTGTTTGAAAAAACACTAGAAGTTTCACGTTTGTTGATCAACAAGATTGTGCAAAAATCCAAAGAGTTTAGTGATCAAGGTACACTGCATGCTAGAGGAGTACATTATGTATGTACATATTCTCATAAAAATAATTTAATTGATACCAATCTAGATGAATTTACCACAATGTTCAGGAATATTTATTTGGCCCAAAATGCATCCCAACCCACTCCTATGAGGCGTTGTGGAATTGGCACCAAAATGGACCACCGAATTGACTATCCCCCTGACTACAATAGACATAAGATTCCACAATAATATTACCTAGGATTACTTATCATGAAGAAACAACAACCACATCCCATGTATAATTATTAGTCATTTACACCAATAGACAACCAATGGTTGAAGGATCAATTAGACGTGAGGTATGGCTCTGGGCAACTACATTGGCCCCGTTTTCAACAAAATTTTCACTATCCCCCACCTGACCAATGGGATTTACAAAAAAATGATATTTGAATCCCATTAATCATCATGGAAATAACAGGGTAATCCAAAACCAAAGGTAGATTCTAACATTTATGATCATTTGAAACAAATTCTTCTTCATCAACAGAATGTGATGATTTTTTTTTAGTTTTGTGTTGATGGAATTGAAGAAAAAAATGAGCTATATTTCCACTGCTATCTGTGAATTGGTATGTAAGAACTCAAAAATTCATTCTTTCCAATATACTATAAATCCAAAGGATATTTTCCTATCCATAACATTGAGATAATCAAAGTAAACGACTGGTACATATGAACATAGAATTCTACCTGGAATCACCTCATCTCTGGAGATTCCCCATTCAAGGCCAGATGATGATCAACAGAAGATAATAGTAAAGGGTCATAAAAAATTTATTTTGTTACACATAAGCCCCTTCCTTTTCAAAAATTAGTCTTTCAAACAAAGAATATAGTTGAAGAGGTAATTAAAAAAGTGGGTTTGGATATATTCAAGCATATTTAGATCAACACACCTTTACTCAAAGCAATTAGGAAAATCCCATGGTATTCCATAATTTTTCAAAAACATTGTACAAATTTAACATGTATCAAGGGGAATTAAAGGACAATATTGGAAGTAATTTTTTAACCCTCATTATACCAAATAAGGAAATTCAAACTAGGAGAATGGATTCAAGGACATTTACCATACCATGCACCATAGAGTTGTTACACTTTTTTGTTTCTCTATGTGATTTGGGAGCTTCTATAAATATGACGAATCTCTTTGTATTTTCTTATTTTTAGTTTGGTGAGTAAGAGTTAATAGTTTATTGGTTCATTTGTAAAATAGAATTATAGAATATCCAGGATTATTCCTTCAGGATGTACTTATTTTGGTAAGATAAATTATAATTCTAGCCAATTTATATGTTCTTAACATGGTAGATGATATGGTAAAATATTTTTCCTTAAAACACCAAATACTATAATAAGTGTCCTTCAGGGTATATTTTTAATTGACTATGGATATAATGTTGTGATATTCAATGTTATGAAACCCCTGAAATACCCCAAAAGGACTATTCTTCCATTGTTATCTCCCATTTTGAACCACCAAGTAAAAACCACATATATTTTGATTGCCCTATGCTTAGAGAGATTATGAGAATTGGTTTTTTATGTCCAAAACAACTTTAAATCATATTTCTATTTCACAACCCCTATGGGTATGATTTTTATGTGGATTCATATTCTTATTTTTATCATGTTCACACTAATTATGACATGGTAGTTGAGAATACCGATGGATTTGATGCATTATTCTATTATTTTGTTGATGTATATTCTAGTACTAATTTTTATTGTGCACATATTTTAGATCATTCAAATTTTCCATCCATACAAAACCCACTACATTATAACTCCTTCCATTGACATCAAATCAAAAATTCTTATTCATGTAATGTTGTGAGAGATGACCTATTATCGTTTCTAACAATATCCATTTGGAACCTGAAGACAAACTTTTGAATACTTTGAGGGGGAATATTAGGGTAATCAAGTGGAAAATTGCTAACATATCATGTATTAGCATATCTATTTTAATTTATAAGATTCTTTTGGATGATGGGGATAAACCTGTTATTCATCAACAATATAGACTGAATCTAACTCTTATTGATGTTGTTTGAAATGAAGTTGAAAAATTGCACAAGGAAAGAATAATTCATCCTATTGGAGATTCATAGTGGGTATGTAATATTCAGGTTTTGTCAAAGTAAAGTGTTGTTACAATTGTTATAATGAGAGAGAGGTGTTACTTAAAATGAGGTAACAAAACAGTTGTCATCTGTGTATTGATATAGGAAAATAAATCAATCCACTCATAAGGATCATTATTCCACCTTAATTATTTATAAAATCCTTAAGTGACTAGCTGTGAAGACACAATATTTTCTCTTAGATGGATTTTTTTGATATTTTCATGTTAATATAGCTCTGAAGTTTTAGGGGAAGATAACGTAAACTTTTCTACTTGGTACATTTTCCTATTAATGGATTCCATTTGGAATTTTCAATGCCCTAGTACCTTCTAGACAAGATTGGTTTGTATTTTTTAATATTTCATTGAGACATACATTTATGTATTTATGGATTACTTTAATTTATATGGATCATCATTTGATGAATGTTTCTTTAGTTTGGGAATGTTGTTGAATCAATGTATTGAGAAAAATATGGTCTTAAATTGTGAAAAATGTCATTTCATGGAAGAGCATGTCATTGTATTAGGGAATTAAGGTCAAAACATAGAATAGGGGTTGATAGATCTAAGGTATAAATTAGTTCTTCCATTCCACATCAGTCATGTCTCGGAGCTGTTAGATCATTCATATGGAATACAGGAATTTATCAATGCTTCATCAAAGAATTTAATAATAATTTTCTACCCATAACTCAATTTTATAAAAAAGATATTGATTTCATTTTTAGTGATTCATGCATTGTATAACTTGATAATATAAATAATTGTCTGACTACTCCACCGATCATAAATCCCACATGGCATAACATTATATTATAGCATAGGTTTGATGATTCAAACTTTGCAGTTAGAGATGTCTTATAAAAAATGTTGGATGGATGTTCACATGTGATTGAATTTCATTTGAGTATATTGTAATCACCCCAATAAAAATCACAACCACAAAAAAGGAGTTTTCTTCCATAATATTTTCTTTATATAAATTACATTCATTTTTATTATGATCTAATGTATTTTTTTCTGACCATACAGCTATGGGATACCTATTGAAGAATCTAAATGAGAATCAAAAAACATATCAAATGGAGGCTCATACATTAAGAATTTTATATCAACATAAAGGATAAGAAGGGGTCAGAAAACATGGTGGCCGACCACAAGAGTATAATTACTCAAACACTAGAGGTCGTCACTTTTTATCATGTACCATTTCATGAAACTTTTCACAATGAGAATCTTTATGCAATCTCGGGTACACATCCCTAGTATGAAGATTTTCTAAACTACCTTGTTTCAAATGAATTTAATTCAAATTAAAATATACACACATTAAAAAAATTAAGAATGGAGTCAGGGTTTTATGTGTGGGATGATCCCTACCATTGGAACATGTGTACATGTAACGTAATTAGGAGGTTTGTTTCTAATCATGAGTTTGATGATATTATAAATTTTTTCTGTACACTTTCATATGGAGGAAACTTTGGATCCCAATGAATATCTAGAAATGTCTTTGAATTTGGACTATTTTTTCCTATATTATTTTAGGATGCTCATGTGATTTGTAAGTCATGCTCGCATTACCAATACACTAGAAACATTTATAGAAGCCATGGGATTCCCAAAAAAACCATATGATTATTCTTTTTTGATGTATGTGATATTGATTTCATGGGTCCTTTTTGTAGTCCATTTGGTTTTGTGTGAATATTTTGGTTTCCATTTATTATTTTAGAATACAGTTAAGGGAATAGGTCACTAGGACTAATGATTCACATTTCATTGTAGAATGTTTCATGAATAAAATTTTCTACATGTTAGGAGTACCACTGGACATCATTAGTGATGAAGGTACACACTTTTGCAATGGGAATTTGGATTCACTCCTGTGGAATTATGGGGTGACACACAAAACGAGCACACTATATGAAACCCAAACAAATGGCTATGATGAGGCTTCAAATCGAGTGTTAATACGTATTTTGGTGAAAAAATGAATCCAATTATGAAAAAATAGATATTTTTATTATATGATGAGTTGTGGGAATAAAAGATGTCATACCAAACTCCCATTGGTATGTCCCCATTTTGGAATTTTTTTGGGAAAAAATATCATCTCCCTACGGAGGTCGAGCATTTGGAATATTGGGCTATAAATAAATGAAACATGGATTTAGCCCAAGCTATAATTAAATGGATGATGAAAATAAGAGAGCATGAGGAGAATATATTGTAATCATATGAGAACTCAAGTCTCTAGAAGGAAAGATAAAAAATAGATCATGATAGAATGATCCAAAAACAGAAGTTTCATGTGGGGGATAAAGTCAAAATCTATTGTTCATAACTAAAGCTGATTTCCGAGAAGTTGCAATCTATATGGTTAGGTCTTTATATTATATCTAATTTTTTTTCATTATGGTTTATATGAGATCACACAATAGGATGAAATAATGTGTTATATAATCAGTGGGAATCATTTGATGTAATACATTGAAGGAATTCCTACCGATGTAGTTGATTTCATTATGTTGCTTGACAACATCATCAATTTATAATATCATGTTGTTCCAAACCCTTTTACTTTTATATTACTTTTCCTATTTAAATTTATATATTTCAGGTGCACATATCATATGATAGTTTCTAATTGAGGACAATACATTATTTAATGTGTGGGGTAGGGTAAAATATTTTGGGGTAGCTTCTTTAGGTATTTTATTTGTGTATTTTTTGTTTTTTTGTTTTCATTTAATTTTAATAAATGATAAAATGAAAAAAAAAACACTGCGAAACATGATCATTTAGATTTCCAATATATAGAAATGTCATGATTAAAAAATACACTGGTTTTTAGATAAGAATGAGAAATATCTCAATATTAATGGGTGATTGTTCTTAAAATGTAATTAATTGATGGTATTATTGGTTTTTTCAATATAAAACATTTTTAGATTTTGAAACAATACATTGTGATATTTGTTTTTGGTATATAATTCCATTTATTTCTCTAGACAACTTTTCCCACAACCATGACTTGGGAAATTTTACTACTCAATTGTCTGTATATCCAATTTAGTTAAAAAAATTCTTATATCAATGGATGATCTTTAGGTTCATTTCACTTTTGATTAGATTAATTTGTGTACCTAATTATCCTATGCATGTGTAGCTGATATCCAATAGTTGTACGACCAAAAAAATTGATCAAAAATCATATTTTTTTATAATGAGGGTAACAATAAAATTTACAACATGTGGGGATATCTATATTGGGAGCTATTGTTTTGAATTTCCAGAATGAGTAAATTAGTGGGTTAAATAATTTTATTGCAAAGGAATGTGGAATATGTTCGATGAATTAAACCATGTAAAAAATTATTTATTTACTTGTCCTATACATACAAAATAAAGGGTATAAATATGACATTTAAATGGTTGTAAAACAAAAAAATGTAGAATTAATGGCTTGTAAGTCGTACAATTTTTTTCTATATGATTAGTCTCACAAATCTCAGTTAACTTTATATTGATAATATTTTTGAGACAATTACATTTAAATTTATTGTTATTCATTCATGATAGGATTATAACATTTCCTATATTTCAACTACAGACTAGGGAATATTAATGTACATATCCTGTCACAATTTTCTAGAATACATTATATGATGTTTTTTTCCAAAAGTTAAAAATGGAATGTGTGTGTGTGTGGGGGGGTGATCTCACATCGATTCACTACATTATTTCACCCTCACATCAATATTTTAAACTGGTTCTGTATTGAATATTAAAAATATAATTACAAATTTTGATTCACATTTGATTCAATTATTCAATTTTTACCACTTTTAAAAAAGTAAATTATATGTGTTTTGGTGATTTTGTTGTAGGAGGAGGAGATTTGGAGTGCCAGAGATGATGCAAAAGTAAAATGAACCAAAATGCATGGAAGAACAAGGAACTTTTTAAATATTTTTGTATGTAACAAGAAATAAATACTTCCAAATGGGATGAAATTTTTTCACATGATACATTACATAGTGTGATAAAACTCATCTCAAATAAACAATTCAAAATTAGTCTACCTATTGGCCCAAACCAACTAATATTTCAAGGGAACTGAATCTGCCCAAAGTAAAATTTTTTGATTTTGTAATTCACCCATATATCAAGTGGTAGTCTTCCAATAGCCACCATATTTGTAATGATTACATTAAATATAGGGGAATAATTTTTTTCCTTTCTTAAATGTCAATATAAGGCCATTAAATAACCCATAATGATGAAGAATTTTGAATCTGGACATCAATGAACTCCAAAACACTTTCCATTTTGGATATAAAAGGGAACCATGGGAACCACATTTTGGAGTTTAACCAAATAGTGATGTGCTACCATTTTGGAGATCCATATGAGTCCTCTAATCATCTTGGAGGATCTAGAACTCCATATACTCATCATTAGAGCTCTTTAATTGATAATACCTTCATTAAAGCCTTATACTCCTTATCATGTTGTCATGTTTGTGTTTGCATAATAACCTTCATAGTTAATTATATATTTATTATTTTTTATTATAAAATATTTATATTTTTTATATGAAAATACATATATGTAATCCTAAAGAGTATAAATTTTATTTGGTTATAAAATTTCCACAACCTTTTCTAATGAAAAACCATTCTACGATGACTACACCATACATGAAAGGGTAATTTTTCATATTAATTATTCAAATTCTCATCTTATTCACTTATTTGTTTTGAATAAATCAAGTACTATAATTAATATAATATTAACCATGAATTGAGTTATTAATTTTAAATGAAACTAATAATGTAATTGAACAACATACACATAACATGTGTTGTTGAGTAATGTGTGAATTGTGAGGGCGCGAACATAGTCAGCAAAACAAAACCTCATGTGATCAATTTGTTTAGTTAAAAAACAATCCCTAAACGCAATTAATACTCTATTCATGAAATGCATTTATCCCTAATTTAATATTGACCTTAATATATCCTTGTAATTATAATCTATATATTCTTCTATGATTTCTTGTTTCAAATCTACACCAGAGTTCAATTCATTTCATCATTGTGGTTAAGTTGACTCCCATAGGGTTCAAGGATTGACAAATTAGTGGATCACTATTAACTATATATTATTTTAAATTTTAAATTTTCAAATGTATGTTAAGATTTATAGTTTGATCAATTATTATTTCTAAAAATAGTTTTCTTAAATATATCTTCTCATTGTGTTTTCTCAATCCCATTTCCAAAAAAAACAATACAATATTATTCATTCAAACTTAATCTATCCTTATAAATGGAATCCTTCATCCGTTTATGTATTATGTTTCTTATCTATTATTTTATTTTAAAAATTACGTTAATATGTTTTTAATATTACTTCCTCCTTTGATATATGACATTGTTTATCTACTCGATGCACCTATATACACAAAAACAACATATCATTTGATAACACTAATGACCACATCATTAGACCTCAATGGATAGTCATTATTCCAAACTCTATATCATTATTCTACTGTTTGAAAATTCATCAATCGATATGATCATTGTAAAGGGGTGTAGACCACTTTATTTGACCATGTACGAGTTTTTTATGCATAAGGACACTAGACACATAAAAACCTATAATATCCTCTATAATGTAGAAGACCTTTAACCCCTATGATTCACTGAAACATTACAGTGAAATTTCGCAGCTCTGAGTATTTTTCAGGCATCAATGAAATGTCTTCCCCATTCAATCATGATCGATTAAAACCCCTGGATAAATGATTTAAACAACCCATATTCCATCTATCCATGTTGATTTTAATCCCTCACATTACACCCATGTATATCAAACTATATTCTATTAAGGATGTGGGGTGCTCAAACACTTAATTAATACATACATATCAATCATCATTTTAGCAAGAATTTAGGGTTTCTGAAACATTTATGAATAAAAATATTTCACTAATTTTATGTCATGGGTGTATTGAACAACAAATGGTTTGTTGTAGATGATTCTAAACTACTACAATAAACGTTTTGTTCCAAAAGGACCTAAACTATAGAAATAGATCATCTGATCTAGATTACCGTAAACTAAAGCAATATATGGTATGATCGAAAAGACAGTAAACTAAAATAATATATAGTCTGATATAAAACACCCCGAACAAAAAAATATATATTCTAACATATAAGATACAAATGTTTATAAATAAAAGGTCTATGCATGATGAATCTAAACTATAGAAATAGGCCATCCATTCTAGAAGAACCTCATAATCATAAAATGATAGTCCCATCTAAATGAAAACAATATATAAAAAATATGATACAATCTAGAATACCATAAACTAAATAAAAAAAATGGTCTAATCTATATGTCCCCAAACTATTTAAAAAGATGATCTTAGATATAATACCACAAACTACAGAAAAAATCTAGTTTATAAGTCTTTAAACATCCAATTGAATGAGACACAATTTTCACCATGATAAAAAACAATAATGGGAAACCCGAGAAAGAGTCAAAACTCTTCCATAAAATAATGTAATTTTTGTGATTCTATAAACATTGATAATTATTAAAATGGAAAATAAATAAAAAATTTAAGATTCAAAACTATTATAGGGGATCCTGAATAAACTAAAAGTCAATTACCTCTATGAATTCCCAATAAGAAAATTATGAAAATGTGGGGGAAATAAGATTAAAATAAAAATAGATATAAATCATTTTGGGAATATTATTTATGCTTTTAAAAATAATTCTTTATTTCCTATGTCTATTGAATTAGTGCAAATATTTATTAAATTTCAGATGGTACATGTTTACCAAAGTTATCTTTTTGAAAAAGGTAATCATGAAACCCTTTTAGTAGGTATGTCAATAAGGTTTCATATGTCATTAATAATTTATGGATAGTTTTCATAGGATTTATATTATGTTTTAAAATTTTGATTTCACTAATTGGGATAGTTTGGTATTTTTAAAATAATTTTTTTTTCAATATCATATTAATTTGATATAATTCCATTCTCATGATTAATGAATCAATTAATGAAAAACTCATGTAAATATTGGATGGTTTCATTATTAATACAATTCAATGAATAATGTATTATCCATAGACCTTAGTCTATCTCAATAATACTCAAAAAAAAATGAGGTATAAATAATTATAGCCCAATGGAAATAAATTTTTAGATGAATCCCTGAACTCTAAATGATTCTATTCCGGGGAGGCTATGAGATGGTACAATTGATCGATTGACATAGTTTTTTCCTTTAAAAATAGGTTTAATGTTTATTCCCTAAAAAATAATATTTTTCATTCTCCCATTGATCAAGGAGACCATATTATTCTAAAACTGATTTCTATTATTTTTTTAGTGTATAGTTCAATTGATAAAGCTCCCAATGAATGTGTTGTATTCTTTTCTACAATTAGAATATATCATATTTCCCAACATTGATCAAGTTTTAGTGAGATGTTACCTCCACTGCATGCTGAGAAGCCTCATTTATGTAGTCATACTAGTTTAGTTTTACTAAAGAAGATTCATCTTCCCCTACTACCCTAAATTCAATGTCCCTTATTATCTCTCTTTTTGAAATCAATTTTTTCATCCCTGAATGAAGAAACTTATAGTCAAACCCCCCATAAATAATGGTGGAAAAAATATACGTTAGATGTACCAATATTTACTTCATCTACTCTAAATGGAACTCTTATATTATGGTCCCAATAACTGCTACTCCATCACCTCATCAGCTGATGAAGTACTTCAAATTTTGATCCTTGACATGCTCCCAATCTAGGAACATGAATAAATTATAAGATTATTACACTTATCATTAGAGTCATACTTTAGTTATTTTATGTGTTCTGAATAGAATTTTCTTTTGTATTTTTTTAACTGGTTGAGTATAATTCTGAGGAAAAAAGAGTTTTGACCTATAATACCCAAGTTGATGGTACTGAAATGAGATTCCTAAATGATTATTTTTAGGTAGCTTAACATATATACTGATTTTAAATAGCCAACAACCATGATAAATTATAGAAATATACTATTCTCAGTTTCATAACATGAAACACTTATCAACACAATCACAAATATTAGGGATGATTTGACACTCTCTTGGGATAAGATACAAAGTGGAATTGATGTTGATTTCTATATGAACATTGTATTCTCTCACAAATTAGGTTTTGTAAGAGATGGAAATTTTAGGCAATATCATATGAATTATACTATATGTTTTGTATATAATGTGGTTTTAAAGTTATAACAAAGAGACCAAAATCAATGATAAATAAATTAAAGAATATTTACCAACTCCTAACTCCTCTAAAAGATCATTATATTATTCATATTAAAATGGAAAAAATTCCAGCACATATACAGAACGCACTATATCTAATAGTGAAGACACTAAGACCATTTCCATTCTTTAATAGATAGGTCCCAACATTGAAGTATCTTTCAGAGTAGAAAAAATCACATAGTATTCTATAAAAATGATAAGTGTTCCTTTAAAAAGTATCGATGGTGGATTATACCTTTTAATAGATAGGAATAATCTACTGAAATAGTTTATAAAGAAGGAAAAATAATGTGTAACTCATACATGATGACTTTGGTGGGAAAAATACAATTGAATGGATAACATAATTTATATCCATTCCTCTACAAGGAAGGATCCATAGAGTGGTATAATGTTGAAGGAGCTGAGGATGGTGACAATGTATGTTTTGGTTGTGTTTCCTTAGGAATGAAGGGCTCATCCCTCATTATCTCAATTGGGTGAATAGAGTCCCCATCATTGATCCCTTGTCCATCTTCCATGTAATCACTTGTAGTCATACACCTGTAGGGATGTACCAAATATGGAGGGAGTGGATATAATGAATTAACTGTCTATCACAACTATGGATTTCTACAACAATTCTAAAATAACTTGATAGTAATGTAGTTTTTTTGGGATAGTAATGATTTAAATATTACCTCTTTGTTAGGATTAATATTCTCACCATCATTCATGATAATATCAATTATTACAGGGACCATCATCTCTTAAAACATAGGGAAATAGTAGAGATAGAATTTTACAAATTTTAATGTTGCGTTAGGGTCATGATGGAAGGCCTCGTCCAAGAAATGAAGGCCTTCAATGTTTTTCCAATGAGATAATGAATGAAATCTAATAAACATATGATTATCAACACCTGAAAAAATCGACCCAAAATTTTAGTGGATGAGTAATCTACTATCAAAATTTCCAATTGTTGATATATTTTTGGGAATGTAATCCTAGTTGAGACTTCAATTACAAATTCCTCGCTCATAATAGCTTTACCAGCTGGGTTATTACATGTTAAAAAAAATATTCCATGATTCCTTAATTAATTCTGAGGAATATTTGAATTTTTTAGTTTAGTAGAAATAAGTTTCATTATGGGTATCAAATATTCCTCAACAATTGAAGGCATCATTGTTGATTTATGTAATGATGTAGATACTTTCCTATTCTAGTATAAATGGAATCACGTCTCAACTTAGTGCTAAGAAAGTCCATTATCATTTTTAATTAGATAGAAATGTACATAAATCTATGTATCCACCCTGAATGACATCAATCAACATTTCTTATCCACTAATGGGTTCCTTTAAGATCATACATGGAGAGACGTGGGACAATTTTTCTATATACATTGAAATAAATCTCCAAAAATATAAGAACATGGAAATCATTGAAATGATTTTTGAAACCGTGGAGATGGGATATTCACTAATTGAAATCATGTAACCATAAAATTTATATATTCTTTAACCATTGTTGATTATACTACCAGTGGGTTACTCATAAGTAATGATTGAGATGTGGTGATAACTGTTCAGGGGATCCAGTGATTCCTAGACCTTTATAGTGGAAGGTTTCACCATAATAATTCTCTATAATAATTGATTATAGCAATACTAAGGATATTATAGATTGTCAAAAAATCGTATGCACCAAGGTGAGAACCCTTGAAACCCCACAACACATCGAATGCTCTATAGATTTTATTTTGAAAAATACAACTATAGATATGGTCTAGTTGGTGATATAATATGGGACAAAAAAAATGATACATACAACTTCCAATGTTGTTTCAATTATAAAATTTGATAACCTAACTCCACCCTTTTCTCAGGCATTGTGTAGACACTTACTCATGTACATATCATGAAATCCATCCAATTGGATTGGTCAGTTAACAAAGGTAAATGAACTCCCACTCCTATTTCTTTAATGAACCATCTTAATCAAAAGGCCAATAGGCACCTTAATCTTCATAATACTGTTTTGATGTGATGGAATTATTTTCATTGTATTATTCATAAAAACGAGTCTTCTGGATAATGTATCCCACAAATTTATTTAATGTGATGTTAGTACCAAGAAGTGGTTCCTTAAAACTACCCTTCTAATACATCATAATGAGATCCTTAGAAATTATAGTGTTCTTCTATACAACATCCCCATAAGATTAAATAGGGATAAAATAATATTACCTGTTATTAAAAATTGTTCTCCCATAAATTCAATAAACATCGTATATACTGATGCCAACCTCACTATGCATCAGATGAAATATATTTGGGTCTAAAATATATTAGATGAATAATTCCATGAATAATAACTTATTATAATTAGTACACATTTTTTAAATAAATGTGGCCTCATACAATAAAATTCACCTCAACTCAATAGAAAATGTTATGGTAGTTTTCTATAACTAGAAATGCTTTCCCCTTTCTATCATGAAGCCCCATAAAGACTAAAGGTACCTCTCATGAAACAATACAAACATATTTTTCATCTAATATTTCATCATTATTGATAAGTTCATTTGAATATGGGAAATAGATACGTGAAATACCTCTTTAATGTCTATTAATTTGATCTTTATCATGTAACCTTCATAGCATTATTCTTTGAAATAATGCATCCTTCGCGACATATATTTTATCTAAAGTGGTTATAATTATATATGATCAAATAACGGGTAAAAACCATTTATTTTGGTGTATAAATAGGGAATAATATTTGTGTCCAAATCACTATTTAGCATTAATCCATCTATATGGATCATGAATAACTTGTTATATGGTTATATAACGTTTTTCTAATGAATAAAGAAGTGTATATCATTAAGAGTGTCATGTGAATCTGGTGACTGACATATGGTTTTCAAATCACATACCCTAATATAGGTCTCTCATATCATGTGACACATGTATAATGTAGTGTAATCATTACTTGTTTTAACACATGTGATAATGTGACCATATAACATTCACACAAATGATATAAATTTCATGAAATCACATGAAACCCATGAGAACACAAAAAACACCCCTTGTGACCCTACACTTTAAGAAATGAATCATAGATCATGTGACTTACTAATGATTGGTGGGTGTTTTTTTTTGGAAAATGTCATTGGTAAAAGGTGATAACATGAGTTGTTCAATAAATTTGATTACACGAGTAGGTCTCATGAACAACTCTCATTATGGGGTTATGTGAAGTGATCTTGAAAAGTAATCATGTGATGGATGTGATCATGGGAGACATGTGTTAGGATTACAATCACAGAAATCCCACTCCCATATATATAGGGAATTCCCCAATTTGAGAACAATCTATCAGAAGAACAAATGATGGACAAAACACTTTCTATCAGTATCCAAAGAGACTCGGGTGGACATTTACATACTCAAAACTATGACCTTGTTATTATAAAAAATTATTAGGAGGGGGGATTTGATGACACCCACCAAATGAGAATTGAATATTCTAGGATTAAAGAAATACTCAAATAATATGTGTTATTTTCTCTAAAAAATTAAATAAAAGAGTAGCTTTGATATAAGGGGATTATGAACCTAGGTCATATAAGTCACGTGACCCTATGAACATCAATTGATGGGGTAATGTGATTTGGATTATCTATTAATGACCACATGATTCCCATTTGAATTGTTTTTTAGATTATGAGAAGCCCCATAAAAATATCTATCATCTAAATTCACTCAATGATGTATTTTTTATCATTTCACATTTTGATAGATATGTATTAAAATATTCAATATGATTATAAAAAAATGTTGGGAAATGTGGAAGCATTGTTTGATGGTAGTTGTGATAATTTTCGTACTAAATGGATTATGAAATCCACCTATTAATTCCATTATTTAGATGAATTACACAATGAAATAATTTCCTTGTCATTGTAAGGCCATTGGATATGTCACTATCTTCACATGAAGGATTTCATGCATGTTCATTTGATGATGTTACACGATGTTAATTGATAAAGGGGATAACATTATAATATTTATAAAATAAAATTAAAAAAAATATTATACCCTAATGAAATGAAGAATTGTACTATATTTTATCAAATAGGGATACTATTTTTCAATGGTTAGTTTACATATAACATTAAATCACTCCAACATTCTATCGCGATTGATTGATGGTATCTATACAAGACAACATGATATTATGAAGGCCCCCAAACATGACATCCCAGTTTTATGAATATAATTCAACATTTAATTTGAATATTAGAAAGACCATTGATAGGACAAGTGTTTAATAGATATTGTAATGAATGTGTGATAATGTGATAAAAATTTATAATGTGATGAAAAATCACATCATGGATGGCTCACAACTCGATCATAAAAAATGTATGATGTGACTATCCTTCC
This sequence comes from Viscum album, assembly GCA_963277665.1. Classification (NCBI taxonomy): domain Eukaryota; kingdom Viridiplantae; phylum Streptophyta; class Magnoliopsida; order Santalales; family Viscaceae; genus Viscum; species Viscum album. Next base: position 1,282,774,300 of record OY728123.1, on the reverse strand, counting down.
AATTCAACAAGCCCATATATACAATTTTAGATCTATGAAATACTTTGTAGATGGTGGGTGTTGATGATTATAAAATCACCCCACCCACTCCGACACAAAAAAACACACATGGGATAATATATGAGAGAGAAGGTGTTATGGAGAAGAGAACCTTGAAATCACAAGAATATTCCACCAGGTATCCCACATGAATGACATTAAAGACAAAATTATCTTTCTATGTACATAAAATAATCACTCAAATGATCATAGGATATACACATATCTTTCCAGTTAGATCACACACAATTTTTTTTCATTTCAACTTCATCACATGAGCCCTCAATAGGCCAAAGAGTGATGTATATTGAGGATTTTGTCAATAAAGGATGGAAAATATTAGTGATTAATGAGAATAAGGATACAATGTTTATCATGTAACTTCATCACAAACTTTTAATGACCTAATAATTGATCATGTGAGGACCTCCGTACATGTGAACTAGGTTTTATATCAATCCTCTGTCAATTAATCTTGGTTCAAATAATAGTTCTCAAATATTTCATAAAATTCTCATGAAAACCCTTATAAATGTCAACCATATCATGATATGCATCGCAATCATGTCACTTGGTTGATGAGATAACCCTCAGACATGTCATCTAGATCACATGAAAACAGTCAAAAATGTTTTCCAGACCATGAATAGTCATATTGATGTGTTATCAACTTAATGAGAAGTATCAAGATCATATCATCTATATAATGTCAATTCCCCTAACATTTCATTTAGTTCACATGATGTCCGTTTGAAATGACGGATTAATCATGTGAAAACATTCATTAATTTCATACCTAATCATGTGAAAGGCCCTAGACATTTAAAATATTATCATTTGAAGATCACTATGAATTTTAAAAATACATATATGAACAGGTTAGAATGACACCCTATAAATGTTAGGAAGACACCCCAAGCATTTCGCCCCTTTCCACTGGTAATACATGGCATTATTCCCTTGAATAATTTGAACCCATGTCCACAAGAATCTATTTCATTAATTCCAGAATCATATGGGAAGTTTTCATAATGTTCTTGGGATGAAAAATTATGAATCATTAATGGATTTATTGGATCATCATTCCTTCCAAGCATTATAAGTTGGACACTTATGGTTCACACTCATTATTTATCAGATGATATAGTATATATATATTATAATGGAAATATATTTTAGTTAATGTTCTTAGTATTCTATTTATTCCAAATAACATGACCCTAGCCAATGGTTATATCATTTTTTCACATCCATCAGTTGATTTAGAAACTTATTGAACTCCGAGGTTACCGATTATAACTATTATTAGGATATGTTTGATTCCTTATAATGATCATATCACCATATGAAACACTTTATTAGGTATTAACTAGCCTATAAGACCTGACTCTGTATATATTTTATTTAATTTTTTACAATTATTGGTTTCTAACAATTATTATGACCCAATTTATCTTATTTGTTTTACAATGGTAGTATAACTGGAATCCTGAAATACACAAAATAAGGGAAATGATACTATGTAATACCCATTAAATAACATGATATAAATTCCTCATTCCCAGGGAATATAAATATGTATATCTCCATATAGAATTCACACATTGAGAATGTATTGGGAAATAAGCCCTGGGTGAATTGATCATTTATCCCCACACATAGGGAGGTTGAGGACATAATAAACTACAATGACATTGATTCTTATTATATGAACGATATCAAGGATGCCTCCTAAGATTTTATATTCTATACTAGTACTTGTGTTCCCTCATATACCTTAATTTCCTATGACATTAAACATCATATAGTAGTACAATCATATGTCCAAAAACTCGTTCAAAAAAACTATATGGGTTTTGATTCTTATTCTAGCACGGTATATAGGATACATCCTAGATATTCAATCCAATTAAAGAAACACAAATCTCTCTCCTCAATAGCAATTAACTACAATGTTCCTGGTCATATGGATTAAAAACACAAGAAACTGCCAATTTATAAGTCATAACATGCATTTAACAGAGAACCTCTAATAGATAAGAATAGTCTCATCAATAGAACTCCTTTTGCATATAGAGAGATTAAACACTCAATTTTTTTAGTTTGGGTAAACAAAACCATATCATTATTTCATAGAGAACCATGAATATATATAACATCTATAACAGAGACCTTGTATAGGAAATAATTCTTCCAAAAAATTTTTATGAGATCGAACAGTCATTTTCTCATCCAACGTGTCTTCCTAAAAATTATCATTTTTGAAACACTAATTAACCAACTGACTTTGGAAGGAAACACCTTTCATTTTCATAGATTTTGTAATTAATATGAGTTTTCAAAATATATATAGAGGAATACAAGATGCAGACTATTATGCAACTACCCCAAATTATGGGCTATCGGGAATTGAGTTAAACCTCCCCATATGTTAGTAAATATGAGAACAATCCTTTCATTGTCATATTCATTGGAAATATTATTCCAAATCAATCACTTGTCATCATCCTCCATTAAATAAATTAACGCCCAAGATCAAAATATTTCAATAGTCAAATTTTTATTCATCTTGTTACTATTATCTTCTTAGACATAATAGTTGGTTATATTATTCCAATATATAATATTATATGGTATTCTAATTCTAATAAATTTAAATATCTATCAAATAATTTATTATTTGTAAATTTTCTTTAAGGAGTCTTTTCATTATATGGAATATATAAAACTCTTTTCAATATTTATTAAGTTATTTTGTTTCATAGTTAACTTCTTTCATCCAATATTGGGTTTCTCCATCACATTATTTCATTGTATGTTAATTTCTCTACCATTATGGGGACATTTTTTAAATAACTGAATATTTTTAATCTCATTACAATGTTAGTTTGGAACAAAGGTATTTTTCATGATATTAATGATTATTCTCCTTTCTTTTTCATATTTTTAATATCCCTCTAAAAATTTATACATGATAATCCATTTATCCTATCGGGGTCCTATTTATTATGATTTTTAAAAAATAAAATGGTTTCGATGAAATTTTACATAACCTTTGGAAAAATAATTTTATATGGCACTGAAACATCATGTTTTACTTTAATTTTTGAAATTTAATATAAATGGCCTTCTATGTTTTCGAATAAGATTCCCTTATTATATTAAAATTTAATTTTCTTAGTACCATTTATGCTTAACTATTTATACGATAATATATATTTATGTTTTTTGGAAGTGAACTCATTGTATAAAATAATATAATTCGTGGTAAATTCATGGGATGAAAAATTCAATCATTCTTTTTCATGTTTGTTTTTAATATATTCCAAACACCTTTTATGTTTCTATTGTTATAGCTAGGTTATCTTATTTTGTAGTCTCCCCAGATTTTTCTCTAGATTGATTATTATCAAGTCATATTAATATTGAATTAGTATTATGTTCATTTATTTATTGTATGTGAACAAAATATTATATATTATTCAAATTGGATGAAGGTTAACTAGAAATAATTTTACTTTTTTGACACAGGGAAAAGATTATTAGTTATTTATTATATTATTATATATATAATATTACTAGAATATTAGAATAAGTATTTCTAACACAAAATCTCATATAATGAATATATTAGATATATATTATTGATGGTTAGTGTCTAACCTTATATACCCCGTATATGCATCAGTAGGTATCCTGAGACCAACAATGTAGGATATTTATTTTGTATTGCTACCCCGGACAAGAATTTTACTTGATGGATTGTTCATGTATTCTACGATCATGATGCATTGGATTACTGTATGGAAATAGCTATCAAGCATTATTCAATTATTTTTTAATAAACTTTGTTTATATCAATGTGATGTATTTATTTCTATTATTATCGAGGGATATATAATTCCTTAAGTTTAATTCTATTATGGAATTATATATTATTATATAATCCTTACATATTATTAATTCCATGTTTATTACATGATTTATTGTGTTTTAATTTTTCTAATACAGATCATTTTGGGATCACTAATATTTATGATTTTATTATTCAAGGTTATGTAGAATGGAATGATGCATGATTTCTATAATGTGATATCATGTGAGGTGAATTTTTAGGATATATTGGTGACATACTATCGATTAATTTCATTATTATATTTTTTAAATATCCATTATTTTATAAATATATGGATTTTTTATTTTATGTATTTTACTAATTCAGTAAATATCTAGATAAAAACTTACCTTCATGTTTATGTAAGAAAATGTATTCTTCATATCATTTAATTTACACAATAGTTATACCATAGAATCTATAGTTGGTATCGAATCTAGTATTTAGTGAATGTAAATATGGCCCTAGACCCTAGAGTACGAGACCATGGAATAAAATTTGGTAGAAAATGAGGTTTAAGAATCCTTAATGAATATGTCGTTCGTTGATGATAATTTATTGTTTCATAAGAAAAACATTATCAAAACTTTAAAGGTATTGATATTCCATATAGATAGTATATAATTTAACATCATGGTAATAATTCACATTTAATATGTAGATTAGGATATGTTCTCATTATTTAATAAACATTTGGATAAGTCTATGAAAGATTAAATATATTGGATAACATAATGATGGTTTGTAAATATTGATATTATATGGTACTCCTAGTAATTACATACATGAATAGATTCTATAAGTAGATGTAGGATCTAGAAAAAATATATATAGGGGTATTAACCCCAAATGGGTGCATTTAATATTAACTTGATCAACATTGGGAACACAAAAAAGAGGCATAATTATACACTTGATTTGAAAATATAAGGAGTTATAATTTTGTTAATTAACATAATTATTTTATAATAAATTATGTTGGATCTAAATATATTTCTATTTGGTAACCAAATAATAATTTTAATACAGATTTCATATAGATAAATTTATAGAATGATAACTATTGGAATAAAGTATTCCAACTCTTCTATTGGGGAACCCACATGAATGTCATGTTAATGTTCACACTGAAAAAATTATATCCCCACATTCCCAATATCCAACGGTGAGTGTATGTCTCCACATTGAATGGTGAATAATTCCCCTTGATCGAAATAGGATTATGGGTTGTCAGTTCCTCCATCCTTGGATTTCTCTATGGATCTCGACTCGTAGAATGGGTCTCCCCCATATATTTGAGTCATTTGATTGAAACTAATTCACAATTTCAAGTAATTATGGATTCCATTGAATTATGAAACATTTGTTTTGATAGGGAATTTTTTTTGGAGTTGGTGGTCTCATCAATAATGTATGGGCATTACTGGACATGGAGGGCCTTAGTGACCTATAAAAAAATCTAATTTTTATGACAGAGGATTATCAAGTGAAGAATCTTAGGCATATATCCCAAGGAATCTTGTACTAATAATGAGGTAAAACAATTGCTGTCTTAAATCATCGAAGTATTTTTTACCTTAATAATCCCATACATATGAATGGGGTAGGTATTATAGACTATGTCATAATTTCTACATCATATGGAGATGGATCAGAATGTCCTATTGAGATGGATAATAGAGGTGTGTCCATACGAGAGAAGGGGTCATACATGAGTTTACTAATGGATCATAATACCATGTGGAGTCAAATCATGGGCAATACATTAAGATCTAATAGATACAAGATCAGTTTATTGGAATCACTCATGGAGGTAGGATAAAGAGGGGCATCCCTATAAGGGAAGATGTCACAAATATTTAGTTTACCAATGGAAAAGACTTCCCTTTTGAGGGGGATCTAGGAGGTGAAACCTAAGGGGGGTACCCATGGTATTAAAAATGATGGTAATCAACTAAAGAGAGGGATATATCTTACCCTATTTAGGTGAGAAGGATCAAAACCCACATAGATCAATGCCTTTGTTTATGGTTGTGTGATAGGATGGATCCATGTAGCATAACAACACATGGTATGGATTCTCGTGTAGTTAAATGGTCATAGATAGGGGATGGTGTGGTTATATCCCAATTAATATACAAACTATAATAGGATTTATTCTGTGGGAATGGTCTTGGGATTACAAGTGGAAGCTTTCCATTGTTTAATTCTCATACAATGTTGAGAAGAGACTGTGTGGGGATTGTACATGGATACTGCATGAGTGTCATTATGTATAAGAAATGATGTAAATAGGGCTTACACATTGGATATTTCTGTTATGTATTCCTCATTTAGGTTCATTATGGTATCCTATTTACTTTTATTGAGGTACAATTACATTTCAACATAATGTGAAAGGATGAGGAGTTTCAGATTGTCTATGGAATATTTCAATGATGTTTTCCTTATTTGAGGTTATGATAGAATACCATGTCCATTACAGGAGGTATGATTATAGTTTAAAAACATGGTAAAGGACATCTTTTAAGAGTAATTTGCATGGAATCTTCACATAATATCTTATTTTTTATCTATCTAGAGGGATCCCCTTGTCAATATCTTAAGGAAAGATTAGAGATTAATATTATATGAAAGGAAATGGTGTGTTCGTATTACTCATGGAATATTCCCATTGTGTCTTCCTCATTAATGTACAAGAGGGAATACTATGTCTATTTTAGGAGGTAAGATCATAGTTTAATGTCATTGGAAAATATGTGGTTTTTGGTGTCTTATGCATTAGAAATTTCCAATAATTTATCTTCATGTCAGGTCATGATGGAATCTCATGTCCATTTCATGAGGTAAGATTATAGTTTATCATATTGTGAAAGGACAATGGGTTTTTCGATTACTCATGGGAGATTCCTATTATGCCTTACTCATTTAATGTCATTATGGAATCCAATGTCTATTATATGAGGTGAGATTACAGTTTAACTTAATGTAAAGGGATGTGGTGTGTGTGGCTTAGGAATCTAAGAGTGCGATCTTGTCTTACCCATTTTAGGTGATGATGGAATTCTATGTCAAATTCAGGTGTTATGATAACATTCTAAAAACATTTGAAAGGATTGGGTGTGTGGGTATTGTGTATTTAAGCTTCCAATACATCATCATCATGTTAGATCGTGATGGAATCTCACCATGTTTATGGGTTAAGGGATATGATAGGGGCTTACACATTAGGAGGTTGTCCATGGTGGTAATTTGGTGTCCATATCATGATTATTACATGATGCATCATATGATTGGTGCATAAATCATAACATGTGTGTCACTGGAGGAATCCTATGTTTTTTAATATGTTATGAAATAGTTTAATTTTAAATAGAAATGATAAATGAATATATTCCCATGATCATGGAATGATGCATCTTATTCCTAACACATAAGGTGTCTCATGTCTGCCATAATAGTCATCCTTTGTTTTTCATATATGGTATACTACAGTTTAAATTCATGTAGTGAGGACTATGGAATTCCATCTCATTATCTTGGCATGATTAATCATATGCTTGATTCATAAGGTATATCATGTTTTTCTTATGTGGAATCCTATGTTTTTTATATAGGTTATACTAAATCATTAAGTCATTTATTGAGGTTTATGGAATGTCTTCTCGTGGTCATGAAATGGTAAATCATACACATGATGCATAAATAATATCAGGTTTTTTGTATGAGGCATCATATATTTTTTATATTATGTATTCTATAATTTATTGTCTTGTATATTGAAATACTATGAAAAAAATCATAGAAATTACTATTATGGAACTTACAGAAGAGAAAACATTTCAGTTTCAAAAAGACATGGGGTCATGTGATAGGTTTTTAAGAGTTTATAGAGGTGTTTATCATATTAAGGTACTCTGGGAATCCAATAGAAAAATCTCAACTCATGAAATGGGAAAGGGGATAGGAGATTTTGTTTAACTCAATGTATTTTGTGGGGTGTAGAGGATTATCTAGACCAATGCGAATACATGGGTTAGAAGTTGGGGCCATATACAATGTAACCTTAAATGCATTCAAGATGACCAAAAATGTGTGATATAAGAGCCTTCATTTTTCATGGGGGCAATGTTGGTAGCAAAGGGACCAGACCAGAGGACTGGGACTGAAGGTATGTAGTGATGTTGAACTGGGGTGCGAGGGAGCTTTCCCTATAGTATTGACTAATGTGATCATGTCCAAACATTGTTTTAGGAAACTATGTAAGTATTTGAACTATTACATTTAATTTAGAATTCTTCCATGAAAATATTCATGCGATATTTTATGGGAATCTTCACAGAGTCCCTTAATTCTAAACCCACGCCCATGTCCAATATGTGCAAGAAAACCATGTTGAGTAAAAAATTGAATGTAGTGTGAAAACCTATCACATAAAAATTAGGTTTCATGGAAAAGGTGAAGTCAACTAAAAACGTTCAACATGTAAAGGATCCATCTTATATAAACAAATTAATTTTTGTGAAACACCATAATGTTTAATGACACATTTAATGTTGCGGGACACATTAACTCTATTCGTGTTCCATGACTAGTAAAATCAATCCTGAAAATCACATTAATCAATTTGATATCTATTTTCATCATTTTCCCTTATCAAAAATGTTTTTCATTCTTCTAAAACAATAATAATTTATATGTTCTTTCAGCTATAACAGATAAATGATATTTTGAGTGAATAAATGTATTTTATTTCCGGGTTTTGCATATTTTAATAAAATTCAAGGTTTTTTGGAAACATAAATATGAGAATTAGTTTATGAATTACGATAGAACTAAACATAATATTTCCATGGTCAAAAAAATGATATAGATTGAAATGATTGTGATATAGTTTGATTTGATAATAAGAAAATTGTATTTTTTGGAACATTATGAAAACATGATAGTGTTATAATGTGAGGCATATTGAATGTAAATATTACGGGTTTTGTTATTTTCATTTTCTAATAATAATCATAATTCACGTTAATTGGGTTTTAATTGATTAATTATGATGGAACTTATTTATTAATTGATTCCATGGTCAATGTGAAAACTATCCCAATGAGAATCATGATAGGTTAATGATCAGAGTGAGACGTCTACAAATTATCCCAGAAAAATAAATAATGTATTATAATTACAACATGCCCATACATGATATCCCTAATAGAATAAACAATTGAATGATGAATCTACTATAAATTATGGTGAAAAATATGATGAAGGAAAGGGGATTCCATTTAAAACTTCTGAAAAATGTGAGAAAAAACATTATAGAACTTTTCGTTGGTTTTATGGTTGTTGATCATTATAGAATATCTATTAAATTTTCTAAATATTTTTATTAATATTGAAACACCTAATGATGTTTTCATAGGTTTGGATATGAATATTGGAATCAAGAAGAATTCTCAATGTGAAGAGTCATTCAACATGTGGGAGATTAGTTCATAATCCATGTAGTATTTTGTTGACTACATTAGGGGGTTTGAAGTATGAAATTAACTAATTGAATGGAAATGTTGTTAGATATGGTACATATATCATGAAAAAATCAATATATTAACATGAAATTCAATAAGTTGATCGATAAAAAATTATAGGATATGGGATAGTTTTTCATCATTATTTAGTCAGGAATCATTCCCAATAAGAATGATCCATTCACTCTCTGAATTTGAATATAGAAGAGTTCTTACAAATCATTTCACACCTATGATTTATATAAAAACCTGATAACATATCCTAAAATAATTTCAAAAGTGGAATGATTTCAATTTTTTATAAATCCATTTCGATTGGTTTTTATCCATGACGTATTGAGTGAGATACATTTTGATCCTAGGAAATCTTCCATTATTTTATATTGGATTCTCATTATTCAGTTTTTCCTCCTACTATGGTACATTTACATGATATTTTGGTTCATATAAATCATTTTCATGGAGAAATGTTTATATATTATGGGATATTTAGGGTGTTGTGGCCACAGTGACTGTCGGTCCCCAATGAGAGTGGCGATAATACATCTATAATTTTGTTCTATTTTTATTTAATAAATGTTAAATACCTTATGGTCTGGTATACATTAAATATAAATATTTATATGAATCCATAATGTTATCATTGTCTATCTCAAAAGGTAGTGTTTGAATTATCCTCTATGATGAATCACCATTAATTAATGAAGAATTGGGTTTTGGAAAAAGAAATCAAAATTTCTTAAGTCATGTTGTTGGGTTTCCACTTAATGTACTAGATAGTGTTCTATCATAAATTAATTATACGATTCGTTATGTTTTTATGACTCTAGACCACATAAATTACAAAATTATAGTATTTACTATTTGATATATAAGAATGTGTCTTGTTTAATTGTTTATTCATCATTATAAATGAGAGAAATATATGTTTTCAAGGATGCATTTTTAAAATTATTTTTTAATAGAAGATTCCATGGATTTTTTATTATAGTATATTGATAGTAATTAATTAGTTACTTCAAAAAAAAATTAATTTCATTATTTGATATGATTAATTGGAAGGCGTTGTGTGATCCTTTTTTACTATGAAGGATGGATTATATTTTCTTGGGGTATAAAACCTATGTTAATTTTTTTTCATGTGGCTATGTTTGAATTTTCTACTTGAGAATACTTGCAATGAAATTTTATTTTTTACTAGGTTAGTTTATGTTGTTTGATAAATGTTTATGGATGGTTTAAATTTTCAGAGTAGTAAGTGTGTATAAAATTATGATGTATGGTTCTATGAAATATTTTGTGAGTGTATAAACAAGGCCTAATGGAATGGGTTGATGCTATGATTCCCCATTATTTGATGTGATGAAAGTTGTTGTTATATCTTGATTATTAATATTCTACTTTGTAGGATGAATGACCATGCTTCCTATTTCTTAATAAAATTTCCCTTCTTAACAAAGATTTAATAGCATGGTTTATGTTTATATTTTGATTTCTTAGGATTAGTTTAAGATTATATTTAATTGTGGAATGCTAATGTTAAACAATTCTTCCCATGTTGTTAGAGTCTCAATGGATTTATAGAAGTCAATAACTCTTTAGTAATAAATGAAATTATAGATTATTTTGGGAGTGTAAATAATTTATTTGATAATTAATTCTTATTAGATATTATTAATCAAAATAATTAATTTGAATGTTACTTAAAATGATTCTACTCATATATGTCATCCAATCCGTAGTGGTGGATGTTTATTATCAGTGAGAGGGTAGGTTTTGTTGAGAATGATATGTACTTTTCTATAGTATTGTTCTGATCTATATATTTCTATATGTTATGTGATTTCAAAGGTTACCCTACAAATGTTTTATGGATACTGACACATAGTGGAATATAGTAGGTGTTTTCCCATCATCTTTCTTCTTGAGGTTGTATTGATAACTTCCCTGTCTACCCTGATCTATTCCCTTAAGAGTAAGATTATGTTATATTATGAATATTGGTTACCCTTAATATATACTTCTCTAGAGGGATGTAATGGATGATGAATATTTCAAACACACTTATCTTTAGATACAGTATATAAATGATCATTAGTGGTATGTTGTGTATAGGATTGTTGGTTTGAGGTGTAATACATGATGTATAGGTTGCAGTGGCTTCTAAAAACTACTTTGTTACATTCTATAAAAGTGGATGTTGATGATGGGAGTATAGAACACATGAGGTGCGGGTTAGCATATAGTTTACCCGAAACATTGATATTGTCTAAAGACACTACTAAAAATTTGTATTAATGCATCACTAGGATTTATTTGTTCAAAATAATGGCAGATAAAGGGGGACTATGTAATCACAAAAAAATGAACTGATAAAGGGGTACCTTTATTATATATATCAAATATGTATTGATATATGGTTCCATTATTCAACATAAGTAACAAAATCATCGATAATGGTGTCCTTTTATCTGTTCTAGTAAAAAAGAACTAATAAATGGGAACTTCACCAGGGATAGATGAAAATATTTATAAATGTGTAATTTTATCACTTAAATTAAAAAGGAGTTTATTTGGTGGGTGGTATTATTAGTGATTCATTAATATAAATGATAAAGTCCCGATTTTAACAGTTCTTTTTTACCAGGGTAGATAATAAATATATTTCATAAAATAAATTCAATAAAAATAGCATATAAATATATTTATATTAGAATAAATGTAATATTTGTTTTTTAAAAATATGTTTTAGAAAAGTCTAAATACGAATTTATGGATAATATATAATATATTTAGTAATTTTTTTTATAAAAAAATAAAAAATAACATTAATTAATAATTTTCTAATAGTTATTGAGAAATTGATATTTTTTATCAATTGGATGAAAGATAAATTAAATGAATTAATGAATGATATATGATATGATGAAAATATTACATGATAATTAAATGGAAAAAACCTTTTATTTAGTTGTCCATTTTGACACTACCAGATATCAAATCAATTAATGAAAAGATATATACACCTAATTGACTGGGGTGACCATGGTGACATTTTTATGACATAAAAAAGTCCAATATGGTGTCTATTTATTCTATTTGGGATAAAATATTGTTTTTACTATTAAATGGTATTTTGTATTAATTTAATATAGTCTTCTTGTATTTTTTTGTGAAGACTCGATTTATTTTTATGTAATGCATTCATATTGATTTTAGTGTGTTAAGATTTTATCATTTTTCATATTTTAGATTCATTTATAATTAATTACATTCATGGGTAATTTTGATTTAAAATAATAAACCCACATGTATTAATATATATTTAAATAAAATTGTATTTTTAAATATATAAACCTTATGGATATAAATATTTATTAGTAGTTTTATTTAAAATAAATTATTATTTATTTTATCTTAAATATTAAAATGAATTATTATGTATATATATACCCATACATGTAATGTTTATATATGAACACCTGTGTGTCAATAAAAAATAAATATTTATGTGTATATTATAATTTATGTAAATAAATAGATATATACATAAACATTTTTGTTTCTATGTGAGAAATATAAATGCATTCTTATGTTTGTAAATATGATTATGTGTGTGTGTATCATTGTTTTGTGTATACATCATATATAAATATGTTTTATATAAATACATATTTATCTTTAAATATAGTATATATATAAATTTATAGTAAAACTATATGAATATATATACCTATATATATAATTTTTATAAATACATGTTTTTTTATATTGATAAAAAAAAATATAGATATATATTATAATATATGTAAATGATGATTAATATATAATATATTTTAATAAATTTAAATATAAATATATATATATATATTATACTCACATGCACAATCAAACAAAAATATATCTTATAAGTGAATTCATAATATATAAATATATATATATATATATATATGAATAATGAGAATGAAATTAAATTTGGATAGATAAATATAAATTATATCATAATATATAATATTACATGGAAGGGATGTGGTAACGAGGTTCACCATGAATAATGTGGTTGCGAGATCAAATCCAGGAATGTGTGGGGCGGGTGAGAAAGTTTTTAGTGTTAAGAATGGATGTCTTGAGCAATGAGGAAGGGGGAACGTGATGGGATGTCTTTTGGAGCTCTAAGAAAGGGGGTCTCAACCGCTGAGTAAGGTAATAAATTTTTATTTTTTCCACTTTTTATCAGAACTAAAAAATACAGCTACTAATAAAACCACAAATTATCACTAGAAAAATGTGATAATAATGAGTTACTTGATCAGTTCATTTTTTGGCACAACAACCACCCCATTTTTTAGTGAAAAAATGATCCTATAAATAGGGATTTTTTCAGTGCTAAAAAATATATCTGATAATGTCCCCATTTATTAGTGCTATAGAAAATCACTGGTAAATGATCACATTATCAGAGCCTTTTTCTATCACTGATAATAGATACCTTTTAATCAAGATTTGGTAGTCTTTACTGTTTTATCACTAATAAATAATTATACTAGTATTGTTAAAAGTGAGTTCTATAAACGTGAGAGCTCTGGATATATACATGTGTAGTTGGGGATAGAGTGGTAAACCATTAGGGAATTAGAATTTGTATAAATATAAATTTATATTATATTGTATGTTATATTATTACATGTTTTTAATACGTGGTGAGGGAGTCACGAAGAGGTTGGGTAATTAGCTTTCATATTTATGTGATGAGTTGTTTTGAATATGTTTATACAATTGGTATTTGTATGCTTTCATTATCATTTGGATAGGAAGCTCCATGAAAGATACAATATAGTATACCTGTTATTATCACATAACATCTATATGAATTATTTATTTCATCCACAGGAGATGGCCAGAGATCCACATGAAATTATTGTCTTATGGGGTTTTTAGGAGATATTTTTTCTTATTGTTCACTATTGTGGATTTTTTCTCTAGTTCATTCATGTGATGTTTTCCAAATTTTATTTCATTTAATTTATGTAGTGGGATATTTTATTTTTTATACGTATGCGTTTTTTAGTATTTTCATATTGTTATAAATTCTTTATGTTGTTTTTATAGGGTAATATGTCCCATATGTGTGTTTAATATACAATCAATTCTAGTTTTCCACCGCTCACCTATTGGAGGAATTCTTAACACATAATTACCTCTCTCCCATCATTATTGGCTTAGGAGGTGATCTTTTCGTGTGGTGGAGTTATTAAATAGAACTAGAAATGATTATGTTGAGGAAGAAGATAAATTTTGAAGGTATTCTCTAGTAAAAACTACATGGATTGGGAAGAAAATATTTTTAGATGAGAGTAATAATTTATTTAAAAAAGGGATACTAGAATTAAAATTGGTATTTAGGGCTCCATATGATAAAATCGTTGGTCATTTTTTTCACTGAGCATTTTAAATGATTCGATAATAGTCATGGGGTAGAGTCGTAGAAAAGGGTCAGGTAACATTCTTCTTCATTCCTGTGATTAAAATGGATTGGAATTGGGGTTTGATAGAAAATTAAATAATTAATTTTAAATATTTCATATTTCAATTTTATGATTAGAAAACTGTTTCATTATTTCAAATGAATCTCTTTATGCTATCTTCATTATAATGTTTATACAATTTATATTCATCAGGTCGTTCCTATATATCATTGTAGATTTGAAGCCAATGAGAATGAATCATAGAGGCGGAAACTCCAATAATTTTAGTTCTATGCATTGTAGTAGTATGAGGGATTGTATTGGGTTTCAATGATAGATGAATGGTTATAGGAGGTGAAGATATAGATTAATTCAATGTAAGATCAAAAGGGGAACTGTGATTTCATTATTCTGAAAATACTACATAGGGTAGAAAATAAGTGGTAGTTATTATTAATAAGGGATTAGAGAGTGTTGTCACTTTAATGTGTGAAGATATACTATTAAATCTCATAAATGTTGCTTTAATTGACTGAATAGTTGTATAATCCTCTGGATTTTCTCTCCATTTGACATTGAGGACCTTGCATGCATGAGTTTTTGGTCTATTTATAGAACCATAACTTATATGCCTCATACGTACTACTATATTTGGAGGCCCTGGAAAGGTATTTTGTAGATAATCTACCTCAATAGAATTAATGATAGGATACACTTTTTATATTTAAGAAAAACAGAAAGGTAATTACTTGAGTAGTGGTTATTGAGAGGATGATGGATGAATTTGGAGCATCATGAAATTAGTGTTGAAATGATTCTGTATGTTATAGTGTTATGGAATGGGGTTCCTATTTTACTATAGGAAAGAATTTTTAGATATTCACAATTAGGCTATAGCCTTATTAATATCATTTCACTATTATTAACAACTATTTGGATCCATCTGAGGGATGAGATATTTTTTTAGGTGGAGGTCCTGGCCATCAGTTGTGAGAGTAATTGAAGTTTCTTATATGGAAAATTTTCACTATTAAGTGGCATCATGTTCTATTGATATAGTTTTTTATCAATTTAAATGGAATCAGGGGCTTTGGAATTTAATCTATTGATATATTGAGGGGAAATAAGGGTACATCCCCATAATGCACAATGTCCATATTGTGTAGAGCACAATCATATATGTGGTTTCAATCAAGGCATAGAGGTTATGTTAATTTTCATAGTCAGCTTCATACTCTGTAGTCTGTTTCTTTAGGAAAGTCATGCATCATTTAAAGTAATATTTCATTGTTTTATACTTTGGAGAATTTTATGAATGGTTTACGAGATACACATTTTGTCATTTCACCTTCCTAAATCTATTATTTGTCACTTGAGGGACAGGGGATTACAGTTCAAATGGCATTCAAATAATTATTTTTAGGTCAATATTATATGTGGGAAGAATGTAAGAAAATGAGTTCATTCCATTGTGGCCAATCTCTTATGAAGGTCTCCCTTGGTTTTGTATACATACGTACAATATCATATTCATTATATATTATCTTTATTATTTTAATGATATCATATATTTCATTAGGAGGGGGACTATTTTTAGTGATACTGATATAGATTCCTATATGTTCATTATTGTGGGATACTCTCTGATGGGTTATAGGAATGATCCCCTCTTCTTTACCTTGATTTACAAGTTTATTTTTTATTCATCAGAGTTTCAGAAAAAAGGGATTCCATAGTTCATGGAAATGAATCCTCATGTATTTCCATAAATGGTTATAGTGTTTCCCCCTTCAAAGTAGATTGAGTTATGGATAGATATATAAATAGGGATTCTCCATATTTATGTCTCCTTATATTATGGAACATTATTATTTTAGGGAGCACCATTTATAGATATATGATTTCGTGTAGAGAAGATTTTCTCAGTCAATTGTTTCTCCATTGGCTGTTCAAATGTTTTTCACAAAAACTACCAATAACAGTTTACTTTTTTGTAAATATTATCATATCATAAATCAGTTGATGGTAAATAATTACTACCCTCTTCCATGGAGTGATAACTTTTTTTATCAGTCGAAGGGATGTGTTGGTTCACATATATTGTTATGTAATCATGATGTCATCATATATTGACAAAGGGTAAGGATATTCTTTTGACAGAATTTTTTTTGGGAATAATATTTTTTTTTAAATTTCATTCTGTGTAATGAATGATTTTTAAAGATTCATTGGATTGATTAAAGAATTGTTATGATAATTTAAGGACCATATCCTAGTGAATTTAATCAAATAATCGTTTTTAACTCTGCATATGAAGAGGATAATAGGGAGAATCTTCTGAACATTTTTTGAGTTTATCATCAGCAACATACAATAACCAAAACCATTTACACATATTATTACAAAGTTTTAGGAGTAAATATCCATTTAATAATATCCAAGGATTAAAAAGTTGAGTGTTTAAGTAATACTAGATACAAAATTAGAAAAAATGTCACATGAATATTTTTTTATTAATATTCAAAATGAGTTCCTAACTCCCTATGAGCTCCAACAACTATATAGGATAACCTAGGTATTACATAGATAATATGGATGCACTAAAAACCCCAATAAAATAATAAAAATAGAAATGAAACATGGAACATTAGGCAGAATACATTACATGATAACAATAAAGTCATGTCCCATTAAAAACATATGGAGTGATAAAATATAGAACATTGAATCAAATGATCATCAAAATATCTGAATGTGGAAACAATATATATCATGACATAAATATGCCTCATAAATAATTCTCAATAGTATAACACATGGTATATAGAGTCCTATAATGGATTATATTTACTCCCCAACCCAATAAATAAGGAATTTGGAGACAAATAACTACACTATTTATTGTATATTTATATGGGTTCACATATAATAACATGTAAATGAATATGGTTTCCACATAAAGAAATAAAACATAGAGAATAAGAACATTAGTTACCAATTGAATGAAATGGGTTTTGTAATCATGTCATATGAAATAACGAAAGATATTATCATAATGGTATCTATGAAATAATGGATATAAATAATTATTTTCCATTTATAAAAGAACAAAAAAGAATATATCAAAAATAATTGTGTCTAAATTATGGGAAATCATAGGGAGTGGTTTTGAAAAATTTGAAATGAGGCACTTAGGTGAAAATTTAGGGAATAAAATAAAGAGTCCTTAAAGAGGATAAAGGTATTAATATTCTATAAAAACATAATAAAATATTTATTGATGACAAAATGTGTGATTTTTTAAAATATTAGTGGATTAATACATTTTATGGTGTAGACATGAAAATGGGTAAGAAAAAGAGAAGCTCCCTTAAATAAGGATTATCTTATTTAGAGGAATTGAGAAAGGAACATTTTAAAATCATCATTTCACAAAAAAATTAAATTATAGATGATATAGGTATACATGTTTGGAATATTTATACTGAATATATAATAATTATATATGATGAATGTATAGATAAAATGATGTAATGAGATATATAAAATGCAACTCATTCGAAATATTGATGCTTGGATGGATCCCTTACCTTTTTTCCAAAAATGTTATGAACATGAACATTGTGTTATTGATTATGCAAGTAGATTCATTAATTTATTAATTCATACCCAATTCCATACAAAATTATTTATTATAATATTATTATATTTATTTATTTATATTTCGATGAGTTCTGAAGATCAATTTCATTATTATTGGAGTGTTCATTTAATAGTTTCTTGGTCGGATTACTTATCTATAATTATGCATGTTCTTTTAAATTTATTATAGTTCTCAAAAACTAAAACTATATGATAATCATGAAATTAAAAAAATTAAGTGATCCATATTTAATTTTTCATTATATTTTGAGTAGGATTAATTTTTTAAAACATTATTGCTATTTTTTAGTTCATTTTGTTAGTTTTTATGACCATCATGAACTAGATTTGTTTTATATAATTTAATGAAAATATTTTATTTCAAGAACATTAAATATGTAAGAATATAAATATTAAATTTTATTTAACTATAATAATAATTTTATGAATAAAAACAATGGTGGTAATGTAAAACTAAAAATCATTATCCCCATAGATGGTTGACGTCCATAATTGGACAATAATGTCATTTCTATTAATAAGAGGGGGTGAAAAAAGGGGGTGGATAGAAGATACTACATTATAATTATAAATTTAAACTATAGAAATTATACTATCATTATTTTTCTGTTATGGATGAAATAGGTGAGGAAATGATAGAAAGAAAAAAGAAATTAAGAGAGTTTGTTTTTTATTATTACCTCTTAAAAATCACCCACCTAAAGTACCCCTTTAGTAACATGTAATTAGTCTTTTGGTGAGACCACTATAACATAGTTGTGGAGAGAGAGGGGAGGATATTTTTTGGAAGATATCTTTAAATATTCATGGGCTTGAATGTGTGGGGAGAAATGGTGGTGATGGATTGTATTTATAAGGGCATGAGATTCTTGTTTTTATTATTATATCCATTAATTTTTTTTGGCACAAGAATATCAATATGATAGATTATTGTGACTATATAAAGTATTTTTTCTATTTTAGTCTTAATTATTCTGTTCATAATGAAATTATGACTCAAAATCATATATTTAACTTATAATGTAAAATAATGTAAACTACCAAATTTCACTATTCATCGAAAATTCATGTACCTGAGAAAAACCGAAAAAATCACCATAAACCATTTTTTAGGAAATGATTTAAAAATGTAATCAAATTTACTAAAAATTTGGTATAACTATATTATTTTTTATTTTCATTTAAAAAATCATAAAATATTTAAATATTACTGATATTAATATTATAATTTATTATATGTCATTTTACAAAATTACTCATAATATCGTAAAACTATATTATAATTATAATAGAATATAATAATAATTTATGAATTCATTTTATTAAAATGAATTTTTAGTTAAATAATAAGATTATTTATAAAATTTCAAATAAAATAGTTATGTATTAAAAAAAATTAGAGCACATTGTTTATCAATTTTGGAACATTTATTTACTTTTACCATGATATTTATATATAATATTTTTAGTTTATATGATTACTAAATATTATTTTACATTTACATAGTTGAGTTTAATATACTAAAGATAATATTTATATTCATCACATTCATACTTCTATTTAAATTATATGACTTATAATGGTATTTTTGGTTAACTACGTCATGTAAACGCATCTTATTTCATTCATTCATCATTCACTTATATTGTTTTCTCTAGTTTTATAAATAAATTTTTCAAAATTATTATTTTATTATTAATAATATGATTTATTTCTATATATTTTTTCATTAGTCAGTTTATTCGCACGGATTGAATAAATCATTGTTATCTTATTATTATTGTATTATATTTTATTTATTGTCCCAATTTAATATCTGGAATTATTATAATTTTTTTCTTAATAATGCATCATTGTTAATTTTTAAATTTTTTCATGTCTCTATGTGAATTGTGTTCATTATAATACATGTAATGATTATAATAAAGGATGTTCCCTAGTTAAAATTAAAGGCCAATACATTCATCTTCATATATGAAATTTAACCCTTAAAATTTCAATTTACATAATAAAGAGAAATCAACTAAGAGAACTTCTCCATTATAACGTCCATTACATCAAATTTATTATATTCATAATTTTAATTAATCCATATTAATTTGACGATTTTAGTATTAATGATGTGTATAATATTAACTCTAGGATCCAAGATCTTCTTCAGCTGAACCTCATAAGAGATATCATTTTCTAGTTATACAACAACTAAATTGTGTACTTGTGATGGATCATGTATTTAATTTTTCATGATATATACATGGAATACATAATGTAATTAAGACATCATTTTTAGAAAGTTTATTTGATTGGCCAAATATATGATATGATCAATACTTTTAAAGGGGTTGATGTACCTTATCCATAACATTCCATTCTTCCAAAATCTCATGACTATGTAACATAGAGAGATGTGGAGAAATACTGCTGGGACAAAATACCTCAATGCATCATATTATTGTTTTTTGGGTGATTCTTCTTTTTGAAAAATCTATATGTCCAAATTTTAGTATCTTTGGTGTTATCAAATAATATTATTAAGATGATGTAGTTTCTCAGTGTTTTCTAAATTTTTGGGCCTCAACATCAGGAGTTTGTTTCATGTCAATTGTGGGTTCTCTAAAAATGAGTTAAAAAAATGTAGTTTGTAGACCATGAATCATAGATATCATAGACCTCATAGTTTCACAACGTCAGTATGAAAACCACAAAGTAGTTATGTAGAACAACAAGGCAAACTCAGGAAAGGACGAGTTTCTGTATCACATCACAATATAGACCGGGAATCATGCTAAATGAACTACATAGTGATATAAGTTCAATATAGGCTCTTCATTTTTTGGAGGCTCTTCATTCATAGATGGGTCATCATTTTTGGAATTGAGTGGGTTATTTAATGATCCAAAAATGGTTTTTTGTTTGCGGATGAAATTGTCCACAACAAAGGATAAAAGTGATATGAGGACCTCAATACAGGTAGTAGTGAAGGATATAAATAATTAGTGTTTTTGGTATTTTTTATTTGTGTATTGTAAGGAATTTATTTTATAATATAAAAGAACCTAATAAAATTATTTGAACTAGAAATATTCACAATAGAATATAATTTCTGGAACAATTCAAGGTAGTCCAAAGTAGTTCACAAGGAAGGATACTGTGTAGGAGGAAGTAGTTCACAAGGATCAATTTCATGGAAAAAAACAGTTCATGAGAATGTATTTCAATATGGGTCTATGGGGATCAGTAGATCACAAAGGAAAAGGGATTATGAAGAAGATGTATCCCTCAAAGAAATGTTCATATTCTAATAAATGGCGGTCCACAAAGATACATGCGACTATGAAGCACCCACACCAAATAGTGCAATGCAATTTATGACGGATTAAATGTAGTTTGTATAGGAAGAATGAATTTATAATAAGGGACTATAAAATTCCATTAAATAAATTTATATAAACATAAAATATGGGAAAATTTGTATTTCATATACCATATGAAAATAGGACATCAATGTATCATCTATATACAATTGAGGATGTATTCATTGTTGATAATAGAGGGACCTACATGTCTATAAACTGTGTGTGGATAGTTTCCACAATAGTTATAAAAGTAAGATGAATAATGTGATATATCACTTCATTAGTGAGGCATTGACAGAGAGTTAGGGAGTGACCCTTGTGAATGAAGTGAGATAGCTGTAAACAATACAAATGAAATCATCATGGGAATTTAAGTCATTTAGTCTAAACCATGTAATTTGGTAGTGATAATTTGTGTATTTCTTAAATCGGCACATTTCCATTGAATGCTTCTATGACGTAGCCCATTGAGGGTGAACCAAGAAAAATATTTGTCTCTCAGTAATGTTATCATTTTTGATTATACAAATACAAGAGAAAGTGATAGAATTATTTTTTATTTGAAAATTAAATAATATCTTAAGGGGAAGTTATTTTTACATATCATACCCCAAACAAACCCCCTATCGTGTAATTTAACCGAGTTGGACTAATTTGTTTATCAAATATTATAACTAAAAGTTATTGTATCTCTAACATTTGATGAAATGTATGATATTAATTACAAATACATTCCTACATTTGATGAAATTAATTTTCATATATGTAATAATCGAATGAAACAATTCTATTGATGACTAGTTATAGATGTTTTTATAGATGAAATCCATGGTATTTATGCTCCTATGAACATTTATGAGGATAAAATAATGAAACCAAATGAATTTCTTGATGAATTCTTTGATCAGGTAAATATTATTTTGGAATACATGCACGATCATGGATAAATTATCAAAGATTTAAACATTGTTAACTGCATATTGAGAAAAATACGACATTAGTTTAATACAAATGTTTTTATGTAATAAGATAAAGTTATGAAGAATATAATTTGGGATATATTTTATTGAACTCTTGTTATATATGAGATGAAAAATAATGATAACGATACTATAGAAAAGGGAATGTCTAAAGAAGAACCATTTAAGGCTACGAAGAAGCTCACTATTGAAGATAGTAGTGAGGAAGACGATGTGATTGATTTCATGCCATTTCTCTTCTAAAATATATAGAGTGGAAGATTAATGTTCAAAGGGAAACATTCAATTTCATTATATCTATATGGAATGTTTGGAAATTTTACATTATGTTTTTCAAAGAAGTTTCAAAATAATGTTGAAGAAAATGATGACATTTATGGGAATAAGTAATCGTCCAATGTGAAATGTAGTAAGAGTACCAAGAGAGATTTCATTAAAAAGAATAATCCTTTATCAAAAGAATATGATTGTTTAGAATATTTTGAGATAAAATAATTGGAGGATAGTAAGGATCATGAAGCAGATTATATGGTGGTCACAGTCATAAATTGACAAACAATGAATGATAGTGACAATGATGAAGAAGAATTATAATGAATAATTTATCATCAAATCAAAGTAGATATTGTTCATGAAGTGATTTATGTATGGAGATCCAGAACAATGAAATTGAACTTGTTTTTTTATGATAAAGAACTATATATACAATAATATGAATAAAAATCTACGATATATGCTAAAATTAAAAGAAAAAAATCATCAATGCTAAATAAAATAGAAAATGTCTTGGGTATAAAATATAAATTGAATAACTGAAATGGGAGATCGATAATTTTATTAATACAAGAAAATATTAAATAAAATGTATACATGAACCGGTATAGGAATTTTCTAGAATGTGATGGTATTTGAGAGACAAGGAAAATCAATTGATTCTAGAAAATCAAGATAAAATGGAAACAATAAATTGAATATATAATTCAGAGTATTAGTGAAGTAAATAAAGGAGTGTCATGAATGGAAAATAATTGATATGAATGATAAAACTAATATGGGGATTGATTCCCAACAGAAATATGTAATGGTTGACATTATACTAGAAGGCCCCACTCATAGATTTAAGATTTATTTCGGTATGAATTATAAACAAATGATTCAATAAACTCAATGGAAAACTAATAGGACAGTAGTGATACACATGAATTAAACCCACATTAGATTTTATTTTTATAGAAAGATAGTAAAATCAAAAAATTTGTGTTCCATAGCCAATAAGTATTAAAGTGAACAAGACCAATAGAAAAAACCATACAGATCTCAATTCCCCTAGACATTATTTGATTGTGACTATTTAAAGTGTGGATGATTTTGGAAATATGGAATGGTATTCTTCATCACCAATGATGAAAAATGATCCATAGTATATTGATTGTGGTCATAAGAAACAACTTAATTAATAATCAAATGAGCTAAAAACATAAAATAGATTTTCCACATTAAAAAATGAAAGTGGTATATCATGCACCCAAAATCCTGAAAAATAACACTCAAATACATTGAATAGAAAGAATAAAGATGAACATAATGTTTTTATAGATATTTTTTCCATAGAATCAAATCACACTGAAATATAGATCATTGGTAGAGGATTCAATTTCCATATGATTTGAAATAAGGAAATAATGATAATAATTATATAAAAGATGGATTGTATTATGAGATTTGGTAATAGTGATGTATTGAATTTTTTTTAGAAAAAAAGTTTGCGTAAAAATACATGTTTCATTAATATTTCATAGTGTTACATCCACAAGGCTGAATACCCAGAGAGGGATTGTGAATCAGGGTATGACTAATTTATAAGTAACGCCCGTTCTGATCTTGTTTCGCTGTTAAGAAAAACACTCTTCTCTCCTTTTCCTATTGCATAAAGTAAATAAAATGTAAATCATGCACTGGCCACAACAATTTTACTTGGTTCACTGCAAAGGGCTACATCCAAGGAGAATATGTAACGCCCCGACCCTAGTTACCCATAGTCGGTGCATTATTACATAACATTGGCATGATCACAAGAAAGATCAAATCTCGAAAGACCTATTGGTTTAGTAGCCTTGGAAACAATAGATATATTCATAAGTTTTACATTACACCATAAAATGAAAAACTACTACAACAACATAATGTCTCCACAGTCCACACTATTATCCCCTCATAATATCCCTGCAGGTCATTCATAACTTACTTCTTCACATCCTGGGAAATATAAAACATAGAAAAGGGGTGAGCTCAAATGCCCAGTAAGGATAACAATATAGCAGAAACTTTCATAAATAAGAATAAACATTTAAGCAATGTATAACTAAAACAAAATACATTCAATCTTGAACATTCAACATAGTATGGCATAAATAAAATAAAATAATTCCATTTACTTATTCACATGGATATTCTACTAATCGAATAATCACATGAAAAATCAATAACCACTTTCATAATGATGGAATGCATAATGCCAGACTATCATAACCACATAGCCAAGGCCTCATGCCAAGACTACAAATACGATTTTGTGAAGGACTTGTTCCAAGACACTAGTTTGTCTCATGAGACCTACCGATGCATCGAGGAGCTATAGCGGGCTCCACCCGTCACATATTAAGTCCAATGCATTCCCATATAAAAAGTTTTAAACATAACATAAACATTCGTATCATAACTAGCATACGAAATGTCAATAATTCACCATAAATTATGAATGGTATAAAAATAGAACATCCACAGTCAAACATATCACAAAACCATCAATACAATATAGAAGTTTTGTATCATAATAAATCAACTTCAAATAAGCGTAAAATCCATCAAAGGATGTTGACATAGATGAAATCAAAAATATTTTTAGAGAAATATCTCTTTATATCTTTGAAATCATTTAAGAGCCATATAAAATAAAACATTTTCTTTTAAAATATTCTTATAAGTTTGTAAGGAAAGCTTTGAAAATTTTATAATGGCGGAAAATAAGTGCACCCACCGTATAAGTTAAAAAAATGTTCTTACCTTAATTCTGTCGAAAAGGTTAAAAAGGACCTTGTTTTGAAAACGACGGAAAGATTCCTCTTATAAAAAGTAAAAAAAGGGTATAAATGACTTTAACCCATATTCTTGTAAATAATAAAAATGTTTTGAAATACATTTTTAAGAAAACATGGATGTTGATGATAAAAAGATCCCAGTAGATTATTACATATAAACAACCTCGGATAATGAAGAGATTGTGAAATAACCATTACATTGTACATTTCCTTGGTTGGGGTAGGCTAACCTCCTGAATAATGGTGAAATAATTGTTATTAAATTATACAATAATCATATACATTAATATGATATTATATATGATCTTTTAATATGGATTTGATAATAATATCTTAGTATTATCGTTGTTTCGGGTGTTAACTTGTTTTATTTTATATGTTTTGTTACGTATGACATGTTTGTAAAGGATAGGTTGTATATTATTCATATCCAGAATGATATCAAGTCCATAAACATCATTTTTTAAATCATCAAATGATAATTATACCTGAATGGATACGATGGAGAATGAATCTTATCACGTTCGTGGAGACGGTAGTCCGTACGTACGCACGAGTGACAATATCATTCTTTTGATATTAAAATAATATATAAATGGATTTTATATCATATATAAAGAATAATTAACATGTTATATTTATTATTTAAATTAGTTACACATCATTAATATACCCATCCAAATAATAATATATTGAATAACAATTACACCATGACGTGGAGACGGTAAGCCGTACGTACGCACGTATGGTGACATGTTATTCAAAGGGTGGATAGGATACTGAATATTGTTGTACCATATTTATAATAACATCACAGTATATGTGAGATACTGGAGTTATTATTTTATAATGGTAAGAACAAAGAAAGAAGAAGTGGAAGAAGAAAGGAACTTGAAAAGGGGTGGTGAAAACATTACCTCTTCTTCGGGTTCTTCCTTTTGATTTGATCAAAAGGGCTCGATAGGATGGCTTTATGATACAACTAAGGCCTCTAGGTTGTATTTAGGGAATTTGGGAGTGTATTTGGGTAGAGTTTGGCTGATCCAAATGGCTTTGAAGGTGTGAATAAACGATAAGGAGGAGTGACCTTTTATAAGAGGGGTGAGGGGCACCTTTGGAAAAGCTAGAAATATTAATTTATAATAAATTCATATTCGGATTCCAATGGCTCCAAAGTTGATTATTTAAATGTTAAGGTGGGGATAGGTCGAAAACAACTCAACCAATAGAATTTAGACAGGTTTGGGAACTTATATTAACCTTATCTTTAAGTATTAACTCTAAGTTAATTAGTTTCACTTTTACGATGTCTTTTTTTATTTTTATATAATATGGTTAATAAACGTACTATATACATACAAGAGACCCCAAAGTGGTCCATTAATTATTAACCTATCATGATATAAGTCATTTGGCCGATCCTTATATTTTTAGGAATTTAATATCAAATAATAATATAATATTTGTTTTAAGAACTCTTTTATGTCAATTTTGACACTATTCAATAGTTGATTTTTGTGAAACTCATAACAGATTTATTACTTCAATAAAATTCCATTAAATCAATAATAATATATCATATTATCCTATAAAATTAGTTTAATTCATTAAAAGTTTCATATTTTATTTATTTTGGTATTTATAATATCAATTATTTTAATTTTTCACTATTATAGTAATTAATTCATCATCATTGTGTCATAAATAAATTAAATTATTTAATGTCGAAAAATTATAAATAAATATCATCATGTAGTAAATCGTTTTATCTTTCTAATGAATATTTATAGTCGAAAATCCAACATATATAACCCTATGTAAAAATTGTTTTTCTAAAAGATATATGCTTGTGTCATTTTTGTATTCATTTTAACTTAATTAAAATAAAGTGTCCCTATCACCTACAAGTGGCTCCATGAGGTCCCAAAATTGCCCAAAGATTCCCATGGTCGGACATGTATCCACCAATAAGGCTAGGACACGTTTTAGGGTAATTTAGATTTGTTATAATATTATTTTTTAACCCTTATTTACTGTATTTACCTTTAACCATGGAAAATAAAATATTTACCGCAGTAATTATTCAAAATGTATAAAAATAAAAGTTACCTATTTACACAATTTGAAAATCCTGATTCCAAATATTGAATCCATTTTTCTAAATTCAAAACACATAAGTGGCAGAAATTAATTTAAAATTAATTCCCGCTATCAAAACAAAAAGTGTGTTTTTAAGATATAATAACTATCAAAAGATTGACACTTGTTTATGTTCGGTTTAATTGTAAAATTATGTCCAATGACCAACATTAGATTAAATGGTAAAAATATATTCTAAATATACTTTAAACCCACTCAAATTCATAATTGATCACTATTAATTATTTTGATTAAAAAAGTTGTTTTTAATTAAAATTTAGTAATTTTCACTATTCATAAAAATATTAAAGTTATCCGAAAAGTACCAAAATTTCACCTTAGGCTAAATTCGATATTTCGAATCCAAAAATGAAGTCCATTTAAAAATATATATTTTTAAAAAGTATGTATTACTATTCATAATGACTAGTTTTATTGGTTATGGTGTGTTAGAACTCGGTGTTGCATACAACACACGCTATCACATTATTCAAAGAGAAGTGTATCGTAGAAGCTTTGGGTGTTACATTCTCCCCTCCATCAAATAATTTCGTCCTAGAAATTTCTAGAATACTACCACATATAAAAGACTCGGGTGGTTCTTCATCATAAGTTCCTCGGGTTCCCACGTTGCCTCTTCCATCTTATGGTTTCTCCACAAAACTTTTACCAGACGCGTCGTCCGGTTTCTCAGTACTTGTTCTCTCGTATCAAGAATCCTGACAGGCTCTTCACAATAGGAAAGATCAGGTTCGAGTTCTAATTCCTTATAGGTGAGTACATGTGTTGGGTCAGGCATGTATTTCTTCAACAGAGATATGTGGAACACATCGTGAACATTGGAGAGACTTGGCGGCATTGCCAATCGATAAGCCACAACCCCAATTCGTTCTAGAATTTCCAAAGGTCCGATGTACCTGGGACTCAATTTACCTTTCTTACCAAAATGTATGACTCCCTTCCATGGAGATACCTTTAAGAAAACATGATCACCGACATGAAATTCCAAATCCTTCCTTCGATTATCGGCATAGATCTTCTGCCTACATTGAGCTGCTTTGATGTGATTTTGGATTACCTTCACATTTTCCATCGTTTCCTCCACCAGTTCTGGGCCTACAAGTTTTCTTTCACCAACTTCATCCCAACAGGTTGGTGTACGACATCTCTTTCAATATAACGCTTCATATGGTGCCACCGGAATACTCAAATGGAAGCTATTGTTATGGGAAAATTCTACAAGTGGTAAATATTGATCCCACATACCCTGAAAGTCAAGTGAGTAAGATCTCAACATGTCTTCTAAGGTCTGAATGTTCCGTTCTAATTGTCCGTCTGTCTTAGGGTGGTAAGCAGTGCTCAAATGAAGTTCAGTATCCAGGGATTTCTGACGACTTTTCCAAAATCTTGAAGTAAAACGGGGATCACGATCAGAAACAATCGATAGCAGTACTCCATGAAGTCTCACAACTTCATTAATATATAGTATTTCTAGACGTTCCAGGGGTAGATCTTCTCTTATAGCAAGAAAATGTGCTGACTTGGTAAGACGATCAACAATAACCCATATTGCATCGTTCTTTCTTGGAGTCTTTGGTAGCCCCATGACAAAGTCCATAGTAATATTGTCCCATTTCCACTCTGTCATGGTAAGAGGTTGCATGACTCCTCCAGGCTGTTGCCTTCCAGCTTTCACTTGTTGACAAACCATACATCTTGACACAAAATCATCAATCTCCCTCTTCATGTTGTCCAACCAAAAATCTTCCTTCAAATCTCTATACATTTTCATGCTCCCAGGGTGTATAGAAAAATTTGAACTATGAGCATCATCCAACAATTCCCTTTTTAGATCAGGTATATCGGGAACACAAAGTCTCTTCCCGAATTCCTAAATTCCATCTTTATAAACAAAGTCTCTCAATATCCCATCATTCACAGCTTTAATCTTCTTTTGAAATTCTTCATCATCTGTCTGAGAACTCTTAATCCTTTCTAGTAAAGATGGTTTGGAAACCATTTGAAAAAGCATTGATGTTTCACCTTCCCAGGTTATTCCCATGACCATCTTCACTAGATCCATGAAAATTGGATCCCTTTAAATTCTCATATTGTTCAAAAATCCATGGTCTTTTCTACTCAAAGCATCTGCCACCTTGTTTGCTTTCCCCGGGTGGTAGTGTATCATGCAATCATAATCCTTGAGTAATTCAAGCCATCTCCTTTGCCTCATATTGAGTTCTTTTTTGTGAGAAAATATACTTCAAACTCTTGTGATCAGTATAAATATCACATTTTTTCACCATAGAGGTAGTGCCTCCATATCTTCAATGCAAAGATCACAGCTGCTAACTAGAGATCATGAGTAGGATAGTTTTGTTCATGAATTTTCAACTGTCGTGATGCATAGGCAATAACTCTATCATTCTGCATAAGGACACAACCATGTCCTTTCTTTGATGCATCACTATAAATAATGAACCCATCATTCCCCGATGGTAGTGTCAATATAGGAGCATTGACTAGTCTTCTCTTTAGTTCTTCGAAACATTCTTCACACTCTTTTGTCCAAACAAATTTAACCCCTTTACGTGTGAGCTTCGTTAATGGGTTAGCCAATCGGGAAAAATTCTGGACGAAACGTCGATAATAACCTACCAAACCAATAAAACTACGTACCTCAGTTATACTCGTAGGTGCTGGCCAATATTGGATTGCCTTGGTCTTAGAAGAATCAACAGAGATTCCATCTTTAGAGACAATATGGCCAAGAAAAGAAATCTCCTGAAGCCAGAATTCACACTTGCTAAACTTCCCATATAATTCATGCCTCCTCAGAGTCTTCAAGATAATGCACAAGTGATTTTCATGATCTTCGTAGGATTTGGAGTATACCAAGATATCATTAATAAATACCACCAAAAATTCATCGATATACTCATTGAAAACTCTATTCATCAGATCCATGAATAAAGAGGGTGTATTAGTCAATCCAAACGGCATTACAGTAAACTCGTAATGCCCGTACCTGGTTCGAAATGCTATCTTCGGAATTTCTTCCTTCCTCACACACAATAGATGGTATCCAGATCGAAGGTCAATCTTTGAAAAGTATTGAGCTCCATGCATTTTTTCAAATAAATCATCAATGCGTGGTAGGGGATACATGTTCTTTATTGTTATAGAATTGATCTCCCTGTAGTCAATACATAACCTCATAGATACATCTTTCTTTTTAACAAAAAGAGCAGGGGCTCCCCATGGAGAAACACTAGGGTGAATAAATCCCTTATTACTCAATTCCTCTAGATGTTTCTTTAGTTCAACTAATTCTACAGTGGCCATTCTGTATGGGGTCTTCGATATAGGCCTTGATCCATGAATTAAATCAATGGAAAACTCAACTTCTCATTCTGGAGGATGTCCAGATAAATCTTCCGGAAATACATCTATAAATCCTTTCACAATAGGTACTTCCTCTATTTGAACATTCCTTTCCTCACCCACAGTTATTTCATTCTCTTCCTCCCCAATAATTGAATTTAGTTGAGCTATTGAGGGTGGATCTAAATAAGAATTAGGTGGTGACGATTCTGCTCTAAAGATAAGGTGTTCCTTATCATTATCATCATGAATCGTAACCAATTTCTTCTTACAATAAATCTTCACATCATAGTCCAAAATCCAGTCTATACCGAGGATTATATCAAACTCAATCATAGGTATGACGATGAGATCAGCAGATAAAGAACATTTATGTGCTCTAATGGGGACTGATTCACAAAACATTGTTGCAATGATACATCCCTTAGGAGTTTTAACTGACAACTCCGTTATTAAACCAAATTGGAAATATCTAATTTTCTTAGAAAACTGGGAAGATATGAAACAATGCGATGATCCAGAATCAAATAATGCATTTGCTAAACTTGAGGAAACCATTAAATTACCTGCCACCATGTCTTTTGGAGCTTCTACCTCAGCAGTAGTGATAGCATAAGCCTGGCCTTGATCCCTTGGCCTTTTCTGAGGTAATTTCTCCTGACGCATAGGACATTCATTTTCATAATGCCCCATCTCCCTGAAATTTTAGCACTGAACGTTGGTAGCTTCCTTCTTCCCTTTGCAATCACGAGCTTGGTGGCATTTTTCACCACATTTGTAACAGACGCCCATTCCATTCAAACAAGTACCAGGGTGTTTCTTCCCACATTTACCACAGGATGGACATTCAACCTTTCCCTTCTTCCCGTTATTTCCATTCCCAGATTGATCAGCAGGCCTCTTCTTCTCTTTCTTTTCTTTAAAGTCATAAGACATAGAGAATTCCTTTTCGGTCTTGATAGCACGTGAGAAAATGTCTTCGTACGAAGAAAAGGATTGTGAGACTAATGCTCGACGAAGAAATGGTTTTAACCCATCAAATAAATGATCAATCTTACTTCTTGGGTTACGTATATAATCTCCAGCATACCTTGCTAACCTTGTAAAGTAAGCCTCATACTTTGTGACATTCTCATCCTCCTTTTTTCTCAAACTCAGAAATTGCCTTTCCATATCTACTCGATGGTCGCGAGTAATGTATTTTTCTAAAAACAGATCTTTGAACTCCCTCCATTCCATATTTGATACTTCATCATCTTCCTTCATGTTTTGAATCAATTACCACCATTGATCAGCATCTCCAGGGAGGCGGTAAACTGCCATGATAACTTTTTCCCTTTCACTGCACCCCAAAGCCTGAAATATTTTCTCTAGGGAATTTATTCATTGCTCAGCTACTAAGGGATTTGTACTCCCATTGAACGTTGGTGGTTGTTGCCTCATTAATCGATCTAACATTGATCTTCCACGTTGTGGATCAGGGTGCTTCATACGGGTAAGGTTATGATTCATAACCTGAGTAAGTTGTCCCAGTATGGTGATTAGCTGATCAGCACCAGTTGCATCACCAGCCCCACTATAATTATCTTGAGTAGGAGGGAAATCCCTACATGGTGTGCGTGCATTGATACAGTTTCCATTTCTTCCACTAGGCGCCATTTTTAAACAATGGCATAAACTAGATCAGTTTATGAATCAAAATACCTAATCCCATACTTATAAAACACTTAACATAAATTGAAATATTTATGGATATAATCCATAATCATAAGAATGTTTTATTTGAGGATGTATATACTCATAAACCCTTCATAATGATTTGTAATGATAATGAGAGTTATCCAAAGCATATCCCCTGGGATTGTCGTAACCAAGAGTGCAGCAAGGCCCGTTGTCGTGCACCAGTTCTCGTTCAAGTCTAGCTCAAAGCGGTGTTTTCGGGTTTTACCCCTAGGTACATCTGTGCCAAAGCCGTCTCTACCTGCTCGTATCCAGACAGGGATGTATTGCTCGGAAAACTCACAAAATCTCTACAATACCAAAATTCTAGGAAGTTCTTCTATACTAATCCTCAAAGTTCATCTTAGGTCTACGTGCTCTAATCAGACTTTATCTAAATCTAGCTTCCAAGTTTTGTACTAAACTTTCTCTGATACCAACTGTAATGCCCCGACCCTAGTTACCCAGAGTCGGTGCATTATTACATAACATTGGCATGATCACAAGAAAGATCAAATCTCGAAAGACCGATTGGTTTAGTATCCTTGGAATCACTAGATATATTCATAAGTTTTACATTACACCTTAAAATGAAAAACTACTACTACAACATAATGTCTCCACAGTCCACACTATTATCCCCTCATAATATCCCCGCAGGTCATTCATAACTTACTTCTTCACATCCTGGGAAAAATAAAACATAGAAAAGCGGTGATCTCAGATACCCAGTAACGATAACAATATAGCGGAAACTTTCATAAATAAGAATAAATATTTAAGGCAATGTATAACTAAAACAAAAGCCTTTCAATCTTGAACATTCAACATAGTATGGCATAAATAAAATGAAATAATTCCATTTACATATTCACATGGATATTCTACTAATCGAATAATCAAATGAAAAATCAATAACCACTTTCATAATGATGGAATGCATAATGCCAGACTATCATAACCACATAGCCAAGGCCTCGTGTCAAGACTACAAATAACATTTTGTCAAGGCCTAGTTCCAAGACACTAGTTTCTCTCATGAGACCTACCGATGCATCGAGGAGCTATAGCGGGCTCCACCCATCACATATTACGTCCAATGCATTCCCATATGAAAAGGTTTAAACATAATATAAACATTCGTATCATAACTAGCATACTAAATATCAATAATTCACCATAAATTATTAATGGTATAAAAATAGCACATCCACAGTCAAACATATCACAAAACCTTCAACACAATATAGATGTTTTGTATCATAATAAATCAACTTCAAATAAGCGTAAAATCCATCAAAAGATGTTGACATAGATGAAATCAAAACAGTTTTTAGTGAAATATCTCTTTCTATTTTTTAAATCATTTAAGAGCCATATATAATAAAACATTTTCTTTAAAAATATTCTTATAAGTTTGTAAGGAAAGCTTTGAAAATTTTATAACGGTGGAAAATAACCGCACCCTCCGTATAAGTTAAAAAAACATTCTTACCTTAATTTTGTCGAAAAGGTTAAAAAGGACCTTGTTTTGAAAACGACAGAAAGATTACTCTTATAAAAAGTCAAACAAGGGTATAAATGAATTTAACCCATATTCTTGTAAATAATAAAAATGTTTTGAAATAAATTTTTAAGAAAACATGGATGTGGATGATAAAGAGATCCTAGTAGATTATTATATATAAACAACCTCAGATAATGAAGAGATTGTGAAATAACCCTTACCTTGTACTTTTCCTTGGATGGGGTAGGCTAACCTCCTTTATAATGGTGAAATAATTGTTATTAAAATATACAAGAATCATATAAATTAATATGATATCATATATGATCTTTTAATATTGATTTGATAATAATATCTTAGTATTGTCGTTGTTTCAGGTGTTAACTTACTTGTTTTCTTTTATATGTTTTGTTATGTAAGACATGTTTGTAAAGGATATGATGTATATTACTCATATCCATAATGATATCAAGTCCTTAAACATCATTTTTTAAATCATCAAATGATAATTATATTTGAATGGATAAGATGGAGAATGAATCTTATCGCGTTCGTGGAGACGGTAGTCCGTACATACGCACGAGCGACAATATCATTCTTTTGATATTAAAATAATATATAAATGGATGTTATATCATATATAAAGAATAATTAACATGTTTTATTTATTATTTACATGATTTACACATCATTATTATACCCATCCAAATAATGATATATTGAATAACAATTACATCACGACGTGGAGACGATAAGCCGTACGTACGCATGTATGGTGACATGTTATTCAAAGGGTGGATAGAATAATGAATATGGTTGTACCATATTTATAATAACATCTAATTATATGTGAGATACTGGAGTTATTATTTTAGAATGGTAAGAACAAAGAAAGAAGAAGTGGAAGAAGAAAGGAACTTGAAAAGGGGTGGTGAAAACATTACATCTTCTTCGGGTTCTTCCTTTTGATTTGATCAAAAGGGCTCCATAGGTTGGCTTTCGGATCCAACTAAGGCGTCTATGTTGTATTGAGGGAAGTTGGGAGAGTATTTGGGCAGAGTTTGGCCTAACCAAAAGGCTTTGAAGGTGTGAAGAAATGAGAAGGAGGAGTTCCCTTTTATAAGAGGGGTGAGGGGCACCTTTGGAAAAGCTAGAAATATTAATTTATAATAAATTAATATTCGGTTTCCAATGGCTCAAAATTTGAATATTTAAATTTTAAGGTGGGGATAGGTAGAAAAAAACTCATCCAATATAATTTAGACAGGTTTGGGTACTTATATTAACCTTATCTTTAAGTATTAACTCTAAGTTAATTAGTTTCACTTTTACAATGTCTCTTTGTATTTTTATATAATATGGTTAATAAACTTACTATATACATCCAATCGACCCCCAAGTGGTCCATTAACGATGAACCAATCATTATATAAGTCTTTTGGCCTAACATTAGATTTTTAGGAATTTAATATCAATTAATAATATAATATTTGTTTTAAGAACTCTTTTATGTCAATTTTGACACTATTCAATAGTTGATTTTTGTCAAACTCATAACAGATTGATTACTTCGAAAAAAGTAAATTAAATAAATCCTAATATATCATATTATCCTATAAAATTAGTTTAATTAATTAAAAGTTTCATATTATATTTATTTTGGTATTTATAATATCAATTATTTTAATTTTTCACTATTATAGTAATTAATTCATCATCATTGTGTCATAACTAAATAAAATTATATAATGTCTAAAAATTATAAATAAAATATAATCATGTAGTAAATAATTTTATCTTTCTACGGAATATTTATAGTTGAAAATACAACATATATAACCCTATGTAAAAATTGTTTTTCTAAAAGATATATGCTTGTGTCATTTTGTATTCATTTTAACTTAATTAAAATAAAGTGTCCCTATCACCTACAAGTGGCTCCATTAGGTCCCAAAATTGACCCAAAGATGACCATGGTCGGAAATGTATCCACCAATAAGGCTAGGACACGTTTTAGGGTAATTTAGTATTATTATAATATTATTTTGTATCCCTTATTTAACAGATTTACGTTTAACCATGGTAAATAAAATATTTACCGCAGTAATTATTCAAAATGTCTAAAAATAATAGTTACCTATTTAAAAAATTTGAACATCCTGATTCCAAATACGGAATCCATTTTTCTAAATTCAAAACACAGAAGTGGCAGAAATTAATTTAAAATTAATTCCCACTGTCAAAACAAAAAATGTGTTTTTAAGAGATAATAACTATCAAAAGATTGACTCTTGTTTATGTTCGGTTTAATTGTAATATTATGTCCAATGACCAACATTATATTAAATGGTAAAAATATATTCTAAATATAATTTAAAACCACTCAAATTCATAATTTATCACTATTAATTATTTTTATTAAAAAAGTTGTTTTTAATTAAAATTTAGTAATTTTCACTATTCATCAAAATATTAAAGTTATCCGAAAAGTACCAAAATTTCACCTTAGGCTAAATTCGATATTCCGAATCCAAAAATGAAGTCCATTTTAAAATATATAATTTCAAAAAGTAGGTATTACTATTCATAACGGCTAGTTTGATTGGTTATGGTGTGTTAGAACTCGGTGTTGCGTACAACACACGCTATCACATTTTTCAAAGAGAAGCGTACCGTAGAAGCTTGGGGTGTTACAGAATACGCCAACAAATTTCTGGTCTTACCAATTCCACTAAACTTCACTAGTTTTGGATTACAATGTTCGGGCTAGATCACTTCTATGCCCAGGCTCACTTCCTTTACAATGTTTAGGGTCATCTCACTGCTTCCCCAAGGGCCACTCCATGTTTCCTTCTCTCTTGCTCACTGCTGGTGGAGAGGATCACCTTCTTTATCTTCTTTTGCTCACTGCTTATTGAAGGAATCCACTCATAGTTTATAGACCTGTAGGTATCTTTATTTTCATGAAAGAATTCATCTTCCTCTGTAAGTAGATGCTCTGTTGAATCCCAATTATCACCCGTAGATGAATATCTTTTTTCACCAAAGGAATCAGGAAAACATCCAGCTTCCACGTAGCCCAAAAAACACTGCTAGAAATAAACCTTACTTGGTGCGCAAGTCAATCTCGACGCGCACGTATCGGCGTGCAAGTCACAAATGGCGCGCAAGTCCTCCTCATACAATTGCGCGAATCAAGATTCCTCAACTCTAAACCTATGCGACTCACTTCCTTTTACACCCAATCCAATATTGGCGCGCAACTCCACACTGGGGCGTAGCTTGAAAAACTGGCGCGCAACTATCACCCTGGCGCGCAATTCCCACCTGCACGACCACACACACCACTTGCGCGACCACCACACCTGTGTGATGGGAGCTCTGATTTCTCAAAGTGTTGAACTCCGGTGAAGAATGAAGAGGGGTGGTCTAGTATTTATGGGCAAATTGACCACCCTGCGTGACGGCACTCAAGTCACCTGCGCGACCCAATCTCAGCGCGCAAGTCTTCTGTCCTCTTATACACTTGCGCGACCAACTCACAAACTTGTGCGAACCTATTTCCTTTGCCATATTTTGATCTTCTGATCGTGAAAAACATATGGCACACAAGTTTCCTATACTTCAGGTACTCAACGAACAAGTACCTTTTCCAAAAACACTTTTCTTCATTTGTCGATTTTCAGGCCCAACAATTTGGCAAACACTAAAAAAACGGCGCCACCTTGTATCTGTTCTTTTGTACCGCCTCCAGATCATCCATTTCTTTTGTCGAAGTTCTTGAATCAAACATGGATCGTTTACCTCAGCTCTTGAACTCGACATTCCATCATGAAATCCTCTTTTTCAACAAATTTCTATGTCGTTGTTTTGCTATTTCAACAATCACCACTCAGATGTCCACTTTGTCAACATACACAATCACCTCAAAAATGCTTCAATGATGCTTTGAAGGATTTTTTCACAACAATCTCCCCTTTTGGGTTTGTGGACAACTCTTTTATGGAATGATACTTTGTTACTTCTTCTTCCACCATTCGCCTTTTGAGATTCTGATAGCGATAAAGGATTTACTCAACACATACTCTAAGCCTACATGAGCAATTCTCGGCGTGAGAAACAAGAGTAAATGAAATGTTCATCATTGGATCACTTCATCTCTAACATCCACTATTGATACCAAACTGATACCAATATGTACTAAACTGATACCAATTGTTGAAGGACTTGTTGGAAGACCAATTTTGGTTGGAAATATTTTTACCACATTCCAACACCGCTCTTCTTCTTTTATCACGATCCGAAGCTGTTATTGTATCTATTCTTTGATCGATCCCTTCTAGCATCGTCAGATTTTATATGCTCCCCCTTTCTTCTCACAGTGTCAACACCTCGTTAGCCCTATTTCCTGTGTTGTCCAAGCTAAGCTCTGGCTAAGCACGTTCAACTTTCTTCAACTCCCCCTATCTGGCTTTCACTAGCTTCAACTCCCCCTATCTGGCTACTCCACTTGTCAGCTTCTCCCCATATCAATCATGATTTATCAAATTGCCACACTGTCTCCCCCTTGAACAATCACTATTTTCTCCCCCTTTGTCAATGAACTCAAAGTTCACTCCTTTGCAGTCTGTAACAGA
Source organism: Viscum album (assembly GCA_963277665.1). Classification (NCBI taxonomy): domain Eukaryota; kingdom Viridiplantae; phylum Streptophyta; class Magnoliopsida; order Santalales; family Viscaceae; genus Viscum; species Viscum album. The sequence continues at coordinate 1,282,734,889 of OY728123.1, read as the reverse complement.
GTAGAGAACACATATTAGTACATTAGGAAAAACACATCATACCTCGGGGAGAGGGGGTAGGTTCCACATCCACACTATTTCAAGTGTGGGGAGTCGACTGAACTCCCAGAGCCAGTCGATGCCTCTCAAAAGCTTCCTTGGGTAAGGCCTTTGTCATAATTTCTGCAACCTGTAGATCTGTAGGCACAGACTCCAACTTCACGATTCCCTGCTCAACCTTCTCCTTGATAAAATGATACTTAATATCAATGTGCTGTGTCATTTAATGATGGACTAGATTTTTGCTAAGATTTATAGCACTTGAGTTGTTGCAATGGATTCTGATCGGAGACTTCACTTCAACTCCCATATCTTCAAGCTGCTGCTTCATCCACAATAATTGTGTGCATGCTTGAGTGGCCGCAATATACTCAGCTTCTGTGGTACTCAATGAAATGCAATCTTGCTTCTTTCTTAGCCAAGAAATACACAATCCTCCAAGATAGAATGCACCACCTGACGTTGATTTTCTATCATCTGCTGAACCAGCCCAGTCTGCATCAGTATATCCCAATAACTCTATCTGAGATTTGTTAGTTTATGTCAAGCTGAAATCCGCAATGCCCTGGTGTTTCGGTGCGGATGTGCGTCGGGTTACGCTGTTCCGCCAGGACGCGTTCGCGCGTGCACCCGTCAACCCGAGGGGATGGGCGCGCGGCTTGTGGTCCCGCAGTCCCGCTTTCCAAGGGCGGGCGGCATCCGTCCCTTATTCAGGGGCGTCTTCTCCTTGATCGAAACCGGGATGATGGGATGTCGGCTCCTCCTTCCTTGGACGTCTCCTCGGAACTTGTCGCCTAATCCGGGTCTCCCTCATAGACATAAGAATGTTCGTGAATCTCGTTCCCGGCGCCATATCTTCATGGACACCGGTTAATTACGCTGCTTCCGCCCGGACGTTCCAAGGAGTCTGGGCGGGGCAGCAACCTGCGGTGAGAAGGCCGGGTGGCTCTGGGTGCTGGGGGCGTGTCGTAACACTGCGGCTCTGCACGTCTGTCTTCCGTCCCTAATAGGGCTTCTCGAAGGCATGATGGCCTGAGGCATCCCGCACTGGGTGCGGGGAACTGTGTCCCCTGAGGTTTTCCTCAGCTTCCCATGTTTAACACGGGGTATGCCGCGAGTTTAACGTCCAGCGGGGACGGCATCGGACTGATCAACACGAAAAGTGGATCAGATGACAGAACCCCTTGCGGGGAACCTCCGACGCTGGGACCAGCACATGGGCGGCTTCCCAAGTAACGTGGAGTGGAGTGAAGTGGCATGACCCCACCGGGATGTGGCGGCCCGGGTAAGGATCAGGATGGATGATGAAGTGAAGAGCTTGGACCCCAGAGGGGCTTCCTACGTACCGCGCGTTAACACGGATCAAAGTCAACGTAGTTCGGGCATACAGTTTAACGTCATGCTGGACGTCGGCAAGCCGACTCACGAAGAGGTCGAGGCCGCCAGGCGGAGGATTGAACCGAACCACCTCGCACGGAGGGGGATGGAACGGCCGGGTGGATCACAGTTTCACGTCATGCTGGACGATAAAAGGGGAAATGGAAAAGGGGGGCTGTGGGGAGGCACCGTGGAGATACACACGGGCAGTCTCCCACAGGGGCGGATTCATAGGTGAATCAACGCAAGCGTGAACCCTGGAGGGGTCCACTGATGGACGAACCGACGTAAATACGACCGGGACGACCAGGTGGTGGGCTTGGACCTCAGGGAGGCTTCCTACGTACCCTGTATAGAAGACAGGGATCAAAGTCCACGTAGTTCATTCTGTCAGGACTTACGCACTTGGGGCAGCCCGGATGCTGCAAAACTCAGTTGGAAGGGACTTGGACCGAAAGCGGAAGACACCTCGATCCCAGTCAGACCCTCTACTGGCTTCGGCAGTGGGGAGGCGCAATGGAGATACACATGTGCAGCCTCCCACGAGAAACTAGGGGTTTGTAATACCCTGCCCCCGTATGGAAAAGCCACTCCCATTAAATCGTCCCTAAAGAGGGGCAATCCCGACATCCCTGCAGGGACGAGCGGGTGGGGGCCACATCCAAACCGGGGGGACCCTGCGTGCGGAGCACGGGATCAGGTTGCGGACGGTTTAGCGTCTTGCCAGACGAAGTACAGTTTAACGTCATGTGTTGAGGACGAAGCGGACGGTTTAACGTCTTGCCGGACGAAGTACAGTTTAACGTCATGTGTTGAGGACGAAGCACTTGGCAGTTTAACGTCTTGCAGCGCGGACGATGGGGGCTAGGCAGTTTAACGTCGTGCAGCTTGGACGGATGTGCAGTTTAACGTCATGCTGGACGAATATGCAGTTTAACGTCATGCTGGACGTATGCGCAGTTTAACGTCATGCGGGACGAAGGCGCAGTTTAACGTCATGCGGGACGAATATGCAGTTTAACGTCATGCTGGGCATAGGTTGCCGGACGAATGGGTGCATGTCACTTCGCACGAACCTGGAGGGCCGCACGGGAAGACAACGCACGGTGCGGGCACCCAGGATGAGGAGCATCGGGCGCCACGCAGGCGGGTACCCTTAGGAGGTCAACGGGGACGACCCTGGCAGATTGCGCGCAAAAAGGAATCTTTGCGCGCAATACTGCGGGCCGGCGCGCAATCGGGGCGCCTTGCGCGCAATTGGGCCAGCGCCTTGCGCGCGGATGCTTGAGATTGCTCACACCGGGCTTCGGATAGCGCGCGGGGGCAACGGCTCATTCTCTAATGAATGGCCACATGAAAGATGGGGGGGTGCGCGCAATCAGGCCGGATTGCGCGCACCCCGGGGGCAATTGCGCGCAAGCGGGTTCTTTTGCGCGCAAAGGCCTTAGGGTGAGTTTTTATTCAAATGAAAGGAGCCAGCGGGGATTGCGCGCAAAGGCGGACCCCGAGGCTTTCTTGCGCGAAAGAAAGGAGGTTACCTGAAGTTCGTCATTGCGCGCGGAAGGGGTTGAATTGCGCGCACGAGAGACGTTTCGACTTCCAGCAACCTTTCAAACGTTGGGGGTCGCCTTGTATTTATAGGCAACCCCGGGCGCGGAAACCAGGGTGCGAGCGCGAAATTCTCCTCGCGGGCGCGGAATCGGGCGTGGCGCGCAAGGGAGTCGCGCGGACCCGCGGCGCGCAAAATTGCGCGCCGGACCGGCGCATTGCGCGCATCCCGGGGGGTTTGCGCGCGGAACATCACCTTTGCGCGCGGGCCTCTGAAATTCCGCGCAAGGCCTCCGGGCCCTCCGAAACATCCTTCCGACTCCAAATATGACCTCGCTTTCCGCATCCGGAGCTTCGTTTGGGAACAACGGACTTTTCCGGCGTCTACAAAAGCCCCCCCTCGGAATCTGATCGGTGAGAGGTCGCAACGATCGGGTTCCGAGGGAGACGCCCGAATGCCGAAGTCCTGGGCGACGCGGGACTGGGGCGCGCAAAAATGGGTGTCGGGCGCGAAAGCGGCCGATGCGGTCGCGCAAAGCCTTTTCCGCGCAGCGCGGACCACGGCCTCGCCTATAAATAGGGGCACTGGGTCCCTCCGTGCCGTACACTGGCCTTCCGCGCGATAAGCCTCTTTGCTCTCGTGCGCGAAATTGCCTTTTCCGGCGCGGAATTCGCTCGCTCGTCGCGCAAAACCGTCCGGACTTCGCTCTGTTTTTGCGCGAATACCCGGGGTTTTTCGCGAAGGACTTCCCGATTGCGCGCCGTCCACTAGGATTGCGCGCCGCCTCTCAAACTTTTCCACCAGCCTCGTCCGATCCCGCACGCTTCATCCCTTAACCCGCACGACTCCCGAATCTTCCGAGATGGCCGCGCACAGAGGAAATGAAGGGGATGCCGCCACTCGCAGAGCCGAGATGGCGACGAACGAGGAGGTTTACGGAGCCAAGGAGATTGTTTCTGACAATCAATCCTTGTTCGACTTACTAACGCCGGCCCAGAAGACATACCCATTGTCAGACAACCTGCCGCTCTGGAACTTTGGCCTCCTGGATGAGGTTCCAGTGCCAGGGTTCGAGGTTGATGCGCCGCGGACCTGGGTGACCCGGGAGGACGAGCTTCTCCGCTATAACATCACCAACAATGGGCATCCTGCCAGGGAGACCAGACACTTGGGTGTCTATGTCCTGAACCCGAGGACGCGAACCATTGATGGGGGTGAGCCTACTGCGGAGAATTCTCCAGCCCTCTACTCGAGAATATATCGCCAGAGTGTCACGGACGACACCAAGGGCTGGCTGAAGGACTGGGACTTGCGATCTGGGGGCAACTTCACCAGTGAGTGGGCCTGGGCGTTCTGGGTACGCCACACTTGCGATCACTTCGCAGAGGAGCTGCGGTACATCGGCCTGTTCGAGGCGGTGTGGACGTCGCAGTTCCACTTCTACCAGCAGTCTGAGCTCGGGCCGGAGCTGTTCACTCGCTGGTCCCCGGATACCAACACCTTCCATCTTCACCATGGGGAGGTCGGCATCGGTCTCTGGGACATCCACTGCATCGGAGGTATCCCGCTGGAGGGCTACCAGTACGATGAGTTCCTGCCACCGAAGAACATCTGGGAGGACAGGTCACGGACTCCCATTCTGACCTGGCATCTTCTTGACCTGGCTACGCAGCGGCTCGGGATCCAAGACTTCCAGAAGGACATAGCCTACAAGGATTGGTTCGGCCAGTTCCTGGAGCATGACCCGGCGGTCAAGATGCCAGGCAGGGGGAAGCGGTGCCCGACCGCAGCTCAGAGGAGCCGGAACGGGTCGTACTGGCGGGTCCTGGAGACGGGCGATTACCGCTCATGGGGGTACCGCGTCATCGAGGCCCGGGACCCGAACGTCCGGTATGCGGCGTTCCTGGCCGCCTTTCTGAGCGGGTGGCTCCTGCCAGTGCGGGATGCGAGGATGGGCGTCCGCCCGGCGACACTGGCGATGGCGGGAGCCATGGCTGCCAACAAGAGATACAACCTCGGGGTCCCAGTACTGGCGAGGCTGTATGCCATTCTGGGACGCATCTCACGAGGGGGGTCGCCACGAAGGATCTGTGGTCCCTTTCAGTTCTTCCACGGATGGGTGGCTGCTCACCTCGGTGGGTACACGTTTCCGAACGCCATCATTCCTCCGGGCAACGGCCTGCGACCCTCCCTGCTGAACATCGCGGGGGTCGCTCCGATGACCCTAAGTGAGGAGGGCGTGCGGATCCGGATTGGCAATCATGCCAACTTCAACTTCAGTCCGTTCCCCACTCCCGTTGGCCAAATGATCGACAACGGGCAGGGTCCGTTGGAGCAGCATGAGTACTTCCTGAACATGCGGGGCGGGGTGCTCGTGGCTCGGATCGACGGGAAGGTGATCTGCGAGCCTTACGTGCCGACCCGGTTCGCCAGGTAGTTCGGGTGCCTTCAACGGATGCCGAAGAGGGTATTCACTGCTGTCCGGGAGGAGACGAACCCCGGCGTCCTTCGCCAGATGTGGCTGATGTTTGCCGCTTTCAGCTCTGGCGACGTCATCACTCTCCCTCCTACCGGGATCGACGCAGGCTTGGCAACCGAGTATGCCGAACACTGGGCCATCGCGTACCCTGAGGGGCTCTTGCGGAAGCTAGTTCGGCGGCTCGAGGCTACCCGTGCGGAGACCGGGCGTCAAGGAAGGAGGCGAGGCGCCGCCACACGGGGGAGAACGGAGGCGCGCCAAGCAGCGGGGCCGGCGCGAGCAGGGACTTCGGCGGCGGGCGCATCGCAGGCTGCCGCCACGACCTCGGCGCCCAGAGAGGGGGCGCATGCGTCGGTCGGGGAGCGGCCCGGGAAGCAGGTGAGGCGTCTGCTCGAACCCTCCCACGATGCGGTCTTCCCGGCGCTGTGGTCGGCCTGGATGACCCTGCGGCAGTCACTGGGGACCGACGTCATCTGGCGAAAGATACTTAGAGAAGGAATCTATCTGCCAGAGGTCGGGCGCCTCCAGATCACCGACAGGGTGGACTTCAACCGGCAATATGCATATCTGACGGCCATGGACGAGTACGCGCGCCAACGTGGTCAGCGTGCGGAGCCATCCCTTCTGGTGAAGGTGATGCTCGGCCTCGAGCCCGCTCCGGAACAGATGCCGCCGGAAGAAGATGACAGTAACGACTCCGAGGAGGAGGAGGAGACGGGGGAGGATGAAGGCTCCGAGGGAAGGTCCCATCGGGGGAGCCCACGGGAGAGCGGCGAGGTGGCCGGCTCTGACAACGTTGATGTCACTGAGCTCCTCGAGGTCCGCTTCTATCCCTACTCAACTTGCTTCATCCATTCTCTTATGCAGCTTCTAACCCGTTTCTCCATCCTTCTCAGGAGCACACGGATGTCGGTCAGGCGTCCTCAACAGGAGTAGGAGAGGCGCCAGCAGGACAAGGCGGGGGCCAGGCACCCATTATCGAACTGTCAAGCGCTAAGGGGTCCCCTGCTGCAACTGTTCCTGCGGCGACCGGGGTAGCGGAAGATGACGCTCCGAACTCCTGTAAGTCTTCCTACTTTACTGCTGGTGCTTGCCATTGACGATCCGTGACTAACCATGGCATGCCCCGCGCAGTGATCTCAACATTGGAGGCTCGTCAGGTTGCCGAACCCGGGCCATCTACGAGTGGACCAGTGGTGGACATGCCGCCTGCTCCGGAACAGACCTTCCAAACCGAGCCGGCCCCACCAACTGCTGATCAAGGGGCTCCGGACATCGGTGGTGCTGACATCGGAGAGAGGTTGGGGGCTGACGAGGGTGTCAGCGCCGCTGGGGAGAGAGAAGAAGGTTGCCCGGATGTTGGGGAACCTATCCCTCGTGAGGACCTCCCAGGGGCGGACCCTGCAGCAGACCTGCTGGCTGCCTTCCCTGCTTACCGGCCTGCCGACCCCGAGGAGATGGATTACTCGGACGCGGAGGCGGTCGAGGATAGCCGGGTAACGCGACGCAGGGGGTGGAAGTGCATCCAGCGCTTCCTCAAGCGAGACCCATCGGAATGGCTGGGGCGCATGGGATCACTTCAGACCTGGCTGCGCTTCCTGTGTGCCGGGGGAGCTGATGCTCAACGCCTCCATCTGACGGTCCGTGATTTCATGGCCGAGAAGATGCGCGAGAGCCGCCGGCGTGCCGACGTCGCACAAAGTCGGGACATGTCGGAGAGCACGCAGGCGCTCATCGCGGCAGAGCAGGAAGTCCGGCGCCTCGAAGGGCAGGCGGCAGAGAAGGAGGCCTTCGTCGCAGCATGTACCGAGCTTGTGGAGCAACTATCGGCACAACTGATCGACGCTCAGGTACAGCTGACGGAGGCGGGCCAACAGATGGTCACACTCCAAGTCGAGCGGGAGCGTGCACAGGCCAGGATTGACGAACTGCGTGCTGCGACCGCCGACGAGGAGAGGGCACGCAGAGAACGAGAAGCAGCCCTGGAGGCCGCCAGCCAAAGGGTAGCGGCACTAGAAAGACTTATCCAGCACGCTAATCCCTAGGGGCTTTGTTTTTTGCCATTCCTAGAACATTTTGCTTCCGTTATCCAATATTTCGATCCATTTGTATGAATCAATATATTTATCTACGTCTTTCGGTTTAATATGCTCAACCACAATTCGTTGTCTTGCGGGAGTGTTAACCAAGCATCAGGCATCCATAATTGGGCCTGGGTTTCTGGAGAAAAGAGGGAGGTCATTCCTAGGAAAGGAGACGTCAGACCTAACCAATGTATCATCCCCCAACTTGTTCCAACACACGAGCGGGACAACGCTAGGGGCGTTGAGATTTTATCCGAACATAGGGAAATGAGAAAGGGTGAATCGCGTGTCCCGAATCCAGACATCCACAACGGTCGGCCTTCCAGGAAATGCCCAAGACGGTAGGCGGACAGTGGATCGACCATAACAACTGCAATAGACGGACCGAAAAAGGCCATCATTCATATTGCAGGAGGCGGACCACATGTCATCATGAATACCGCTTTGGGGTTCCTTCAGACACAAGGGTGGAAAATCCAGATCAACAGGGCATGCGAAGCGTGGGGCGAAGTGACGATTTGTTCGGACAGAATCCAACGCACTCAAAATTGCGCCACCGTGGGGGAAGCGTATTAGGCGGATGCACTAATCTGGCTGTGGGTCACCTCAATTCTCAGACAGCACCTCTCTGACGAGGAAACCGTCGCTTCCCATCCTTGCGATGGGGCATCCCGAGCTGAATCGGGGAGAATATTACGACTGCACCACTCTACCCGAAGTCAGGCCAGACGGCCGGCGACGAGGAGGGGCGGGACTTATCGATCCCTGAGGCTGGACCCGAGTCGAAATGCCCGGGCGTTCCTACGTACTCCATCAGGCTGGAGATCAAGCCACACGTAGTTCTGTGAGTGCAGTTTAACGTCATGCAGGACGTAGGACCCCATTTGGGGAGATCTTAGTTTAAGGTCGTAGAGCTCGGACCATGGGGCTAGATCTTAGTTTAAGGTCTTAGAACTCGGACCATAGGGCTGGAGGATCTTAGTTTAAGGTCTTAGAGCTCGGACCATAGGGCTAGAGGATCTTAGTTTAAGGTCTTAGAGCTCGGACCATAAGGGCTAGATCTTAGTTTAAGGTCTTAGAGCTCGGACCATAAGGACTAGATCTTATTTTAAGGTCTTAGAGCTCGGACCATAAGGAGAGATCTTAGTTTAAGGTCTTAGAGCTCGGACCATAAGGGGAGATCTTAGTTTAAGGTCTTAGAGCTCGGACCATAAGGAGAGATCTTAGTTTAAGGTCTTAGAGCTCGGACCATAAGGAGAGATCTTAGTTTAAGGTCTTAGAGCTCGGACCATAAGGAGAGATCTTAGTTTAAGGTATTAGAGCTCGGACCATAAGGGGAGATCTTAGTTTAAGGTCTTAGAGCTCGGACCATAAGGAGAGATCTTAGTTTAAGGTCTTAGAGCTCGGACCATAAGGAGAGATCTTAGTTTAAGGTCTTAGAGCTCGGACCATAAGGAGAGATCTTAGTTTAAGGTCTTAGAGCTCGGACCATAAGGGGAGATCTTAGTTTAAGGTCTTAGAGCTCGGACCATAAGGAGAGATCTTAGTTTAAGGTCTTAGAGCTCGGACCATAAGGAGAGATCTTAGTTTAAGGTCTTAGAGCTCGGACCATAAGGGGAGATCTTAGTTTAAGGTCTTAGAGCTCGGACCATAAGGACTCAAAGCACGCCACATCGTGGTCATATCCCCTGGATATGCGAAGATGCACTGAGGGATAGTGTCAAGAGTGTCGAGGTTTCGCCTGGTCAGAATGGGAGGTGGAAAATGTGAATCATGCAGCCATTCACTCAAGGACTGGGGGCACCGGTGTAACGATATGGGAGTACTGCCGACCGTGGCGAAAAAGCAGCATCAATATCGCACTAACCGTTGGTGGAATGAGGCAGCAAACAAGCATCGACCGCTCAATCGCAGGATTCATATCGATTTGCTGCCCGAGGCCATTGGGGGTACCGGCCCGAGTCGGTGGGAGAGCACTGAGGCATTGTGTCCGAACCGTTCACGGGGGCTCCACCCAGGGCGTAGATGATGGGTCCGAATGAAAGGGAGCACGAAGCCTGAAAAGTGGAGGAAACCTGACCAAGCGGATCCTGACCCTCCTGGCAATAAACCAGAGTACTCTTGACACCGGTGGACCACGACAAGGGGTCGGGGAACACGCCTTGAGGGTGACCTGAAGGCGGCGGATTCCCCAGAGATGGGGAAATCTCTAAGAGGTGGGGGGCTGGACCCGAAGTTCAAACATCCGGGCGTTCCTACGTATCCCATAAGGATGGGAATCAAGCCGCACGTAGTTCTTGAAGCGCGGTGCAACACAATCGGGCACCAGCGCGGGGAAGAGTGCGGGTCTGACCCTCGCACACAAAAGGAGCGGCATTTGATATTTCTTGTTTGTCCTTAAAGATGAATGGTTTTTCTTTGTGCGGCGACATGCCCGTGATTGAGAAATCTCTGGCGTCGCCACAATAATCAAGCCATGGAAGGCATTGATGAATGGCGTGGTCATTAACCAGCGCCCAACATGAGTGTCCCCTGAGGAGGACATCACGGTGCAGTGTCGTTTCTCGTCGGGCGGCCAAGACGATCACAATTTACGGTCTTGTGGTAGGACCAGACAACACAGTTTAAGGTCGTGTGGTTCGGACCATGGAGGAATCCGCTTATTGCGGTACGGCGGACACGGCGGAGGTGGGAACATACCCAGCCCTGCGGTCACGCACGATTCCAGGAGGAGAGTCTTGGGATAGGGGTCTGCATATGTCCATCACCCGAGGGGCAGAGATGCTAGCCTCCAGATATACTGGGTCCAGAACGCAATTGTTCGGGCGACTCCCTCCTCCTTATGGGGACGAGGGTCCAGCTACACATGGCCCTTAGGGAGGATATCTGCATATATCCTTGGTGCTCAGATCATGGGAGCCTCGAACGACATCATTACCCTGGTTGGTCTGCCTAACGTGTAGAGGCGTACCGGAGGTCAGTATGAAGAGAGTGTCAAGATTCCACTACAACGCACAAAGGCGGAGTGTGATGAGGACTGCGCAACCAATGTTCAGAGACTGAGAGAGCTGACATGGCGATCAAGGACGTTGCTGACGCATTCGCAACACAACATCCGATCGCGTCAGCCTAAGACGGGGCAAGCAAACGAGCATCAACCGCTCAATCGCAGGATTCATATCGATTTGCGGCCCAAGACCCACCGGTAAATCGACCTGGAGCGGTGGGAGAGCACTGAGGCATCGTACCCAAACCGCTAACGAGGATCCCTTTGAGTGAAGGCTCGAACAAGAGGAAGCGCGGGGCCTGACAAGCAACACAGGACTTGTCGGGATTGAATCTGACACTACGAGTCATAGACCGAAGCACCCAAAACATGTTAACTGATCTCCGGAAAGGGTCGGAGGACTCACCCTGAGAGCAACCGAAGGGGGGCAGATCCCCGTGATCAACCAAGAGACGGGGCTGGACCTGAGACACAAGCGTCCAGGCGGTCCTACGTATCCCATAAGGATGGGAATCAAGCCATACATAGTTCTGGAAAGGCAGTTTAACGTCATGCAGGACGATGAGGGGTGTGAGGTAGTCCCACACACGGGGGAGGCGTACGGCGCGGCCAGTAGACCGACGTGAATGAGGACATAATCCCCCGCTCACGCGATACGCCTCGCGCAAAAAGGAGGGGAACTGGGGCCAGAGGCCCAACGCGGGATAGAGATTCCCGGGAAATGGGGCTGGGCCTGAAACATGAATGTCCAGGCGGTCCTACGTATCCCATAAGGATGGGAATCAAGCCATACGTAGTTCTTGAAGTGCAGTTTAACGTCATGCAGGACGATGAGGAAAAAAGAAGGGGGGAGCAGAAGGCATCCCCAAACGTGGGGGGGCGTACATCGTGACGAGAAAACCGACGTGAATGAGGGCATAGCCCCGTACTCACACCATACGCCGCACCCCCGGGGGCAACTGGGCCAAGGGCCCGAGATGGGATGGAAATTCCCGAAGGATGGGGCTGGGCCTGAAACACGAGGGTTCAGGCGGTCCTACGTATCCCATAAGGATGGGAATCAAGCCGCACGTAGTTCTTGAGGGGCAGTTTTACGTCATGCAGGACGAATGCTGAACAGTTTAACGTCTTTTAGCTCGGACGTAGTGTAGTTTAGCGTCATGCGGGACGAAGCACTTGGCAGTTTAACGTCTTGCAGCGCGGACGAATGCTGAACAGTTTTAACGTCTTGTAGCCTGGACGAATGCAGTTTAACGTCGTGCAGGACGTGGTGCAGTTTAGCGTCATGCAGGACGAAGTGCAGTTTAGCGTCATGCAGGACGAACGGACACTCAGGCAAAGTATTGCTTGAGGAACATAGCGTTGGTGGGAGGAGTGACACTCTCACCATCCATAGTCGCTAGGGAGTACGCGCCATTGGGATAGACCTTGTGGACAACAAAAGGTCCCTCCCACTTGGGCTCCAACTTGGGCGGCTTCCTGCCGGGGATCATCGGTGCTCTTAGGGCTAGCACTAGATCACCCTGCAGGAAGGAGCGGAGGCGAACCTTCTTATTGAAAGCTCGAGCCATTCTGCTTTGATGCCTCTCCAAGTTGTGCAAAGCGCGAAGTCTATTCTCATCCAGTGCTTCCAACTCTACTAGACGGGCTTCAGCAACTCTGTCCGGCGCTTGCTGGTCGTAGACCGCAGTGCGCAAGGACGGTAACTGGATCTCGATGGGCAGGACGGCCTCAGCTCCATACACCAGGGAATAAGGGGTCATCTGGGTGGAATTGCGAGTCGTCGTCCGATAAGCCCAGAGGGCGTTGGGGAGCTTGTCCGGCCAACTCTTCTTGTTCTGACCAACCATCTTTTGCAGAATGTTAGAGAGGGTTTTGTTAAACGCCTCGATCTGTCCATTCGCCTGCGCATGATAGCGAGATGTATGGTTCGAGCGGATGTTATACTTGGCGTACAACTTCTTCAACTCGGCTGCTCGGAAATTGGTTCCGTTATCCGTGAGGATAGCGTGAGGCACTCCAAATCGATAGATGATGTTGGAGGTCACGAAGTCAGCGATCGAACAGGATTTGACCTCTCTGAGCAGAATCGCTTCTGCCCATTTGGAGAAGAAGTCCGTGGAGGTCAGAATGAACCGGCACTGGCGAGCTGTCGCCGGCGGGTAAGGTCCCACAACGTCCAGTCCCCAGACTGCAAAGGGCCAGGAATACCTTGTGGTATGGAGAGGCTCTGGCGGCCGATGCACAAAGTTCGCATGAACCTGGCACGCATGGCACCTCCTGGCGTACTCGATGCAGTCATGGATCATAGAGGGCCAGAAGTATCCCAACCTCCGAATCTGGTGGGACAGCTTCGGCCCAGTCTGGTGGGCGCCACATGAACCAGCATGAACCTCTTGCATGACTCGTGGGATCTCGACTCCCTGAAGGCAACGGAGGAGAACACCATCAAACCCGCGCTTGTAGAGGATCTGCTCCAGACCGGGACTGATCTGGAGGACAAACTGCGATGCACGGCGTCGAACTCGCTCGCGCTCGGCCCGATCTGACGGAAGAATGCCATGTTGGAGGTACTCAACCAAAGGCGCCCTCCAATCACGGGCTGATTCGACTGCTATATCTGGGGTACTCGGGGCTCCGGGCATAGGGGCAACCGTGGTGAGGTTACTTACCAACGGGCCGCGATCTTCTTCCGGGATAACGGGAGCGATGAGCCTGCGGCGCGTCACGCGGACGATCAGGTTGTCCTGTTCAGGTTCCGCAAGTGACGCAGCCAGGCTGGCCAAAGCATCTGCTCGACCGTTCTGCGATCGGGGAACATGGACAATTTCCGGCCGAGAAGGGAACCGGGCCATCAGAAGAAGGGTGCACTCCAACAATGGCACAAGTTCCGGCTTCCTGACAACGTAGTCGCCATTGATCTGCTTAACGACCAGCTCGGAGTCCCCTTTCACACACAGATGGGGAACGTCGATCTCGAGAGCTAACTCGAGGCCGGTGATGAGGGCATGGTATTCCGCCTCATTGTTGGTACAGCCCTCTGACAACAGGAAAGAGTATGGCAGCATGGCTCGCTCCGGGGTAATGAAGACGATGCCCAAGCCCACTCTATTGAGCTTAGGATTATCGAGTCTTCTACCGGTGGGGCTCCGGGAGGCACCGTCAAAGTGAATCTGCCAGCATGGATCGGCTCGATCAACCGAGAGAATGGTCTCATCAGGAAAGCCTAGATCCAGCGGCTGATCCGCGGAGGTCGGGTGAGCGGCCAGAAAGTCTGCCAACGCTTGCCCTTTGATGGCCTTCTGAGACACATACCTGATGTCGAACTGCTGGAGAATCACAGCCCACCGCGCTAGACGGCCAGTCAACACAGGTCGGCTCAGGATATATTTCAACGGGTCTACCCGAGAAACCAACTGTACCTCATGGTGCTGCAAGTAGTGCCGTAATTTCTGTACGGCAAATACGAGAGCCAGGCAGCTCTTCTCGATGGGGGAATACCTAACCTCCGCATCGAGGAGCATGCGACTGAGGTAATAGAGGCTATTCTCTGTTCCCTCGTTGTTCTTCTGGGCGAGAAGGGCACCCAGGGACCGTTCCAGGGCTGTCACATAAAGGACCAGCGGCTTTCCGGATACGGGCGGCATCAGGACCGGAGGTTGAAGCAGGTACTGCTTGATTTCCTCGAAAGCGGTCTGACACTCTTTATCCCATACATAGGTGGCACCTTTCTTCATAAGCCGAGAAAAGGGCTTACACTTGCCGGCCAGATTCGCGATGAATCGGCGTATATAGGCTAAGTGGCCTTGGAACCCTTGCAGTTCCCGGACGGTACCCGGGGGAGGCATCTGGCTAATCGCCCTGATTTTCTCTGGGTCGATCTCGATACCCCGGTATCTTACCACAAATCCAAGGAACATTCCGGAGGTGACCCCAAAGGCACACTTCAACGGGTTCATCTTCAGGCAGCGAGACCGGAGGAAGCTGAACACTTTCTCAAGATCTTTGAGATGGTCCTGACGCTGGCGCGATTTGACAACCAAGTCGTCGACGTAGCATTCCACCAGTGTGCCGAGGATTGGCTTGAATATGCGGTGCATCGCCCGTTGATAGGTGGCACCTGCATTCTTCAGGCCGAAGGGCATGACCCGGTAGCAAAAGGTACCTTGGGGGGCCCTGAAGGCAGTGAACTCCTCATCCTCAGGGGCCATCCGAATTTGGTTGTATCCGGAGTATCCATCCATGAAGGAGAGGGCTTGGAACCCTGCCGTGGCATCAATCAACAGCTTTGTCACTGGAAGGGGAAAATCATCCTTCGGACAGTGGCGGTTGAGATCGCGGAAGTCGATGCAGACTCTAATCTGCCCGTTCTTCTTCCTGACCGGCACAATGTTGGCCAGCCATTTGGGGTACTGAACTTCCCTCACGAAGTTGGCTTTGATAAGCTTGTCAACTTCGGCCTCAACCATGGCACCATGGGATGGGTGCATCTTCCTGGGAGGCTGCTTGAACCCGCGATGGTTCGCCGGGAGACCAAGGCGGTGGACGGCTACCTGAGGATCTAGCCCCGGCATCTCGTCATAGCCCCAAGCGAACACATCACGGTGCTGCCTGAGAAAGTCCACGTACTGCTACCGCTCCTCAGAGGGCATGGCGGCACTAACCAACGTGGGTCTTGGATCGGCCTCGGTTCCAAGGTTCACCTGTATTAACTCATCGACCGTGGCGGGGACGCCCTCCTCAAAGGCTGGGGGTGCGTCTTCCATACCCTCTCCACTCGGGGAGGGATCATCCACGGGAGAGACTGCGTTGGAAACTGCATTGGGGCTACCAGGTCCTGCTGGGCCACTGGTGCTGGCGCGGGCGGTCGCGGCCGTCTCATCAGGAGACTCGCGGACCGTCAAGACCATGGCGACGTCCAACCGGTGAATCGGGAGGACGTAAGCGTCATCCAGACCTGCCCAGGGATCGCTCGCAACAGCGACAGGCTCAACCTCACCTGCCAGGATCTTCTTATCCTTGCTCTTGTAATAGTCCGCGTCCAGATAACGGGCTTCACATGAGGAAAAAGGAGAGGCATATCCTTGAAGCACGCCCACTCGACCATTAAGGGAGTATTTGAGGCATTGGTGGTATGATGAGGGAACCGCCGCATGAAGGTGGAGCCATGGCCTGCCCATCAATGCGTTATACGCAGTGTCCTGAGAGACTACCATGAATTCGGTGTTGGCAACCAAGTCACCGAACTGGGTCTTCAAACGTATCTTGCCGACCGGGGTTTGCTCGGTGCGGTCGTACCCCTGGATCCTGAGGTCGGAGGGAATCAAGTCATCCTCAGACAACCCCAATCTCCGGAGCGTCCGAGTTGGAATCAGGTTAATCCCGGACCCCGTGTCGACAAGACAACACCGGACTTCAAGGCCATTGAACTGGCCAGTGACATACAGCGGACGAATATGTCCCCGTATAGGAGGGTCTTCATCCTTAGCAGAGAACGAGATAACTTCCTGACATTCGGCGTCCTCGATCATTTCGGCGTGAAAGGCCTCTGCAGCCGCAACCTCTGTCTCGAACTGGAGGGGGCTCTTCAGGGCTTCAGCGAGTGCCTCGCGCATCTCAGATGACATGCGCAGAGCCTCAAGGATGGAGAGCCTTGCTGGGATGTCGGCCAAGTGCTTCAGGACATCATACTTTTTGGCCAAGCGCGAGCTCCTGGTTGCAGGAGGTTGCTCTGCGGTTGGTGGCATGACGGGCCTTACCGGTTGGATCGGCGGCCGACTGGTACTTGGCGCATCTCGCTGTTCACTGGTCGCAGTCCGAGAAATGGTCACCGTACTGGAGTCAGGAGGCCGGGATGGACTTGTGGCAGGGCGGAGCTGGTCGCGACGCGGCTGAGGCGGTTCTGCCTGGTCCCATACCACAAACAGTGGCGGAGGCGAATCCGTCATCCCCGGATGGGGAGCCTGCGCACGTTGAGCTCGATCTTGAGCCTGCCGCCTAGTCTCAGTGGCGTGCACGGCCTGGCCGGAGGTACCGACGGCTGTGCCCCGGCGACTCCTGCTGCTGCGGTTCTTCCGACGGTGGCGACGACCGGGGACACTAGGGAGGTCCACCTGGTGTTCTTCAACGTCGGGAACCGAAAAGGGATTTACCAGCTCGACGGTGTTAACCGAAGCGTACCCAATACCGTCATCGGACGAATCATCCATCACCGGGCGGATCCGAGGAGGGACCCCCATCTCCGGGGGCAGGAAATCGCCGAGAGTACGGGATAGTGGCGGAACTGGCGGGGCGCGCTCTTCCTTCTTGCGCTGCCGCCGTTTGCTCCTCTTGGAAGAGGCAGGCTGGGACGACGATGCCGAAGCAGCACCCGCGGATTCTGGGGGCTCAGGCTGATTCAAGCGCGCACGGATGATTCCATGGGCGCGAATGGTCGTCTTGCGGGCCATCCAGTTATTATACTTCTGGGATCCGCGGTTGGAGACCAGCTTCCATTCGTCCTCGTTGCCACTATCGTCATCTGATCCCACGAACACGCCCGCTACCTGTGCTGGAGCTGGGCCCAACCTGATTACATTGTTGTTAATCTGGTCTTGGAGCCAGTCCTTAAACAGATAGCACCGCTGGATGGTGTGCCCCAGGGCCCGATGGTAGGGGCAGTAGCGGGGGTTATCTGTGAGATGTGCCTCCTCTGGCTTCCAACACTCAGGCAGTCGCACAATCCTCTGCTCCAGGGCGCTCCAGAAATAACCGGGGACCTGATCCTCATGGAATGAGTACGTCTGGTGTCGCGGGCCCCTGGGAGCGCGGTCTTGACGAGGGGCTGGAGGGGCCTGCCGAGGAGGTGGACCCTGATTATCTCGCCTAGGTTGTGGCGGTACATTACGCGGAGGGGCCGGCCGGTTCTGAGGCTGCCGTTGCTGGGCCGGGAACTGAGCCCGTGGAGGCGGATTCCTGTGAGGCTGCGGAGCTGGCCTCACCGGCAGCAGCTCCAACGGCCTGGGAGCCTCTATCTGGGCCACAGCAGCGGGCTCAGCCCTGCTGGCTCTCCTTGCAGGAATCATAGGAGGCAGCGGGTGTGCCTGGCTGGCCTGTTGCAGGGCTTCCTCAAGACGTTGAGCTTTGTCTGAGAAGTCCCTGAACCCTCCGGGGTAATTCTGAGTAATCAGGGAAGGGACCAGCTCGGTCTTGACGTTCCCGACCCACATTGTCAGCAACTGCTCCTGAGTCAATGGCATGTCAAGGGAATACGTGAGACCCTTCCATCGGGCGACGAAGTCCGCGACTCGCTCATCAGGCCTCTGCTTGCACTTGAAGAGGTCTGCGATACTCGTCTTCCGGGTCGTGGAACTGAACTGGTAGAGGAACTGTCTACGGAGGTCCTCCCAGCTGGTTACCGACCCGACGGGGAGCTGGCTGTACCAGACAAATGCTGGCCCTTCCAGTGTCTGAACAAAGCAGCGAAGCTTAGCGGCCTCCTGCTGCGCCGGAGTCCCAAACATAGGCCCGCACCTCGAGTTGAAGTGGGCTAAATGCTGTGGCGGATCTCCAGTCCCGTTGAAGGGGGCGAAAGTGGGATTCCCGAATCCCGGAGGCGCCGGCATGTCATCCACCCATGCTGGGTAGGGCTTGCCGTCCGGTGGGATCGCCACCTGCCGAGTCTCCAAGGCTTCCAAGCATGCAATGAGTGCCGCCATCGGATCGTCCGGACATGGGTTCCAGTCCTGGCGAGGATCTCTAACCACGAGCGCATTGCATGGCCCTTCAATCGGGTCGTCGACCGGGTCGTCGAACTCGGCAGCTCGTGGGATGGCGGGCGGAGCGGACCTTGGGGCAGCGGGAGGAATCCGAGCGGGATCTCTCAGGTAGTCACGCCGCTCGGGAGGGTGTGGCGAAACATACCGCGCCCTCTTGCCGTAGGCAATGGCCTCTCTCCTGTCGGCGAACACGGCGTAATCACGGTTGCCCGGGAGAGTCTCGTCGAGGTGCGGTTGTTCCGGTCCCTGTTGTCCTGGCCTGGGATCACCGTAGTCAGGCCGCCGTTCTGCAGCGCGCTCGGCGAGGAGCTGGTCAACCAGCCTCTTCTGTTCGGCGAGCTGCTGACGTAGCGTAGCCTTCTCGGGATCCTCCTCTGCCCTCTGCATGGAGGCAGATGGGTCGGCGGGCTTTATAGCCTCGCTGTGCTCTTTTCCTTTGCTGACGTTTCGGCTCAACGTCAGTGCTTCAGTGGGCGCGGGGAGCCCCAGGAGGTTTCTCTGATGACGAGTAACTCTCACTGATGGATCTGACGACGGCTTGTCTTCGGGGGGGAAGCCCCCGTCGAGAAGTTCCAAGTCGTTCCCCTCTCCCGACAGGTCAGCCATATTGACCGTTCCTGTCCCTGGGGATATACCCTCAGGGCCACCCAGCGAATCGGGCTGTCGGCGGATCACACTGAAGCGTAGGGCAGCGTACTGCCCCCATCCACGGATATACACGTGGGGAGTGGCTTCCTCGATAACTTTGCGGAGTACTTGAAAACACTCAACGCATCGTTGTTGGAGGGCCTCGTGGTGCCCAAATGACCCGGGGTGCCGAACCGCGGGGAGCATGGCCAGGTCAATTTGACGGCACTGCTCACCAATATCCTCCAGGTGCGCTTGACTCCCGGGGTATGGCATTTGTAGGCGGTGAAGACAGGAGCGAGTCTCCCGGAGAGTTCGGCGGAAGCATTCGAACTCATCCGGGGTGAGCGATTCGGGTGCATCAAAGCCCGGTCCTGCGACTGGCCAAAACTTCTCAGGGAAGTGGCCCTCTGCAAGGACGGTCCAGAAGCTCCACGACTCAAACTCGGGACCCAGATCTCCTTGGTCCTCTTCCATGGCTGGGAACGGACGGGGAACTGGTAGTGGTGCCGAGGCGGGCCGTCGGGCCGACGGGCTGGCCGGCGGCGAATACGGCGAGCAGGCCGATTGGCCTCCATATCCCGGGCCTTCCCCTGAGGGTGGCGGTGCCCCAGCTACCACATCACGATAGGACGGGCCGGCGAGCGAACATCCTGCCGTAGCATCGGTGCTCGCCGAGGGCGCACCAGATCGTGGTTCGACCGTCGGTCCCCAGAAAAAGTCTCCGGCTTCTCTGATCGAGACGGAAGGCACTTCCGGAGGGGCCGGTACCAACCGCAAGTTTGATCCTTGGGGGTCTACCAGGCCCTCGTTACTCCGGATATACCTTCGGAGAGACGCGGGGATCACATCGATCTCGCTCTCGGGGAGCACGAGGCTGACGTGCCGCATTCCTACCCCTGCCCTTGACTGGCGGGATTGGGGAAAGGGCTCTGTCGCCGAATCGTACTCCGCCTCTGAATCAGAGAAGCACACCGGTCGGATCTCTGTCCGGAATTCCGTAACATTCTTCCCTCGGCGTCGATGCCTTGCCTTCCTGCCCCTGGGTGGTTCTTCGGGGCAGGGCTGATCTCTGTCCTGGCGTCCTCCGGCCGCACTGGTGCTGGGGCCAAGAGGACTGGGAACCAGGGTGCGAGGGGCACCGGGACAGATATCAAAGGGGACGCGGGGAGAGATGATTCCGGGCAGGCCTCCGGGCCGGGATCGGAAGGTGGGATGACCCATGCCTCCTGGATCGGCCACACAGAGTAGATCCTGCCGGTGAATAGCGCTACCGCGAGGTGGTCCGCGGTGGCTACTGTCAGTGCCAGCAACCGGGAGAGTCGACCCAACCTGCCTTTGGGGCGGTCGAGGCCTCGATCCAGGTCGGGCACAGAAGTTCCCCTGCTCAGGATGCGCAGGGGCCTGGCGACTGGGGCCAACAGTGGCTTGGGCCAATGCGGCCGCTGTTGCTAGGGCCCCAAGGTGGGCATCCTCTTCCGCTCGTGCCCGACGTTGGCGTCGGGACAGACGAGTCGGGATGAGCGGCGCGGGCAGGTGGAGAGCCCGCTCTTCGACTTGAGAGGCCTGGCGGCGGTGTCGCCGTGGCCTGGCGGGAGTCCTTACCGTAGATCCCTGGAGCGAATCCCGGATAGGGTGATCCCGGGCATCTTCCACCTCATCCGCGTAGGGAAGGGAACTGTCAGAGCGCTCCGGGGATAAGCTCCCAAAGCGGTTGGACGTTGAGGTAGGCAGCGGTGCCTCCCTGCGCGGCCCTCGGGGGCGGCGGTGGTGGCGAGGCGCAGCCTCCTCAAGGTCTAGGCGAGCCATTTCCCTAGTGGGGATGACTCCCTCTTCCTCGTATCTCCGCACCAGGGTGTTGATCACCCTTCTCTGGATGACCTCCGAGGGGGAGAGAGGGCGTGGTCGTCCCGCAATTGCGGCTGCTGGGACGGCTGCGGAACGGGCGGGACCGCGCGGAGTAGCCGCGTCGGTGTTTCCCCTGTCCCTGCGCCAGTGGGCGGGTGGCGATCGGGCACTGGATCGGGCGACCTGATTTCTGAAAGCAGGGAGAAAGACCCATTAACACTGACAGGAAAAAGGAATCGACAACCAACCATTAGCGCCACGACGCCTTCCGTGGGGGGAACCCAGGCCCTCGACGTTGCGAGACGGAGTGCCCGATTTCACTTCCCCAGCCCCTGGCGGGTAAGACTGAATGCTTGGCCGGGCAACATGCCGGTCTTCCAACACCTCTGAAAGCCATCGGTCTTCGTATCGAGGAGAAGAGATTCACGTCGGGTTCACCATTTTTCTGTTTCGGTGCGGATGTGCGTCGGGTTACGCTGTTCCGCCAGGACGCGTTCGCGCGTGCACCCGTCAACCCGAGGGGATGGGCGCGCGGCTTGTGGTCCCGCAGTCCCTCTTTCCAAGGGCGGGCGGCATCCGTCCCTTATTCAGGGGCGTCTGCTCCTTGATCGAAACCGGGATGATGGGATGTCGGCTCCTCCTTCCTTGGACGTCTCCTCGGAACTTGTCGCCTAATCCGGGTCTCCCTCATAGACTTAAGAATGTTCGTGAATCTCGTTCCCGGCGCCATATCTTCATGGAAACCGGTTAATTACGCTGCTTCCGCCCGGACGTTCCAAGGAGTCTGGGCGGGGCAGCAACCTGCGGTGAGAAGGCCGGGTGGCTCTGGGTGCTGGGGGCGTGTCGTAACACTGCGGCTCTGCACGTCTGTCTTCCGTCCCTAATAGGGCTTCTCGAAGGCATGATGGCCTGAGGCATCCCGCACTGGGTGCGGGGAACTGTGTCCCCTGAGGTTTTCCTCAGCTTCCCATGTTTAACACGGGGTATGCCGCGAGTTTAACGTCCAGCGGGGACGGCATCGGACTGATCAACACGAAAAGTGGATCAGATGACAGAACCCCTTGCGGGGAACCTCCGACGCTGGGACCAGCACATGGGCGGCTTCCCAAGTAACGTGGAGTGGAGTGAAGTGGCATGACCCCACCGGGATGTGGCGGCCCGGGTAAGGATCAGGATGGATGATGAAGTGAAGAGCTTGGACCCCAGAGGGGCTTCCTACGTACCGCGCGTTAACACGGATCAAATTCAACGTAGTTCGGGCATACAGTTTAATGTCATGCTGGACGTCGGCAAGCCGACTCACGAAGAGGTCGAGGCCGCCGGGCGGAGGATTGAACCGAACCACCTCGCACGGAGGGGGATGGAACGGCCGGGTGGATCACAGTTTCACGTCATGCTGGACGATAAAAGGGGAAATGGAAAAGGGGGGCTGTGGGGAGGCACCGTGGAGATACACACGGGCAGTCTCCCACAGGGGCGGATTCATAGGTGAATCAACGCAAGCGTGAACCCTGGAGGGGTCCACTGATGGACGAACCGACGTAAATACGACCGGGACGACCAGGTGGTGGGCTTGGACCTCAGGGAGGCTTCCTACGTACCCTGTATAGAAGACAGGGATCAAAGTCCACGTAGTTCATTCTGTCAGGACTTACGCACTTGGGGCAGCCCGGATGCTGCAAAACTCAGTTGGAAGGGACTTGGACCGAAAGCGGAAGACACCTCGATCCCAGTCAGACCCTCTACTGGCTTCGGCAGTGGGGAGGCGCAATGGAGATACACATGTGCAGCCTCCCACGAGAAACTAGGGGTTTGTAATACCCTGCCCCCGTAGGGAAAAGCCACTCCCATTAAATCGTCCCTAAGGAGGGGCAATCCCGACATCCCTGCAGGGACGAGCGGGTGGGGGCCACATCCAAACCGGGGGGACCCTGCGTGCGGAGCACGGGATCAGGTTGTGGACGGTTTAGCGTCTTGCCAGACGAAGTACAGTTTAACGTCATGTGTTGAGGACGAAGCGGACGGTTTAACGTCTTGCCGGACGAAGTACAGTTTAACGTCATGTGTTGAGGACGAAGCACTTGGCAGTTTAACGTCTTGCAGCGCGGACGATGGGGGCTAGGCAGTTTAACGTCGTGCAGCTTGGACGGATGTGCAGTTTAACGTCATGCTGGACGAATATGCAGTTTAACGTCATGCTGGACGTATGCGCAGTTTAACGTCATGCGGGACGAAGGCGCAGTTTAACGTCATGCGGGACGAATGTGCAGTTTAACGTCATGCTGGGCATAGGTTGCCGGACGAATGGGTGCATGTCACTTCGCACGAACCTGGAGGGCCGCACGGGAAGACAACGCACGGTGCGGGCACCCAGGATGAGGAGCATCGGGCGCCACGCAGGCGGGTACCCTTAGGAGGTCAACGGGGACGACCCTGGCAGATTGCGCGCAAAAAGGAAGCTTTGCGCGCAATACTGCGGGCCGGCGCGCAATTGGGGCGCCTTGCGCGCAATTGGGCCAGCGCCTTGCGCGCGGATGCTTGAGATTGCTCACACCGGGCTTCGGATAGCGCGCGGGGGCAACGGCTCATTCTCTAATGAATGGCCACTTGAAAGATGGGGGGGTGCGCGCAATCAGGCCGGATTGCGCGCACCCCGGGGGCAATTGCGCGCAAGCGGGTTCTTTTGTGCGCAAAGGCCTTAGGGTGAGTTTTTATTCAAATGAAAGGAGCCAGCGGGGATTGCGCGCAAAGGCGGACCCCGAGGCTTTCTTGCGCGAAAGAAAGGAGGTTACCTGAAGTTCGTCATTGCGCGCGGAAGGGGTTGAATTGCGCGCACGAGAGACGTTTCGACTTCCAGCAACCTTTCAAACGTTGGGGGTCACCTTGTATTTATAGGCAACCCCGGGCGCGGACACCAGGGTGCGAGCGCGAAATTCTCCTCGCGGGCGCGGAATCGGGCGCGGCGCGCAAGGGAGTCGCGCGGACCCGCGGCGCGCAAAATTGCGCGCCGGACCGGCGCATTGCGCGCATCCCGGGGGGTTTGCGCGCGGAACATCACCTTTGCGCGCAGGCCTCTGAAATTCCGCGCAAGGCCTCCGGGCCCTCCGAAACATCCTTCCGACTCCAAATATGACCTCGCTTTCCGCATCCGGAGCTTCGTTTGGGAACAACGGACTTTTCCGGCGTCTACACCTGGATACACCAAAGTATTCTTTTCACTGAAACCATGTGGCTTTCCTTGAGATTACTCTGATATCTCGCTGCTTGGCATGTGGCGAAAACAATATCAGGCCTTGTTGCGGTTAAGTAAAACAGACATAGAATGATTTGCCTGTATTCTGTGATATTAACTGTTGTTCCATCCTCATCTTTTGATAATTTTATCCGGGTAGCAACCAGAGTCTTCGACTCCTTGGAATTTTCCATTCAAAACCTTCTCAGGACCTCCTTGGAATATTTAGATTGAGAAATGAATGTTCAATTCTTTCCTTGTGTCACCTATAGACCAAGGAAAAACGTTAGCTCTCCAATCATTGACATTTCAAACTCATTTTTCATGAATTCGGAATACTGTATGCACTGATCTTCATCTGATCCACCAAATATTATGTCATCGACATAGACCAACACCATCATCCTTTGATTACTACTGTTGTTGAAATAATGATTGTAATCAACTCCACCAGGCTGGAAACCAATCTTCTTCAAGTATTGATCAAGCCGTGAGTACCATGCCCTTGCGGCTTGTTTCAGCCCATACAAAGCATTCTTCAGCCTGAAAACTTTTCTCTCATCCTCATGAATGAGAAAACCATCTGGCAGCTCAATATACACTTCCTCTTCTATAACACCATTCAAGAATACAGATTTGACATCCATCTAGAAAACATTGAATATTCATTGCACTGCTTTGGCAAAAAATAATCTGCTTGTTTCCAGCCTTACAACTGGTGAAAATGTCTCATCTACATCTATTCCCTCTATCTAGGAGTATACCTTTCACACTAGTCATTCCTTGTTTCGAATCACAATTCCATCTTCATTCATCTTGTTGCGATAGACCCATTTAGTCCCGATGACATTCTTGTTTGCTGGCCTCAAAACAATCTCCCATGTCTGGTTCTTCTCGATTTGATGATGCTCTTCATTCATAGCCTGAACCCAGTTTTCATCTTCAACTGCATCATAAAAACATTTTGGCTCCACCTGAGATAAAAACGATATTTGTTGTAATGAATTCATTCTTCTAGTCTGAACTGGAGCTGTCTAATCACCAATGATATTCTGCCTATCAATTTTAATTCGACTCTTTGGCTTCCTTGCAAACACAGACATGACACTTTCTTGTTCATCATCAGAATCTTCTTATGAGTCAGCCTCTGCCACTTCTTCTCCCCCTGTGTTGCTTACTTCATCATCACTTTTGTCCAGGAAATCTTCACTGGGTCATTGAGTATTCTGTTAATTTTCAACTATAGTGACATCATTGATCTCAATAATTTTTCTCAGCCTTTGGTTGAAGCATTTATACACTTTTCTTTTCCCTGAGTATCTAAGGAATATCCCCCCATCTCCTCGTGACTCAAACATTCAACGATTTTCTTTGATCAGAATTAAATACTTACTTCCAAAGATTTGAAAGTATTTCAACGTTGGATTATTTCCATACCACAGTTCATACGGAGTCTTCCCTTGCTTTAGACACAATAGAGACCTGTTTGAAACATAGACCGATGTCAACCCTGCTTCCTTCCAAAATTTATCTTGTAGGTCTTTGTCAATAAGCATCATTCTGGTCATGTTTTTGATGATACAATTTCTCCTTTCAACCACACCATTCTGTTGGGGAGTTCTTACTAATAAAACTTGATGCCTTATCCTGTGTTTCTTGATATACTCTTCCACTTGACTGTTTGTGAATTCTGTACCGTTATCTGTATGGAACTTCAAAATTTTCTTCCCAAGCATCCTTTATGATTCCCTCCTATACTGCTTTATGCAACTGAACACCTATATCTTATGGTTAATGACAAATACCCAGGCCATTATGCTATAATCATCAATTAAAAGAACATAGTAACTTTGCCCATTTATAGCTCGTGATGAGATAGGTCCACATACATCAGCATGAACCAGTTCGAGCACTCTAGTTGATTTCTGTTCCGTTGCCCTGTATGACTTTCTAATGATCTTCCCTTGTTGGCAAGCATCACACGTATGTAGTGCGATCACGTGATAGTTTGGGATAGTCTCTATCAGCATCATACTTTACGAGATCCTCCATATATGGTTGGCATAGATGACTATGTCGCTTATGCCACAACTGGTTTTCTTCCTCTCTGGATAATAGACATGTATCTTCTTCCCCACCTATAAGGTAGATATTTCTCTTTGAACTTTTTCCCTGCAGCACAGCAGCTCCATCTTTTCCATTCACAACACACATATTCTTGGAAAATCAGATAGAGTGCCCAGAGTCACATAGTTGACTGACACTGAGTATGTTATGAATACGACCCTCTACTACCAAGATATCAACACGTCTCATCTGTTTTCTCCCAAACTTGTCTTTCCCTGAGCCAATAATATTTATGCCTTCATCATTTCCCAATTTGAAAACTCCCTATTTGTCATATTTTATGACTATAACAAGATCCTTATTACCCATCATGTGGGATGTGCAACCACTGTCAAGGATCCACACACCAGATCGATCTGATGCATTAATGGAATTCTCTACCACCACGGCCTTCTCATTTTTCTTCTTCTTGGTCCATACATTTTCTTTCACACTCGGCATGGATTGAGACTTATGTTCTTTTTCAGAGTATGATGGACTAGCCTCATCTTGTATAGCCGCAAATCTATTCTGCATTTTTATCTCACCTGTCGGTTTATTGACCTGCTTCTTGCGAACGTTTTGATTCTACTTTGGAACATTTTTTTGAATGGTCGAAGTATAGTACCTAGCCATGTGCCCAAATCCTTCGCACCAAAAATAGTGTCCTTCAAAATATGTTCTGGAAAATCGTTCTCTATTTGGCTGCCATCTCTGTTCCTATTCCCTTTTATATCTCTTGGCTATGGAACACACATACGGTGAATGTCCCATTTTCCCACAACAATAACACCTGATATCAGATACATTCCTTCGTGATACTTCAGCACTACGATTTTCCATTTGGGATCTCTGAATATTCTGATTTTGGTTTGTGCCCAAATGGACCTTCAATTTTGGGACGGTTGCTTGCGGTATGACTGTAATTTTCACATATTTTTGTTCGTGATTAAGCCCTGAAACAACTTTAACATCTGAGCTCAATTGCTGCTTCTTCCCTGCTAAACTACTAGGCTTGTATTTCATCTTCTCTGTCTTATGAATGGCCTTCTTTTCTGATATCACATTGGGGGTCAAGAGTTTTTCTTGATCCTTAATTTTTTCCGCAGACTGACCACTTCTTCTTCAAGCTCTTTAATACGTATGGCGTACTCCTTTCCTGTGTTAGTCAAACAATCAATTTCATTCTTTTGTTCCTCAATTTTAAGATTATACTCAACAATATTTTCTAAGCTCTCTGGTGTTGAGGATTTTAGTCTTTAAATTTCATCTAATATCCCAGACTTGTCATCATACTGTTGTTGCATATAGAGTTTGGCATCATGATCTACTTTATTGGATTTCACATTTTGGCTCTCCAAATGTCTATCTCCTCAAGAGATGATTCCAATTCAGCTTCCATATCAACTCTCCATTCAATTTCTTCTTCTCCAGCGTTAGCTTCATCCTTTCTTCGAGAACTACCAATAATCGCAACCAAGTCATTTACCCAACGATCTATGCAATTTTTTATTTCCTCAGCCTCTCCGTCCTCAGACTCCTCTGAACATTCATATTCTTGTGAAAGGAGATTCTTTTCATGAAGAAATTTCTCTTGAATTGCTTCTTCCCTTTCACAGACGCTGAAGTCTTATTATTGGGAATTTCAACATCATCATCATCATCATCGTTATCTTGAAATTTCATGGGGCATCATTCTGCAAGATGACCAACCTTTCCACATCCAAATCATGCTAGTGGAAGTTTACCTTTAAAATTTCCTCTTCCTCTTTGCAGATTTGATGAAAGGAATGAAATCACCTCATCTGTCTCTTCTTCTTCATTATAATCGTTATTGGTGAGTTTCTTCATGGCCATGAATGCCCCCTCTATGGATTTCCCCTTTTCCACAGTATTGATATCATCGTTTCTCGTTTCATATGCAACAAGAGTGCTGTGCAGGTTATCCAATGGAAGTTCTTCTGGGTCCTTATCTTCCAAAACAGAAACATTTGCATTGAACTGAGGTGGAAGTTTTCTCAATAAGTGCTTCACATTTTTTATATCTTCGATAATTTCTCCATGACCCCACATTTCTTCTACCAAATCATTTACCCTGTCAAAGAATCCATCAACAGACTCATTCGGATTGATTCTCAAATCTTCACACTTGTTACACAACACTTACAGCTTTTCCTCTCTCACCTTTGTATCCCCTTCATATATATTCAAAAGCTTTTCCCATATTGCATGTAATGTTTTTCATGACATCACCTTTGTATAGATGGTATTAGAGAGGGCTCCTCCGAAGGCATTGATTGCTTTGGAATCAACAACCAACTCTTTGTGCTCAGCTTCTGATAATGAACCACTAGTAATATCAGCTGTGAAACCATGCATAGCTGTTGAAAACACATCCATTACCAATGATCGAAAATAGTGTTTCATTCGAATCTTCCATATCTGAAAATTACATCCGTCAATGATCAGAATCCCTGTATGATTAGTGACCTCCATTGAGAGAAGACCTAATATCATCCTTTCCCTCTTATACCAATTATTAGTTCCATAAGGCTGAATACCCTGAGAGGGAGGGTGAATCGGGGTATGACTAATTTAAAATTAACACCCGCTCTGATCTTGTTTCGCTGTTAAGAAAAACACTCTTCTCTCTCTTTGCTGTTGCACAAAGTAAATAGATAGTAAAGCATGTACAAGACACATCAAGTTTACTTAGTTCATCGCAAAGGGCTACATCCAAGGAGCATACGCCGACATGTTTCCGGTCGTACCAATTCCACTAAACTTCACTAGCTATGGATTACAATGTTCGGGCTATATCACTTCTATGCCCAGGATCACTGCCTTTACAATGCTTAGGGTCATCTCACTGCTTCCCTAAGGGTCACTCCCTGTTTCCCTCTCTCTGGATCACTGCTGGTGTAGAGGATGACCTTATTTCCATTCCTTTTCTCACTACTCTTGGAAGTAATCCACTCACAGTTTATAGACCTGTAGGTCTCTTCATTTGCATGATGGAATGGATCTTCCTCTGTAAGTAGATGCTTTGTTGAAGCCCAATTTTCACCCATAGATGAATATATCTTTGCACTGAAGGAATAAGGAAAACTTACAGCTTCCACACAGCATGAAAAACAATACTAGAAATAAACCATCCATGGTGCACAAGTCAATCTCGGTGCGCAAGTATCGGCGTGCAAGTCACAACTGGCGCGCAAGTCCTCCTCAGACACTTGCACGACTCAATCTTCCTCAACTCTAAACCTGCGCGACTCACTTCCTTTTACGCCCAATCCAATATTGGTGCGCAACTCCACACTGGCGCGTAGCATCAAACACTGGCGCGCAACTATCACCCTGGCGCGCAAGTCCCACCTGCACGACCACACACACCACTTGCGCGACCACCAAACCTGCGCGACGGGAGCTCTGATTTATAAAAGTGTTGAACTCCGGTGAAGAATGAAGTGGGGTGGTCTAGTATTTATAGGAAAATTGGAAACCCTGCGCGATGGTGCGCAAGTCACCTACACGACCCAGTCTTGGCGCACAAGTCTTCTGTCCTCTTAGACACTTGCGCGACCAACTCCCAAACTTGGGCGAACTAGTTTCTGTAGCCATACTTTGATCTTCTGATCTTGAAAAACATATGGTGTTCATGTTTCCTATAATCCATGTCCTTAGCGCGCAAGTACCTTTTCCAAAAACACTTTTCTTCATTTGTCGATTTTCTGGCCCATCAATTTGGCAAACACTGGAAAACGGTGCCACCTTATATCTATTCTTTTGTACCACCTCTAGATCATCCATTTATTTTGTCGACAATCTTGATTCAAACATGGATCGTTGACCTCAGCTCTTGATCTCGACATTCCATCATGAAATCCTCCTTGTCATCAAATTTTTATGTCCTTGTTTGGCTTTGTCAACAATCACCACTCAGATGTCCACTTTGTCAACAAACAAAATCACTTCAAAAATTCTTCAATGATGCCTTGAGGTATTTTTTCCCAAAACATAGTTTTTAAGTTCTCCATAAAAAATTAATGCATTTCAACCAATTTTGTTATTTAGGAATTCAGAAATCTTTTCTATGGAATTTGGTGTAATCAAGGTAAGTGAATGTGTAGATGTTTTCTGGTAAAGTGTACAAAAGGTAATATCTACCTTCGAAAAGTAGAAGAGGATATGTTCTTTCTATCCAAGGAAGACGAAAAATAGTTATTGAATAATCTTCTTGGTTACATGAGAAAAATATCCTTTTAATATGTGGTGAATATTATACCTCTTGATACCTTCCTAGGTCATCACCTGATCATACTCTTACATGTGATATTTGTCAACAAGAGAATATGATTCAAAAAAAAATAATGAAATAGAGAAAAGGTTATCTAAAGTACTTGAGTTGGTTCATATTGATGTTGGAAGAACTTTTTCACCATGAGATATTTATTAAATGAGATATAATATTCTCTTCATAAATTATTTCAGCTGAATTGAGCAGGTTTCAGCCATCACTGACAAATTTTATGTGTTCTCCTTCATAATTACTTATCGAAGTGATGTTTAACTGATGATGTGTTATGGAATATAGAAGATCCAGACAGATAATGGAACAAAGATCACAAATAACGATGTGGAGGATGATCTTGAAAAACACTGGATAAGGTTCCAAGTTTCAGTAGTAAGAAATTCAAACCAAAATGGATTTGTTAAGAAAATAAATAATTTCATAAGAAAAATGGAAAAAACAATGCTCATTGAGAAATGAATTTTAGTTATTTTTTGAAATAAAGTAGCGATGAAATCATTCTACACATAGAATAGAGATTTATTATGCTTAAAATAAGAGAAGACACTATATGATATATGTTATGTAAAGAAGAGAATGTCAAAGTACATTCAATTATTCAATATTAAGTTTTTAATAATGAAAAAGAATAAACATAGGATATTTGAATCTAGTGGAGTTAAAATGGTATTCTTTGGATACACAATGAAAATAAAATCATATAAATGATTCAATAAATAGTTTCTAATGGTAGTTGAATGAAATGATGTAACTATAGTAGTGAATGACTATAATCTTCAAAAAATACATGATAAGTATCTAGTGGATATTGATTAATAGAGTAGAATTTCAATGGATATTCCAGTTCTGGAGGCTAATTTAGAAGAATATTTAGATAATGAAAACAATGTAAAATAATTGTATCAACAAAAATATCAATGATAAGTGATGAAATATATAGGAAAAAATGTATTTGGAGAACAGATTGCATGAGTTCATACAAGGAGGATGAAAACTCTACATCAAACATCTTTGTCATATTATGTAGAGACTAAATGTATCAAGGAAGCATATTGGGATGATAACTGGGCCCATTCAATGAATTAAGTTCTTAAAAAATTGAGATGAATCCGACATGATAGATTATTTCGAGGACAATAGATAAGAATGTCATCCGGATTAAATTTTTATCCCACAAAAATATGAATAATAATGGTCCAGGGATAAAAATTTTTAATTATTTCTGTGAAAAGTTTAGAGTGTATCGATTTTGAAGAAACACTTTCAAATATTGAAATGAATGAAAATAATCATATTATTTCCTTCCATTACAGTTTGAAGAGAGTTTAAATTTTTGAAAATGGATGTCTTGTCATTATTTCTAAAAGCTATTTTGGAAGAATAAGTTTATATTGAGAAAAAAGTTGGGTTTCTTACTCATTAATATGAGAAAATTATTTTCAATTTATTAATACAATATATAAGATGAATCAAGCACTTAGAGAATGGTGTTCAAGGTTCAATATGTTTTTAAAGAAATTTAGTTTTCAGGGAGTTGGAGTTGATTACAATATACATGTCAATAAGAACTATAATCAAAAGACAATGGTGTTGGTGTATGTTTACAACATAATATTTATGGGATATAATGAATATCAGTGTATGAAATTTGAAAAATTCATGACAAGTGAATTTTTAATTTCAATTATTGTTGAATTAACATTTTTATTGGTTTACATGTTATACAAGGGGAGAATGAAACATTAATTTCTCAAAAAATATGCCAATGATGTTCGAAGAAGATTTGGGATGGATTACTCCAAATAGATGATGACTCTGTTGAGTACCTGGATGAAATGATCACAGGATGATGATGTCAATGTAATTAATTACATAGATTACACAATAATCATTAGTATTCTACAATAATATAAAGAAACAATTCTTAATATTTGTTTTCCAAATGTCAATTAACAAAATATCAAATAAATACAAATTAAATCAACTTTCTTAATGTATAAATAACACTACGAGATATAAAGGGAATGATAAATTTTATTTTAATGTATAATGATAAATCTCAGAAATAGTTTTTAGGCTATACAGATGCAGATATGGTTGGTTCATTAGATGACAGAAAATAAGCATCTTTTGATGCATTATGTTTTGGAGGAATGTGAGTTTCTTAGATAATCATGAAAAATATTTCATCTCATTTATCACCACAAATGATGAATATATTTCTTCTAATCATGTAACATCCCGACCTGACTCACCACTAAGACGGTGGCCGGACTAGTCATCACATGACCTAAGGAACACCTCACAATACACCAATGGTTGATATCTAGCATTGAGGGTGTAAGGTTATTCAATGGGGGATAATACAACCTCTTATTAGAGATTCTCAATGGTATTTCATAGTAAATAGCAATAAAAAACGAAAGAAGTAATAACGGTAACAAATCAACAGAAGATATATTTTTATATTTTTGAACAAAAGCACCCAACACCAGTTTATACAATAGATGAAATAATGACACTGTATTGATACAATATGAAATATAGCAAACAATACAACATTATTTTCAATACAATACAATGAATTACACATGTAATTAATAGAAAAAAAATACCAACATCACTCTCCATAAGCATCTCAAGCTCCAACTTGGTTCTTTTCTCTTACTATGGGTACAAGACAGTAGAAAAAAGAATGGTCCATATACATGTGAACAAGAAAGGTTTACACATGTACCCTAGTATAATGGAAACCCGAGTAGGGTGTGAGATATAAATATCAGTAGGATGATAACACCGGTTCCTAACGCAATCCTGATAGTGTGTTTTAATGTAATCTGGGTGAAAGAATTCCAAAATAATGTAATATAATGTACCTAAATACCCATGGAGCTGATTCAGCCCTCGACTGGTGTTTGGACATGTAATCAGTTCATTAATTTAATATTACTAGTTTATTCAGAACTCACATGTGATTATGTCACCTACCGTGTCCCGAAAAATTCTTCCAAGGTATAATGGGGATAAGCAATGATCGAGCTCGATGGGATTTAACCATGTCACCTACTTGTCAACGATGGACCCAAGGAGTGTATCCAAGGCATCCTGTGATAGTATTAGTAGTGAATATTCCATGAAGTATCAAGTAAACCTGAAAAACATATCCAGTGAGGGTGTTCTAGGGTAAACACCAAGGTAATGTAATCTCAAGAAAAGATAACATAGTAGTGTCTGAGTCTAGATAAATGGAAAGAGAGTAATCCAAGGAGTGTATCCCAAGGAATTCCACAATAAGTCACCAACCAAGTCCAAGGTGATCGACCAAGGTAAAATGGGGGTACAAAAAGTCATGGCATGACAGAATTTAACCATGGAACCTACTAGTTATTTCTAGATCAATGGAGTGTATATGAGGTATCTTGTATGAATAAGGGACCCAACGGTAGTATACCAGTCATCCAAAGAATAGACAAGCAACAATGTCTTGGTTGTTATAAACCTATGAAAACTGTATCCTTGAATCAAAATGAGGTTCCCAAGACCAAAGGTATTCTCCTCTTAGAATCCATGGTGAGCTTGAGTATGTCCGTTCCTATTTGATAAATAATTCATGTAATAATTTATCTAGTTCATGTCATTTCTTCCATTAGTGTGGATAGATCACGTAGAGTTGAAACCATTATTTATTGGTTCAATCCATGACATCAAATAGTGTGGAAGGTTCATGTAGCATTGAATGCATTTATTTATTGGTTAAAGCCTTTCGTTTTATTAGTTTGGAAAGGTCAAGTGGCATTGAATCCATTTATCAAAACACATTAAGTATTTTTTTGAATGGATATGTCCACACCACTACCTTCCCATATCATGGTAAGGGTTTCCACGGATGTGGAACCAATCCTTGTCTCATGAACACGAGTCCATCCATGGAATTCCAACATGAGAATCTCAGTATATCCCAAGGTATTTGTATGAAAACACAGTGAGTCCATCATGGAATTCCTACTTGGTAACCCACATGTCACAATAGTACTTATTAGCATTTAAAACATTTGAAAACAAATTGGTAACTTTTATTGAGGTTCAATCATTAAGAATTAATTGTTAATTTAAGTCATCTCACTCCATTTATTGAAACATTTCAATTTAATTTAAGGGATCCAAGTGTCCATACAAATTGGAATTTCCTACATGGGTAATTCAAATCCAAAGCAGGACAAAACTCTTAGATGGTGAATTAGTCCTTTAATCATTATAAAAAGGTAAACCCAGTGATTCTAATGTCATTAGGGCCATGTGGTAAGCATGTCGTATCTCAACATAATATCAAGAATAGGGATTATAAATATGAAAATTCATGTAATCACGTTCTAAAAATTAATTTTTGACTTGAAGGCAGCATACCTCCATTAGAGGGGTTTTATTATAATAATGTGATATTTTTTATCCACATATCATTTATCATCCATAGTATTTAAAACACGAAACATGCTGAATTCAAATTTAAGAGGAATTGATCATAATATTTCATTGTATTAATTAATTTATAACAAAATTTTAGTATGATTCATTATTATTGAATTTATAAAGTTTTATAACTTGGAAAGGGACCCAGCATCAAGTTGAAACAAAGCCGTCCACTACGACGATGAACCAGAATGAAGTAAAACCACACGTTACAACTCAACGCCTTACCAATTTAATAAAATGGATCCAATGACACATAAAGATATTAATTAAAGAGCCTTGAAACAATAGATAATGTATTAAAAATACCCTAAGACATTGTCAACAATCTGAAAACCCCCAAACTGCCTCACATTTGGTGGAGGTTGTCGGAACATGCACACACGAGTCCAAAGAGACCATTTTCACCAACATAGATCAAGAGAAAAACAAAATTAGGATTACCCCTAAAGCCTTAGGGTTTGTATCAAGCATGTTGGTTGAATAATACACCAAAAATGTCAATGAAAAGGAAGGAAATTTGGGGAAAAGCGAATACCATGATGATTCAAAGAAGAATCGTGAAGAAATTAGTCGAAAACTGTTGTCGAAGGATGACCCGGGAGGGGGTCTGAGCACAAATCAAGGGGGTGAACCCCACTGGTGCGTTGTGATCTAATAGAGAGAAGGTAGTTTGGGGAATTTCAGTTTTAAATTTTAATTTTAATTAAATTTTAAAATAATTAAAATCCCAAAACAAGGTATCACACATTGTTAAGCCGCTCTGTTTGGAAAATGGTGCGCCAAACCTGTGGTAACCCACTACATTCATGGAACACTCTTTATAGGCTAGGTGTATGGATTAGGAAATAATGTGCAGGCTATCTGAAAGCCACATCCACTTTAAAAATAGTTTTACACAGTTACCTGATGTGGGAAACACGATTTAATAGGTCGTGCGCAAATCGTGTGCCCTCTCTTATCATTAAAACATGACCTTTTCGAGTTTGACAGTACTGGAACATCTCTAGCCACACGAGAAACTTCTTGGGCCATCACCCATGTGAAAAAAATCACATAAGAGCGATCCAACTCATGATATTGTGTTTTGAGGCTCTGTTTTAATAATGGATGGTTTAGTAAACAAATAATTTCAAAAACATCTGTATTTTAGTCCATTTCTGAACATATATTTCTACAATCTACCCAGCTCAAAATCATCTCATCCCTAAGAAGAATTTGATGACATCCTAAACACCACCCGACCAACAAGGGTCGTGATGTTTCGTTCCAGTAGTTTCATTGCATTTTCAATTCTTGAAGAACCATTAATAATGTCTTAAGAATACCACACTTCGTCCATTACAACTTGAGACAACACTCAATGTCAACTAAAACATATAAATAAATCATACATGAACCCATTTAGATTGATACAATATCATGACAAAGTCTCTATAACACTCGAATAATAGTACTTCCTATAAAATGTATTAACTTAATTAGGGGAAAATTACAAGCCATGGTACCTCCACCATTGGAATTTCTGTGCAAGGAATAACTCTGTTGGTTCTCCTTTCTATCACAGCGTCTATCAAATTGAATTGGGAAATACCTTTATCCCAAAGTGATTCATCTTTTGAAGAAACATCAAAAATTGAAAAACGCATGCACAAGGATTCAAATTCACTTGGTTCGTGCAAGTTCCACCAAGTTATCACAAGTATACTTGCGCACCGCCAATGGTCGCATAGGTGACTTGCGCGCCCTCATTGAAAATTTACCCAGGGTCTTCACCAGCCAAAAAATACCCCCGGTGGGTCCCCTATTTCAAGGCAAAAAATTCCAAAAAATCAGATTTGAGATCTCAGCACCCTAGTCACTTCTCAAATCTTACAAACACTTATAAAGTAATTTATTACCAAGAACAAAAGATCTAAAGAGGGGTATTAAGGCCTATGTGTTGGAACTCATGAATGCTAGCGTTCCTAAGTGTCCACCCCTTAAGGGAAATGGCCACACTTGTGTGCTGCCTTAACCCTTCAACAGAACTTGCACGCCACCCTTCCGAAAACCCCTAGGGATAATACTAAAGGCTTGAGCCAAGTCTTTCCCAAGTATTACCCTAAGGGATAACTGTTGTGAAAGTACCCATGTGTCGCGCAACTATACCAGTGCGACTAGGACTTGCGCTCCTACGCAGGACTTGTGCAACCCTCTCTTTTGGGGTGCCCCTCCTACCTATTCATTTGATTTCTTCAAATCCACCTCTCCTCTCCGAGATTCAGCCTTAAGAACCATCTTCAAAGCCATTTATGGAATGGTTCCTTTGTTGGAATCCAATCCTGATAGAAATTCTGTGGAAAACTTTCAAAACGTATTGATTTATATATCATTATGTCAATACAGTTAGAGATTCCATTCATTAAACCTCATCCTTTAAAATGAGAAGACTATTTTGGGCCTCCTTTTCAGGAGTAATCCCCATGTCCCGTTAATTCTTGGTCTCCTTTTCAATACTATGCCCCAATCGCAATACCTCTAATTTGGGAATCCTCTTTAGAAATAAGCCCCACTCAAAATTTCCATTTAACTTAGGCCTCCTTCGAAGTAATAAATCCTAAGACTCAGGACCCCTAACCTGGGCCTCCTTTTCAGGACTAGGCCCCAGTCATAATTATTTTAATATGGTCATCCCCCTGAGGAGTAAGCCCGACGTTCCCAAAAATACAAATTTCCTTAACCCGGGCTTCCATTTCAGGATTAAGCCCCATTCATAATTCCTTTTAACATGGGATTCCTTTTCAGGAGTAAGCCCCAGTCATAATTCTCTTTAACATGGACAACTTCTTTAAGAGTAAGGCCCAGCCATAACTTCTCTTTACTAGTCATAATTTACTTTTGACTTGGGCTTCCTTCACATGAATAAAACCCAATCATAAGTCCCCTACTAATTTTGGCATCCTCCTTTGGAATAATCCCCATGTTATAGTATACAAATCTACATAAATCACATATTCTTTTATGGACCTTGTTCCTGGGTTTCTTCCATGAAGTAAATCCTAATCTTCATCTATCTGGGTAATCATACATACATATTCCCCACATCATTTTTTTCATCTTTCATGGAACAAATGTCTGGTTTTACCAATACCTCTTGTTTGTCACACTCAGTATGAATCATGGGATCTTAGAGTGTAATAGTAATTATGACATCTTTCATTGATCCATGGAACATGCATAAACCTCATAATTCATTACATGAACTATGTGGTTTATGATTCATTTTCTAAAACAAAATATACATAGGTAGCCCATCTGTGGGTACGATCACAACTATGAAATAATCTATGTCATTCTGAATGTCAATAAACTTCAAGTGCCTCATTGAGTGGCTTTAAAACCAGTGTTGTTATCATAATGACCAAGAGATTTCTATATAATGTGTCGAAGGATACCATTGACTAAGAATCTCTAACAAATACAGATGATTCTCTATCGATGAAGAACCTCAAATACATATAAAATATTATCTAAATTTCATTCATACTAATTATTTATTGTCAGATCTAAAGGAAGCCCATTTTCATACTTGGTAATGTAATAAGGATTTGCGAACATAACTTAAATCTATAAAGAGAGTCCCGTAGTAGATAATAATTCCCCACATAATGGTGTGATGAGTTCGACTTACCATCCTCTCGACCAATGAAAATTCTTAAGCCTCATCAGCTCATAACTAATGAGCACCAACCTTTGGAAAGTAGGTCCAAATGGATATGGAATCATTGGATGTTTCCAGTTCTGCGAACAAACCCGTTAGAAACCGCTTGGAATGTTTGAATCATAAATAAATAAGTTCATCCCCAATTCTAGAGGAAACAAAAATGATGAACCCAACGTGAATCCTTAACCAAATTAAAATGATGATTTACTTATTTGTTAGGCCCATATTTAAAACTCAATTTGGGGGGTCAATAAAGCAATCAATAACATATGCACTCACCCAAAATATGTAGCAGCCGAACTTATCTTGATTATTTTTGTTATATTAAACATGAACTATTTTCCAAGACCATATGAATTACAAGAATGGAATTTCTTAAGTTCACGTTGGTGAATGCCTCTGATGTGATAACCTCTGATGTGAATGCATCTACTGATACTCCTGCTGGATTGTCATCCGCTCTAAGGACGACATCACCTACTTAGCATCTTCAATGCTGGGTATCAAATGTGCTGGTTAAGGAGTAACAACAAAATGGAAGTATTTCGACTTTGGAGGCTGCTCGAAAACCCATCCAAGTCAATAACTCACTCTGGTCATCCAGACAACAATGACCAGTGATCAAGAAGCTGGCGGTGCTAACCACCATCACCAACCGTTTTGGGTTTTTATCCCCAGAACGCAACAACCATTCCCTCCCATATTCTGAGGAGGTGAATGAGAAGGCCACTCAGGGCCTTAATTCAAGGAAACATGAGTCCTTCCCAAGGTCACCACCCAACAATTGCCTGTAGACTCGTGTGGTAGTACGCCCTCAACATGATGAGGGTGTCATCTCCAGGTGTTCACCTTTGGTCCCTGGAATCAGAGCAGGCATGACGAATCACCTGAGGTGACAACGGGTTAACAGTGAGCAGGTTCGTATCTCTGCAATTTTTGGAGAAGTCCACCAACCTAACATGGTGGCAAGAAATAAGCGGGCAGACACACCCGTCTGTTTTAATTCCACTGTCCAGCAGACTCATCTGGCAGAACATGCCAATCCCGCCAGGCAATTTGAAGGGATTAATATAGATAGGATCATACACCTAATTATAAATCAACATCTGGTTAGCAGGATCATCTGACTAAATATGATAGAGCCTGACAACCCAATGTGTTGACAACTAGTAAACAGGAAAATAAACCTGCTTACACTCATCAGTCCTACCAGCAGCCTCATCTATCAGTATTAAAGGAATATTATCAACCACATTCGGCCAAGTTCAATCAGCAGGAACATACTCCTGGTAGTATTGATCAAGCCTACCAAGAGTATTGTTTGGTAGCATTCAGAGAAGTCATTCGGAAAGCTCCGAGGACAAGTAGGAGGTAGACTCAACTCTCTACCCCCACACATGAGTAATGTCAAAATTCACTAAAAGGAAAAGGAGGATAGGAGAAGGAACACACAACTAATCCATGAACGGAATGGATGTATATTCCTATTCTAGTAGATGAAGTCACCAAGCATATTCTGTCAAAGGTGAAAGAGCAGAAGAAAATCCCTGCTCATATTCTGGATGCCTTCGAGGATATTATTACATGTTCAGCAGCATCATATGGAAATAAATGAAAATATATCCCTACCAGTGGAGTGCTGCATCAAAAATTCACTCCTGAATAGACACAAATTTCTGTTCAATTCCAAGAGGTTTGTGGGGAAAACCCCTCCATATCATACATAGAACCATTTCAGGCACATACACCTGATTTGAGTGGAGATAATCAGCCTAACCTGATCATTTCTCCCAAGCAGGAACATACACCTTCCCATAATGACCACTTTTTTCAAAAAGATGTTCCTAATGTGAGTAATAAGGCGTCTATGACGAAGACCCACCCAGTAGAGTCAAAAAATCAAGGTCCAATCTATAATAAGTCCTTGCTTGATGCTGGAGTTCTTGATGAAATCAGACAATTATGTGTTGCAAATCAAGATTCTACTCTCTCTATTCCCAATAGTGGGAACATTAATTCTGAAGGTCTGCACAAGACAGTTCCTCATGAAGACTTACTTTATGACAATTCAGTTGATCTTGAATTTTCATCTTGAGATGAAAGTCACAGGAACCCTCTGTGTGGTCAGAAGACTAAGGAGAAAAATGTTTCAAAATTTGTTGTAACCCACCATGGTGGTCCTCCCCATGATGATGGATTTGGCTGCGAAAGTCCTCTCCGTAGTAATAATGCACATTTCCTAGAAAATACTCCAATGGAATATGTAGTGAAGAGAAAGCCCTCTTATCTTGAGGCACTTTCAAATGTGAAGCCAGTCATGTCTTATTCATTACCAATATCTGGTGAAATAATTTCCCAATCAGAAAATATATTGGGGTGTAGGTCATTCTTCGAACCACCCCTATGTCATTCATCTTCTAGTTTGATCAGTGAATTCTCTACCAATCTTGTTGAATCTGATGAAGCAGCAAAGAAGCACCATCTCTAGTATAATCAGGTATAAGAATCTTTATTTAATGATAATGAGGAAGTATTGAATATGAGAAAACAACTGGCGAATGGTGAAGTTCCAGTTATGTTTTGTCCTTTGGCTGACTCTTAGTATGACATTCAAGATATGTTGAAGGAAGATAAAAATCATGATATTCATCTCGACATATGGAAAAATCTTTTTCAGTTGAAAAAGAAAATATTTTCTTATGATGAATATAAAAATCATTTCAAGATTATATAAGTGTTACAATGCCAAATTGATTTGTCATATCTCTCAGTTTCTCAATATCTTAAGGTAGAAAAGCAACAGAGAGCCCTTCAACATTCATGCCTTGCCAGACTAAGAAGATTTCACCAGTTAATATCCAATTCCCCATCTGTTATTCATATTAGGGGATGGGGTTTTCAGGGAGCACAAAATTTCACTATACTCTCCAGTCAGCAAATCCCACCAAAAATTGTCTCATGCAATGTTATTTCCCATGACCATCCATAGCCAATTGGCTTTATGTGTAATAAAAGGCTCTCTCAAGAACATGCCTCAACTAGTTTTTCCCAGAATCAAGAATACAATGAACAAATTATTGAGTTACGTATACATCACAAAAATGAGAATATTGAACATGCCTCTCATTTGGAGCAAGCACATCATCAAGTGACAGAAGTGTCAGAAATCATCCAACGGTCTTTTGAGCCGGGTGATAAGAGTGGATGTAGTTTGATGCATCCAGCCAATTTTTGGACTAAGCATCCAGCCAATTTTTGGAATAAAGTCCATATGATTAGGAGAGATATTAAGAAGGTATCAGATATGACAACTCAATAACCACCCCATATTGCCAGACTAGGGACTCTTTTAACAGAACCCTCAGAATCAACAAATAGGATTCGAGAAGGTGAGCAAAGACGGCAGGAATATCCCCAGTCGACAAGACTAGAGACTTTTTGAAATCCTCAAACTCTCCCTCAGAGAAATTCAATCTTGACTCAATTAAAGAAGAATCCACAAGAGGAACGAAGAGACAAGTTATCAAGAGATTTCCTCCAAATTACGGTTCGTCAAGAAGTTCCCAAGGGATCAAATCATGAAAAGAAGTGTCTCAACAAGGAAATGGAAGATGAAAATATCGAAGAAATGATGATAAAAGAAATGAAATGCGTTATGAATCACTAAATGTCATCAATTCCATTGTTTTTGATCCCGCAGATGAGGCTCACTCCGAGGGATCAGATGAGGAAGCTCTTGCTCAAGAGTTTGTACGCACATACACAAATGAAGAAAGTGTGCGTACACGAAATCAAAGGATTACCCAGAATCTAGGTAATCCTTCATTTTACCCACTTCCCCCTCTCTGAAAGGTATCCAATAAGGGGAATGTAAAGAATCAGGTTACATACCCTTCCTCTGGAGAAGGCCAATTGATTTCAATAGGGAGAAAATTTGCCCAACAGGAGGAGGAAATGAAGGAATTGAGGAGGTTGAATGCAGAACTACATCAGGGTAGTCTTCCTCCTCAGCATGATGGTGTCAGTTAGCCAAGAGAATTTGTTGTGGCTACTGAGATGGATCATGAATATCCTCCTCTGTCAGTACACCCTCATAGGTCTAATCCTATGGGTTATGTGCAACAACAATCAGCAGTGCTACCATCAGTTTCAGTTCCATCCCCCACATCTGTCCAAGCTCCAGTCATTGCACCTTCTCAAGTCCAAGCTCAAATGGATGTTTATAAAAAGTTAATAACAACTATTTAATAATTAACTGTAACACCCCGAGCTTCCACGATACGCTTCTCATTCAATAATTCAATAGCTTGCATTGTACGCAACATCGAGTTCTAAAACACCTCGACTAATCAAAGTAGCCGTTATGAATAGTAATAACCACTTTTTAAAATTATAGAAATTTTATATTTCAAAATGGACTTCATTTTTCTATTCGTAATATCGAAATTAGCCTATGTTGAATTTTTTGTATTTTTCTGAGAACTTCTAATTTTTTATGAATTGTGAAAAATACATAAAAACAACTTTTTTAATCAAAATAATTTATAGTGATAAATTATACTATTTAGTGCTTTTAAGGTATAATTAGAATATATTTTTACCATTTTTTCCAATGGTGGTCATTAGAATTAATTTAACATTGAAATTGGACATAAACAATTGCCAATCTTTTGATATAAATTGTTTCTTAAAAACACGCTATTTGTCGTAACAGCGGGAATTAATTATAAAATTAATTAATGCAACTTATATGTTTGGAATTTTGTAAAATAGACATCATTTTTGAATTCGGAAAATCAATTATATCTTAGGGTGAAATTTTGGCCTTATTCTGAAAAACTTCAATTTTTGATGAATAGTGAAACCACTAAGTGGTTGTTAAAATTGATTTTTCGTTAAAATGAAATATTACCACTTCTGTGATTTGATTTTCAAAAATCCGACATACATGGTTTTCATTAAGAAGTAAAATGTGGTTCAATAAGATTAAAATAATTTTTTGGTGAATAGTAACTTTTAAGTTCTTAATCGCGATTAGAGGTAATTAGTGTAGTTTAAGGTAAAAATAATGTTTTAATAATATGAGATGATCTTGAAACTTGTCTTACTCATATTGGATGAGTCATGGCCGACCAAGACAACCCATGGGTCAACTTGGGGACCCCATGGAGCCACTTTAGTTGGAAAATGACATTAATATATATTTATTTAATGTTAAAATTAAATTGACACAAACATGAGTTGTTTTACTAAAACAGTTTTTAGGTGGGGTTAAACAAGTCCAAATTTTGATTATAAATATTCATTATAAAGATAAAAAGATTTCCTACATAATAGTATTTGTTTTATAATTTTTAGACATTAAATAAATTAAATTATTTATGACATCATGATGATGCAGCGAAGACCTCATTATTTAACGATTTTAAATAAAATGAGAAGATAATGAAAAATCCAAGGCTTAAACTTGTCCAAAGCCTATTGGATGAGGAGATTTCGAACCCTTATCACGTTATCCTCGAATTATATAAGTTTGGGACCTTTATAATCCGAAAATCATTGTGAAATAATGTAACATTTCAATATTTCCAAAAGTGCCCCTCCTCTCCACTTATAAAAGGCCCCCACCTCTCCCACCTCATTTACACTTTCAAGCCATTTGGCTCGGCCAACCTCTGCCCAAATACTCTCCCAACTTCCCCCTATTACTCCTAGAATCATCACTTAGGGCAGAACTCTTCCCAAGGAAGCCTTTGGCTCAAATAAAAAAAGAGTTACCCGATTTTGAGGTAATGTCTTCTCTAATTTGGTTAGTTTTATTTTTCTTCTCCAACCCCCTAACCTATTTTCATTCCTTTATTTTGTTACAACACCAGTATCTAAAATATACTAGGATGTTTTTATGATAAGTATTTGGTTTACACTTACACACACCTTCGTCTAATGGTTAAAGAACATAC
Organism: Viscum album; assembly: GCA_963277665.1. Lineage (NCBI taxonomy): Eukaryota > Viridiplantae > Streptophyta > Magnoliopsida > Santalales > Viscaceae > Viscum > Viscum album. The sequence goes on along the minus strand of OY728123.1, from coordinate 1,282,690,339 downwards.
TGTTTCTGTGGATGGCGAATTTCTGCCTCACGAAACGATGATTGTTCAACACTCATATAACACCTTCAAAGGTGGCCATTAAGATGTCAATATTTTTATATATGATATATAATATGTTTATGTTTTACTTATGCTTCTGTATTTCTCATTTATGTCATACTTTATGATTTCCATTATGGGTAAAACGCGATAATTTCATTTTAGGAAGTGCGGACTACCGCCCCCTCAAAGTGATTTGAATCGTTAATGCCATATGTGGGATGTATAAAGGATGGAGTAAATGGTATTATACACTATATTATACTGGAATTATATTATACATTTATATCTTTATGATTTAGTTCCATTAAATATGAAATTGAAATGAAAGTAGCGTTCATGCGTACGTACAGCTTACCGTCTCCATGAACGGTGCATTTCATTTCTTACCTCTAAATGTTACGTAATATTATAAATGAATGTATATACTGGATATATAAGATATATATGACATATAAATAATGAATATAATTCTGGATATAATGGATATTCTACCACATGAACAACTTGTAATTATAAGAATTTTATTGTTGACTCAAGTTACCAAAGATCGACAAAACGACCGTTATTAACTTAAATAATTACATAATATTCATAACATTGTAATAAGTGATATAAAAAGGATAATGAAATTGAAAATGGTTCTTAATAAGGTAGATATTAACTCTAGTTTATTATTCAGGAGGTTAAAGAACGGTTGAGTCAAGTCGGACACAAGGTAAGGGAATTTCATAACCCAACTTCCATTCTTTGGGTTAATCTCCTACTTTCAAATTATTTCATGAAATTATTATGTTGTATATTGTATTTATACTTTCTTTATGTGTACATATAGTGAATACACAAAATAGATATATTTTATTTAAAAATGATCTTTTTAAGGGATTTCGTCTCAATCTCCATTCATTGAGGCATATTTTGTTTTATACACAAATTTCTTTTATACAGTGTATAAACCCCTTTGACTTTTACGTTTATTCAAAAGGATTCTTTTTTATACGAAGAGTTTTACTAAACAACAAAAAGGGAATGTTTTTATTTCCGTACTTATGTGGCGACAACGACTTCTCCGCCGTCATGACCATTATTTGAGTTTCGGTTTCCTCTACAAGCCATCACTTTTTTTTAATGAAAAATAAATACAAAGTTTTAACTTTCTTTTATTTTGGTTTTGAAAATGGTTTTGAAAGCATTTTTATTATATCAATGTGTTGTATTGATATCTTGAGATTGAAATGTGGAAATGTTATGTTTCCTTTATGCATGTTTTATGTGATACGATTATGTTATGGTTTATGATATGTTTAAACCTATTCATATGAGGAATGCATTGGACTTAATAAGTGACGGGTGGAGCCTGCTATAGCTCCTCGATGCATCGGCAGGTCTCATGAGTCAAACTAGTGTCTTGGCACAAGGCCTTGAAAAAATCTTATTTGTGGTCTTGGCACGAGGCCTTGACTACGTGGTTATGATAGTCTGGCATTATGCATTCCATCATTATGAAAGTGGTTATTGATATTGCATGTGATTATTCGACCAGTAGAATATCCATTTGAAGAAGTAAATGGCATTATCTCATTTTACTTTTGCCATATTATGTTGATGTTCAAGTTTAAAAGGCTTTTGTTTTAGATATACATTGCCTTAAATGTTTATGTTTATTGATGAAAGCTTCCTCTATATTGTTATCCTTACTGAGCATCTGAGCTCACCCCTTTCAATGTTTTAATATTTTCCAGGATGTGAAGAAGTATTTTATGAATGACCTGAAGGGATAGTCAGAAGAGGATATGAGTGTGGACTATGAAGACTTTGTTATTAGTTTTTCACTTTATGATGTAATGTAAGACTTATGAATGTATCTAGTGTTTCCAAGGCTACTAAACTAATCGGTCTTTCGAGACTAGATCTTTTGTGATCATGCCAATGTTACGAAGTAATGCACCGACTCTGGGTAGCTGGGGTCGGGGCGTTACAGTTGGTATCAGAGGAAGTTTAGTTAAACCTTGGAAGCTAGATTTAGATAAACTCTGATTAGAGCACATAGACCTAAGATGAACTTTGAGGATTAGTATAGAAGAACTTCCTAGAATTTTGGTATTTTAGAGGTTTTGTGAGTTTTCCGAGCAATACATCCCTGTCTGGATACGAGCAGGTAGAGGCGGCTCTGGCACAGATGTTCCTAGGGGTAAAACCCGAAAACACCGCTTTGAGCTAGACTCGAACGGGAACTGGTGCACGACAACGGGCCTTGCTGCATTATTGGTTACGACACTCCCGGGGGATATGCTTAGGATAACTCTCATTTTCTTTACAAATCATTATGAAGGGCTTATGAGTATATACTTCCTCAAAGAAAACATTTTTATGATTATGGATTATATCCATAAATAGTTAAATTTATGTTAAGTGTTTTATAAGTATGGGATTATGTATTTTGATTCATAAATTGATCTAGTTTATGCCATTGTTTAGAAATGGCGCCTAGTGGAAGAAATGGAAACCGTATCAATGCACGCACTCCATGTATGGATTGCCCTCCTGCTCAAGGTAATTATAGTGGGGATGGTGATGCAACCGGTGCCGATCAGCTAATCACCATACTGGGACAACTTACTCAGGTTATGAATAATAACCTTACCCGTATGGAGCACCCTGATCCACATCGTGGAGGATCAATGTTAGATCGATTCATGAGGCAACAACCACCAACGTTCAATGGGAGTACAAATCCTTTAGTAGCCGAGCAATGGATAAATTCCCTAGAGAAAATATTTCAGGCTTTGGGGAGTAGTTAAAGGGAGAAGGTTGTCATGGCAGTTTACCGCCTCACTGGAGATGCCGATCAGTGGTGGTCGCTGATTCAAAACACAAAGGAAGATGATGACGTATCGAATAAGGAATGGAGGGAGTTCAAAGAGATTTTCTTAGAAAAATACTTTCCTCGTGACCATCGAGCAGATATGGAAAGGAAATTTCTGAGTCTGAGGCAGAAGGAGGATGAGAATATCGCAATGTATGAGGCTAACTTTACAAGATTAGCGAGGCATGCTTCCAATTATATACGTAACCCAAGGAGTAAGATTGATTGTTTCTTTGATGGGTTAAAACCATTTCTCCGTAGAGATTTAGTATCACAATCTTTCCCATCATACGAAGATATTGTATCGTGTGCTATCAAGACAGAAAAGGAATTCTCTATGTCTTATGACAACAAAGTAAAGCAAGAGAAGAATAGAACGGTGGAACATGAGACAGATAAAGGGAAAAAGGGAAAGAAGGATTTTCCATTATGTGATAATTGTGGGAAGAATCACCCTGGTACTTGCCTAAAAGGAATGGGAGTTTGTTATAAATGTGGAGAAAAGGGTCACCAGGCTCGTGATTGCAAGGGAAAGAAAGAGGCTGTCAAAGTTGAATGCTACAATTGTAGGGAAATGGGGCATTATGCAAATGAATGTCCCAAGCGTCAAGGAAACTTACCTCAGAAAAGGCCAAGTGATCAAGGCCAATCTTATGATGTTACTACAGTTGATGCAGAATAATTAATGTATTGGTGCTTTTGGACTCATGGATTATATTCTGGTTATTAGAATAATGTGATATATATATAAGGATTGTACTGCAGTACTTGTTGATTTCAGTAAGGTTTTAATATGTTGAAGGTAATTATATTTTTTGTATGTGACAATAAGAGAAACTTTACTTTGTTTGGGGAATCTGATAAATTGATTTTGGAATTAAGAGACCTTTTAGAGAAAGTCTGGACAGAGGTATTTTGGATAACTATAAAGGTTGGAGTGGATTAAGTTGATCTTGGGATAGTATTGTTTAAGGTTAAAAAATTTATGAAGATTATTTTTGGAATATTATGATACTATAGTTTTAGGAAAAAGGACAACCTGCAGGGTGGGGAATAACCCGTCACATCGGACAAAGCTGCAGGAATCAAACCCACAACCATAGTGCGACAAGCCTTTATTTCCTACCACTAGCCTACAGGAAGTCCCTGGTTATTACAAAATAGTTTTACTAATCTAAATGGTATGTGTTAACATTTTGAACCTTATACAATTAGGATAAATAAAATATTTTTGAGTTCCATTACCATTTGGAGTAAAAGTTGGGTTTGTGGTAAAAATTTATTAACGAATGAAAGTATACATAACAAGTATGTATATTCCCTTACATTCTTAGTAAATCTCCTAAATAAATTCTAAACATTATAAAAGGTAACTTAAAACAAAAATGTTGTCGGTTAACTTTTCCAACTGGGGATTCAATGACCGTTTAACCAATCACAAGTTCGTGATTTTCTTGTAGTTAAACTTTCTCCTAATCCTGTTTTCTATAACTCTCCATCAGACCTTGATGGTTTGTTTCTCTTCCATATCCATATTTTCATAGAATCCTAGAATGGGCTATATCGGGTGACCTTTGTACTTATCTTGCTTTCTTTTAATGTTATATATTTATTAACCTTATTTCTGATGTGGGTTTTTCCCAAAGGTATTTTCTCTTTTCAACCTATTATTTTCAAAGAAAAATTTCAAATTGCGAGGACACAATTTATTGAAGGAGGGGAGAATGTAACACCCCGAGCTTCCACGATACGCTTCTCATTCAATAATTCAATAGTTTGCATTGTACGCAACATCGAGTTCTAAAACACCGCGACTAATCAAAGTAGCCGTTATGAATAGTAATAAACACTTTTTAAAATTATAGAAATTTTATATTTCAAAATGGACTTCATTTTTGTATTCGTAATATCGAAATTACCCTATGTTGAATTTTTGGTATTTTTCTGAGAACTTCTAATTTTTTATGAATTGTGAAAAATACTTAAAAACTACTTTTTTAATCAAAATAATTTATAGTGATAAATTATACTATTTAGTGGTTTAAAGGTACAATTAGAATATATTTTTACCATTTTTTCCAATGGTGGTCATTAGAATTAATTTAACATTGAAATTGGACATAAACAATTGCCAATCTTTTGATATAAATTGTTTCTTAAAAAAACGCTATTTGTCGTAACAACGGGAATTAATTATAAAATTAATTAATGCAACTTATATGTTTTGAATTTTGTAAAATAGACATCATTTTTGAATTCGGAAAATCAATTATAGCTTAGGGTGAAATTTTGGCCTTATTCTGAAAAACTTCAATTTTTGATGAATAGTCAAACCACTAAGTGGTTGTTAAAAACTGATTTTTCGTTAAAATGAAATATTACCACTTCTGTGATTTGATTTTAAAAAATCCGACATACATGGTTGTCATTAAGAAGTAAAATGTGGTTCAATGAGATTAAAATAATTTTTTGGCGAATAGTAACTTTTAAGTTCTTAATCGCGATTAGAGGTAATTAGTGTAGTTTAAGGTAAAAATAATGTTTTAATAATATGAGATGAGATTGACACTTGTCTTACTCCTATTGGATGAGTCATGGCCGACCAAGAAAACCCATGGGTCAACTTGGGGACCCCATGGAGCCACTTTAGTTGGAAAATGACATTAATATATATGTATTTAATGTTAAAATTAAATTGACACAAACATGAGTTGCTTTACTAAAACAGTTTTTAAGTGGGTTTAAACAAGTCCAAATTTTGATTATAAATATTCATTAGAAAGATAAAACGATTTCCTACATCATAGTATTTTTTTATAATTTTTAGACATTATATAAATTAAATTATTTATGACATCATGATGATGCAGCGATGACCTCATTATTTAACGATTTTAAATAAAATGAGACGATAATGCAAAATCCAAGGAATAAACTTGTCCAAAGCCTATTGGATGAGGCTATTTCGAAACCTTATCACCTTATAATCGAATTATATAAGTGTGGGACCTTTAGAATCCGAAAATCATTGTGAAATAATGTAACATTTCAATCTTTCCAAAAGTGCCCCTCCTCTCCACTTATAAAAGGCCCCCACCTCTCCCACCTCATTTACACTTTAAAGCCATTTTTCTCGGCCAAACTCTGCCCAACTACTCTCCCAACTTCCCCCTCTTACTACTAGAATCATCACTTTGGGCAGAACTCTTCCCAAGGAAGCCTTTGGCTCAAATAAAAAAAGAGTTACCCGATTTTGAGGTAATGTCTTCTCTAATGTGGTTTAGTTTCATTTTTCTTCTCCAACCCCCTAAACTATTTTTATTCCTTTATTTTGTAACAAAACCAGTATATAAAATATACTAGGATGTTTTTATGATAAGTATTTTGTTTACACTTACACACACCTTCGTTTAATGGTTAAAGAACATACTGTTTCTGTGGATGGTGAATTTCTGCCTCACGAAACGATGATTGTTCAACACTCATATAAAACCTTCAAAGGTGGCCATTAAGATGTCACTATTTTTATATATGATATATAATATGTTTATGTTTTACTTATTCTTCTGTATTTCTCATTTATGTCATACTTTATGATTTCCATTATGGGTAAAACGCGATAATTTCATTTTAGGAAGTGCGGACTACCGCCCCCTCAAAGTGATTTGAATCGTTAATGCCATATGTGGGATGTATAAAGGATTGAGTAAATGGTATTATACACTATATTATACTGGAATTATATTATACATTTATATCTTTATGATTTAGTTCCATTAAATATGAAATTGAAATGAAAGTAGCGTTCTTGCGTACGTACGGCTTACCGTCTCCATGAACGGTGCATTTCATTTCTTACCTCTAAATGTTACGTAATATTATAAATGAATGTATATACTGGATATATAAGATATATATGACATCTAAATCATGAATATAATTCTGGATATAATGGATATTCTACCACATGAACAACTTGTAATTATAAGAAGTTTATTTTTGACTCAAGTTACCAAAGATCGACAAAACGACTGTTATTAACTTAAATAATTACATAATATTAATAACATTGTAATAAGTGATATAAAAAGGATAATGAAATTTAAAATGGTTCTTAATAAGGTAGATATTAACTCTAGTTTATTATTCAGGTGGTTAAAGAACGGTTGAGTCATGTCGGACACAAGGTAAGGGAATTTCATAACCCAACTTCCATTCTTTGGGTTAATCTCCTACTTTCAAATTATTTCATGATATTATTATGTTGTATATTGTATTTATACATTCTTTATGTGTACATATAGTGAATACACATAATGGATATATTTTATTTAAAAATGATATTTTTAAGGGACTTCGTCTCAATCTCCATTCATTGAGGCATATTTTGTTTTATACACAAATTTATTTTATACAGTGTATAAACCCCTTTGACTTTTACGTTTATTCAAAAGGAATATTTTTTATACGAAGAGTTTTACTAAATGAAAAAAAGTGAATGTTTTTATTTCCGTACTTATGTGGCGACAACGACTTCTCCGCTGCCGTGACCATTATTTGAGTTTCGGCTTCCTCTACAAGCCATCACTTTTTTTTAATGAAAAATAAATACAAAGTTTTAACTTTCTTTTATTTTGGTTTTGAAAATGGTTTTGAAAGCGTTTTTATTATATCAATGTGTTGTATTGATATCTTGTGATTGAAATGTGGAAATGTTATGTTTACTTTATGCATGTTTTATGTGATACGATTATTTTATGGTTTATGATATGTTTAAACCTATTCATATGAGGAATGTATTGGAATTAATAAGTGACGGGTGGAGCCCGCTATAGCTCCTCGATGCATCGGCATGTCTAATGAGACAAACTAGTGTCTTGGCACGAGGCCTTGACAAAATCTTATTTGTGGTCTTGGCACGAGGCCTTGACTACGTGGTTATGATAGTCTGGCATTATGCATTCCATCATTATGAAAGTGGTTATTGATATTGCATGTGATTATTCGACCAGTAGAATATCCATGTGAAGAAGTAAATGGCATTATCTCATTTTACTTTTGCCATATTATGTTGATGTTCAAGTTTAAAAGGCTTTTGTTTTAGTTATACATTGCCTTAAATGTTTATGTTTATTGATGAAAGCTTCCGCTATATTGTTATCCTTATTGAGCATCTGAGCTCACCCCTTTCAATGTTTTAATATTTTCCAGGATGTGAAGAAGTATTTTATGAATGACCTTCAGGGATATTCAGAAGAGGATATGAGTGTGGACTATGAAGACTTTGTTATTAGTTTTTCACTTTATGATGTAATGTACGACTTATGAATGTATCTAGTGTTTCCAAGGCTACTAAACTAATCGGTCTTTCGAGACTAGATCTTTTGTGATCATGCCAATGTTACGAAGTAATGCACTGACTCAGGGTAGGTGGGGTCGGGGCGTTACATTAACTGCTTGGTTGGAAGCTATGGAGGCAAAGAGAGCTCAAATTCAACCAGAAAAAATAACTTACCCTGAATGGGTTGATTTAATTCCTCCCCCATAAAATTTTTCAAGTACCACATTCCTAATATTTAATTGTTCAGGAGACCTAGAGCAACACATAACACATTTTGTTTCTCATTGAAATCCTAATATGGGAACCCCTCAGTAACAAGCAGGAGTTAAGCTCAGGTGTTTTGTAAAATCATTTCAAGGGCCTGCCTTTGTCTGGTACACAAGCTTGCAATCCCGGTCAATTACCGGATGGAGGGATCTCCGACAATGATTCCTTCCTCAATTCAGCTCAACATTTCCAAAGACAATAGGTTTTTATGTTAAAAACTGTAAGCAAAGGGATAATGAAAGTGTTTTGGATTTCATTGCTCGCTGGATGGGATTAACATGTTTCATGAGCTTAACACTCCCTCAAGAGGAATTGTTTCCAATCTGTGTGGCAAATTTATGTGATGATTTACGCACTCCATTGATCCCAATGAAATACAAAGGTGGGTTTTGAGACCTTACTTCAATGTCTCAACAGATTTAATATTATCTTATAAATACTAAGGATAAAGCTCATGTAATTCCATCAGCTCTAGGAAGGAGAATGGGTAAAGCAGAGACTGCTATAGTTATGCTTAAACAAGCACTTGTACCTGATTCTACTTCAAGGCCTTCATCTACTCAAATGGTTCCACCTCCTGAGCATCAAAAAAAGAGGACGTTTCATCAAGATGAACAGAGAGATCAAATATGGAATCAATTTGAGGATCTGAAGAGTAACGATTACTCTTTCTGAAATGTAAAAATTCCTAGTTACATCATTTTGGCTCGGGAAAATAATTTGGTTAAATTGAGAAGGCTGAAGAGGAAAAAAATGAAGGAGATGAAGACAGTCCCAACTATTGAACTTTTCATCAGATGTTGGGGCATCCCATTCAGGAGGGTTTTGTCTTGAAGGACCTCTTGTAAAAAATGGTTAACTTGGGACAAGTCAAATTAAATGGTTCTTCATCTCAGGTAGCATGTGTTACTACTACAGATCTAGAAGAAGAAGGCGAGTTACAAAATGTCAAGAACAACAATGTGCAAAAATGTGATGATTGGATGGTAAGAAACACGATCAACTGAACCCATGCCATTTTGAGAAATCAATTGAAAATGCCAATTGTGTCTTCTACCAGGAATTTCACAGCAAAACCCTCTTCATCAGATGGAAAATCCTCAAAAGGGAGGAATTATTCCAAAGAAAGAGGAACAATCAGATGAAGATGAAATTGTGTCAAAGCCTAAGTTTCCTTTGACTCTGGATGATTTTAAGCCATCTACTTCGAAGCCATGGGAACCATCCCACCAAAATTAATATCTTAAATTGGCTAATCAAGAAGAGTCTTAATCAGATGAAGAGTTGATTTTTTGTTCTGTTAATATGATTCAATTAACAGAACAATATGCCAGTCACAGTTTTGATTTTAATGAGCCTAAATTCCCTGTATCAAACAGATGAATCAGAGGGAGTTTCAGAGGCTCGGTGTATAGGGGAAGACGTGGATCTTCTAGAAGCCAATATTACAATTCTACCCCTACTAGAACTATGTATACATCATAAACTCATGGAAGATCCCTTCAACGAGCTCAACAAGAACAAGTAAGTACTTTTACAAAAGGCAGATTCAGTCCTGACATAGTTATTCTAGAAGATCGATTGGAGGTTCCATATTATTCTTCTCAGAATGTAAATAAACCTAATCAGTTGAATTTTCCAAATCCAGGAGTATTACCAAATCTTACCCAAATACAATATGCATCATCTTACAAAACATCAACTTCTAAGGCACCTGCGAAACCACATGTTTCTGTTGGGAAACACAGACCTTTGGATTAAAAATATGATGTATTGAAAAACATGGCCCATGTACTGGCCATGTTATGAATTCTGGATTCCATTAATTTATCAAAGGATCTTTGGGAGGCACTCATCGAGGCTTTGTCAAGTCCTCAAGAGTTTGAAACTAAAATTGATGCGGATGAAGCCTACCATGTTGAGAATAATCCTGTAGAATGCCATGAAGTGATATCATTCACAGATGAAGTTGATGATTATGTTGTGGATGGACATATTAGACCTTTGTACTTATTTGTCAAGGTCAATGGTGTATACATCCAAAGAGTCTTCATTGATAATGGTTCAGGAGTCAACCTCATCCCCATTCGTACACATTGACGATTGGGACTCACGAAATCAGATTTATCTCCTTCTACATTGATGTTACAAGGATATGATAAAAATGATCAAGAACCACTGGGCGAGATTACACTCAGAACTCAGTTTGGAGGTCTTCTATCCAATTAAGATTTCATGGTTGTTGTTCAAGAATCATCCTTCAACATCTTTCTTGGATGACCCTGGTTACATCAACATGCGAATATCCCTTCATCATAGAATAAATGTCTCAAATATTGTTTTGATGGTCAAATTGGGACATTTTATTGTGATAAGTCCCCTTTCAATACATGTGAATATCAATACTTTGATGTGGAATTCTATCACATGAATGAAATGGAGAAATCTCCAACAAGGGCGATTACCAAAGATAATGCTCCATATGGTTTGGAAAAGATTCCAGTAGACCCATTTACACATGTGAGTAAAGATAATGTATTTCCTTTCAGTAAAATTGACAAGATAGACCGAAATCCAAATACTCTAATGGAAACTTCCATAAATTCAATTACGGAAATCAAGCCAGACACATGGGAGAAATTGGTGATTCACCAAGAAATTATGAAGGCTCAAATAGAGATGTCTTTATTTCATCTACATAAATACAGCAAGTCTATACTTCACCAATCAGTCTAGAAGAAGTTATAGCAATATTAGAGGTGAATGATGATGTCGATTCTCAGTCCATTATCTCCTCTATATTACCCAATGAAGACCCTTCATCGTCAATCAGGTCAGAAATGGAAGCTTCTTCTTCAAGATGTTCAAATATTAACATCTCTTATGATCATGGAAATTATACTTCCTCATCCACTGTGCAAGTAGAAACAGAAGAAATAAAACTTGTTGAAGAAGAAGAGGAAGACCTTAGGAATGCTCCTCTATCATTTGAAGAGGATATCTCTACCACTGTGGATTAACTAAGAGAAATAAATCTGGGTACAAAAGAAGATCCATGACCCACACTAATTAGTGCGGACCTAACTCTTGAATAGAAAGAGATGTATGTATCATTTTTAAAGAAAAATATAGATATATTTGCATGGAACTATACATAGATTCCATGGATTGATCCTGATGTTGCCACTCATCATTTGGGATTTCGAGAAGAACATTGAGGATTCAAACAAGCCGCTAGAAGAACACACCCAACCTATGCTTCCAAAATTTATGCTGAATTGGATAAGATTATCAAAGCTAACTTCACCAGAGAAGTTCAATATCCCAAATGGTTGGCTAATATGGACCCGGTGAAAAGGAAGAATAGGTAAATTATAGTTTTAATTGATTTCAGGGATCTTAATCAGCATTGTCCTAAGGATGATTTTCCAATACCAATTACAGAACTCTTATTCGATACAACAACTAGCTATGAAGCACTTTCCATCATGTATGGATATTCTAGATATATTAATATCCAAAAGGCTCTATAATATGAATAATCTACAACTTTCAGATCCCCTTAGGGTGTGTTTTGATATCGGTAATTCCCATTGGACTGAAGAATGCAGGTGCAACATATCTGCGTGCCATGCATCGTATCATCAAACCCTTTTTATGGAAGTTTGTTGAATGTTATGTCGACTATTTGGAGGTTAAATCAAAAAAACGTTCTAATCACTTGGATGATTTGGAAATTATATTCCTTAAACATCAGCAACATAATTTTCAAATAAACCCCTTAAAATGTTCTTTTGGGGTAACCTTAGGAAAAATTTTTAACTTCATTGTACGCTATCATGGTAAATAGGTCGATCCTGAGAAGACACAGTCAATCCTTGGTATGTCACCTCCTCAAAATGTAATGGAATTGAGAGGACATCAAGGAAACTTGGTCTATATTCGGCGTTTCATCACCAATATGGATGGAAAAAGTTTAACCTTCACCAAATTGATGAAGAAGGGAGTCTCTTACAAGTGGACTAAAAAATGTCAAGAAGCATTCGATGTTCTCAAGAAGTATCTTTTGAGTCCACCGGTGTTAATGCCACCTGTTGATGGAAGACCACTTGTCCTCTATGTCACAGCTCTAGAGCGATCATTGTGTGCCTTTCTTTCTAATAAGATTGATACTTGGAAGGAAACCATCCTCTACTATCTCAGTCGAACTATGCTTAAAGCAGAAACCCGACAGTCAAATATTGAGAAGTACTGCCTGACATTAATCTTTGCAGTTCAGAAGTTGAGACACTAGTTTCAACATCACGAGGTCTAATTGGTTTCTCAAAATTACCCTCTCTAATTCATCCTTAGTCGTCCAATGCATACAAGACGTATGGAAAGGTGGGCAGTTATTTTTCAGTAATTTTATATTCAATATGTGTATCAAAAGGAAATAAAGGGCCAAGCTCTGGCTGATTTCGTTGCTGAACATCCTTCAGATATTGAAATTCCCGATGAGGATGTATTATTTATTCATGATAGTCTTCAAACATGGTAAATTTAATTTGATGGTGCTTCCAGAAGTCCAACAGGGAGGAAAATTGAAGATCCTAAGATCAACAAAGATGGGTTAGGAGTTTTAATCATTTCCCTAGAAAATGTAGTGCTACCTTATTCATTCTCATTATTGGGAGGCGGTACAAATAATGAAGCAGAATACCATGATCATATTGCAGGATTGGTGTTGGAAATTCTAGAGAAAGTGAATCACATAATGGTGAAAGGTGATTCAGACCTGGTAATCAAACAAGTCAATAGGGATTATGCAATCAAAAAAGAAGAATTAATCCCTTTTTATGATTATTTAAGAGATTTAATGGAGGTATTTCCTTTATAACTGGAATTTTGATATGTCTTGCGATCACAAAATTCCCAAGATAATGCACTAGATAATATAGCCACAGCTCTGGCCGATCCAAATCGGGATGAGACATCCATCAGTATTTCCCACCGTTATACAATTTCACTTTATGTTCAAACGAGAACAGAGGAAATAAATGAAATTAGTCCCATTCTCGAACCATATGGTCATACTACAGGATAGATGATACCTATTAGGGAATACCTTCAAAATGGAACACTTCCACGTGATAGAGCCGGGAAAGAACATGTCCAGAGACATGTGGCCAATATTACTCTTAATGACAGCCCTAATCACCTAGGAAAAAATCTCAACAAAATAGGTTTTGATGGAATTCTCTTCAGTTGCATTGATGGCGAAGAGACAATGGCGGTCATAAAAGAAGTACATGCAAGAGTCTGTGGTGCCCATCAGTCTGGACATAGACTATCTGATCAAATTTGAAGGCTTGGATACTTTTGGCCTTCAATGATACAAGATTGTGTTAATTTCCAAAAGAAGTGTCATTCTGGCCTAGTACATGCCAACCCCATTCATCAAACCCCAAAGTTTCTTCATACAGATAAATAATCATTTCCATTTTACACATGGGGAATGGATGTAGTGGGACCTCATCCTTTGGCTACAGTGAAGCAGTTGAAGTATATTCTTACTGCTACTGACATCTTTTCCAAATGGGAATAGGTAATACCACTCAAATAATTCAGTTCTAAATGAGTTTTTAGCTTCATCAAGTCTAACATCATTACCAAATTCGGTGTCCCTCATACCATATTGATGGACAATGGCACCAAATTCTGTTCATCCGAGGTGAGGAAGTTGTATGAAGAATAAAACATCAAATCCAATCATTAATCTCGATATCATACAGTTTCCAATGTCCAGATAGAAGATTTAAACAAGACTCTTTCAAGAATACGTTAAAAATGGTGGATAAAGATAAGAGATCATGTCCTAATAAACTCTTTCATGCTTTATGGGCTTATCGAACTACCACTCACATTGCAACGCGGTCAACTCCATTTTCATTGGTATATGGAACAGAAACAGTATTTCCTATTGAGGATCAATTACCCTCGCTCAGAGTAGCTGCTTGGTATTAGTCATATATATATGAACAATCTCAAAATTGATTTGATGAATTGGAATGGTTATATGAGAAAAGATTGTGCACCATGCACCACTTGGAAGATTATCAGAATCGAATAGCACGAGATTTCAAAAAAAATGTTTTTCTTCGTTCATTAGTTCTGGGAGAATTGGTATTAGTTCCTAGAACTCCAATTATACCAGGAAAAAAACATCCCATGTTGGAGCCAAAATGGGATGGACCTTATTCAATGCATACGGGTTACTCCAATGGAGCATATTCTTTAATCTCAATGTATGGATAACTCATCACTACTCTAACCAATGCAAGAATTCTGAAGAAGTATTTTGTGTAACACAAATACTTTATCATCCAACAAGACGTTAAACTGCAGCATCCACGGTCCATGCATATGACCTTAAACTATTCTCACATACATCCAACATGACGTTAAACTATGATGTCCTAACTACATGATGCTAAACTATACAGAAATCCCTTACGTCCAGCAAGATATAAAACTGCATAATCTATGACCCATCCATATGACTTAAAATGTTCACATCATCGTTCAACATAATGTTAAAATGTGCCTTACGTCCAACATGACGTTAAACTATGAAAAATTCCCTAATGTGTTCAATATGACGTTAAACTGTGTCCTCTCTTGTACTTACTGCATGACATTAAACTGAACAGTCCACCTTTCGTCCAACATGATGTTAAACATTATTGTCCTCATCGTCATAGCTATAGGACTCTATACTATACAACCATATTACATCCTACATTATGTTAAACTATGTACCTTAATACATCCTACATGATGTTAAACTATATTTTGTCTCTGCTACCTAACACTAAACTGTGTAGCACCAATAGTCCCCACTACAAGACTTTAAACTGCATAGTCCCTTCATATATCCTCCATGACATGAAACTGTGAATTGTTAGGGTTGTTGCTACCTCTTGTTTCTCATACTGATTATGAAACACGTGAGATTAGAGTAAACTTCAACCATAAAACCCTCTCTGGCTGCTAACCATGTGTAAGTCCCAACATCATTTTTTAGTTCATTGTCCCCAAGATCAATATTATCACTAATTCATTCTTTAATTGAACTACACAGACTTTGATACTTGCCTTCTAGGATGGGTATGTGGGTAACCTCGTGAGGTTCAACCCCAAAACCAATCTCTTCACATCAGTTCACCTCCATCTCATATGTTGTTGATTCATGAAGCCACCCCCAGAATCAATCTCTTCACATTGGTTCACCTTTATCCTTTCTACATGACATTAAACTGTACAACACTTTTTCATGTATGGAAATATACTACAACATTCTTTGACACCCTCACCTAAGAGAGAATCATTATTTACATTGATCTCAAATCATGTTATATTTCAAAGACTATGTGCATGCATGGTAATTCTCGAACCTTTTATCGTGGGTCAAACCATCATTGCACTAATGTCCCCTTTTCACCCTTCATATGTTTGTACCAAATCTGTAGAGAGGGTATTTAAAGATGTATGTGCGGCTTGATTCCCATCCTTATGGGATACGTACGAACATTCGAGCATCCATCGAATCCAGCCCTAAGTCTTTGGGCCTACCCCAAAATCCACTTTCAGTCCCCTGGATGAAAATTCCATGTGAAAACACACACATTGTATTCATTACTATGGTATGAGCTCTATGACCCTAAAATAAGAATTCATATACTCTCATCCCACAAGACATTAAAATGTATTTCAAGAACTATGTATGGATTGTTTCCCATCCTTATGCGATACGTAGTGGAGTCTAACACCTTAATCTAGTACCCAACCACAACATAATTATGGTTAGAAGTGGTTTATGTATATATACATGCATTGAACAAAATCCCATTTTTATGTGTCATAATACTAACCATAAAGACTTCCAGATCTCCACAACACTTTTCTTGAATTCTGGTCACAAAATTTCCAATTTCTGAGAGTTATTTTTCTGGGAAATGCATCACATGCCCTTAGGTGGCCGTGCATAAATAGTATACAAAACAGACGTGTCAGCTAAAGCAAGCTATTATTTGACTATTAATCCAATTCCCTTAGGTGGCCCAGTATAATTTAACCCCCTAACGGGTTTGTAAAATATTGGTAACTTCATTCTTGTGAAGAAAATATCTTTTGTCCTTAGTTGTCTTAATGACTATATATAGGGATCCACAAAAAAATGGCCGTCCATAACATCGCTATCTCATACTCTTTTTCATGATCTAAAAGTATTCAAATCTATGGTAAATATTTCCCTTCCCTACGTTTGGGTCAGACCTTCATAGGTGGTACATTTATTGATTTCATAGACAATCTTGTTTTGAAATATCTTCTCCATAATCAAGTAACTCTCTCAATACTGCAAACTCTATGCTTTGGAAAATTTGAATCCCCATAAACATCCACGGGCTTTTTAGTAGTAGAAAAGTATATTTCTATGAGTTCTTTTGCCTGACCGTGCAACACAGGTCCTTAGGCGGTGTTGCATAAACAATCTACATAATAGACTTGTCAGCCAAAATATTCTATTATATGACTATGCATCCAATTCCCTTAGGTGTCCCGACATTATTCCACCCCCTAACGGGTTTGTTAAAATTAGGTAACATCATTCTTGGTAACTACTACTTCTAATGCCTTTTAACCATTTTTCATATCATTCCTCAGATTCAAAATTTCTTAAGTCATTGTTTACATATTTTCCCTCATACTTGATCATGGTAATATGTTTTCAGATAAATTATCATGGAATTGAGTCAAGTTTAATCAATTCAGTCAAAGCTATTTCGACATTAAACATTAGCCTTTTTATGTCCTACGTGCATGACTTTAAGCTACCAATAACCACAAAGACCCATGGTTTCTCTTTTTTCCTCAGAGTCACATTCTCATTTATTTCAGATCCAACACTTAGGAGGGACTTTTGATGACGCTCCTTTCCATCACAGAGTCTAAAAAATTGAAAAGTGAAATACCTTGAACACAAATTGATTCATCCTTTGAAGAAACATCCAAAATTGACAATGTCATGAACAAAGATTCAAATGCAATTGGGTCGCGCAAGTTCTACCAAGGTCGCACATGTATAATTTCATGCCACCCAATGGTTGTGCATGTGACATGCATGCCCTCTTTGAAAAATCTCCCAGGGTCTTCACCAGAGTATAAATACCCCCGATGGGCCCCCCATTTCAAGACGAAAAATTCCAGAAACTCAAATTTGAGCTCCCGGTGCCCTAGTCTATTCTCAAAGCTCCCGAACACTTCTATGGTAATTTCTTACATATAACGGAAGATCAAAAGTGGGGGAGTAAGGCAAATGTGTTGAAACTCATCAAAACTTGCGCGCCTAAGTGGTCAGACCATAAGGGAAGTGACCACACATGCGCGTCGCCTTACCCCTTCAACAGAACTTGCATGCCACCCTTCTGGAAACCCCTATGGATAATACTAAATGCATGAGCCAAGTCTCATCTAAGTGTTACCCTAAGGGTTAACCGTCATGCTAGTACCCATGTGTCATGAAAGTATACCTACATGACGAGGACATACGCTCCCACGTAGGACTTGTGCGCCCCTCTATTTTTGGGTGCCCCTCCTATCTATTCATTTTATTTCTTCAAATTCACCTCTCCTCTTCATGATTCAGCATTCAGAACCATCTTCAAAGACTTTTATGGCATGGTTCCTTTATTGGAATCCTTTTCTGAAAGGAATTCTACGGAACAGCTCTCAAAACATAGTGATTTACATATCTTTATGTCAATAATGTTAGTTATTCCATTCATTCAACCTCATCCTTTAAAATGTGAATACTATTCTTGGCCTCCTTTTCAGGAGTAAGCCCCAACAACCCTTAATTTTGGGCCTCCTTTTCAGGACTAATCCCCAATCATAATTACTCTAATTTGGGCATCCTCTTCAGGACTAAGCCCCACTCATAAATTACATTTAACTTAGGCCTCCTTCTTAGAAATAAATCCTAAGTCTCAAGTCCCCTAACCTGGGCATCCTTTTCAGGACTAATCCCCAGTCATAATTCTTTTAATATGGGCATCCACATTAGGAGTAAGTCCCAAGTTCCCAAAAATCCAATTTTCCATAACTTGGGCTTCCTTTTCAGGAGTAATCCCCAGTCATAATTCATTATAACATGGGATTCCTTTTTAGGAGTAAGCCCCAGTCATAATTCCCTTTAACCTGGGCCTCTTCTTTAAGAGTAATCCCCAGACATAATTTCACTTATCCTGTCCTAATTAACTTTTGACTTGGGATTCCTTCTTAAGAGTAAAAACCAATAATAAGTCCCCTCCTAATTGAGGCATCCTCCTCAGGAAAAATCCCCATGTTAGAGTATCCAAATCTCCATAAAGCACATATTCCTTGTTGGACCATATTCCTGGGTTTCTTCCCAGAAGTAAATCCTAACATTCATATATCTAGGAAACCATACATACATAATCCCCACATCATTGTTTTCATCATTAGTGGCACAATTTTCTGGTTTTACCAATACCTCTTGTTTCTCACACCGAATTTGACTCATGTGAGCTTAGATTGTAACAGTAATTATGAAATCTTTCTTTGAGCCATCAAACATACATAAAACTTATAATTCTTTACTCGAACTATGTGGGCCATGATTCCTTTTTTTAAACAAAGGATTCGTAGGTAGCACATCTATGGGTACGATCCTAACTCTGATATAATATATGTCCTTCGGAATGACAATAATCGTCAATTTCCCCGTTGAGTGGCTTTAAAACCAGTATGGTTATCATAATCATCAAGAGATTTCTATATAATGTGTCGAAGGATACCATTAACTAAAAATCTCTAACAAATATAGATGATTCTATATCAATGAAGAACCTCAAATACATATAAAATTTTCTATTAATTTCATTCATACTAATTATTGATTGTCAGATCTAAAGGAAACCTCATTTTCATACTTTCTATTGTAATAAGGATTCATGATCATAACATTAATTTATATAGAGGGTCCCTGAGTAGACAATAATTCCCCCTAAAAAGATGCGATGAGTTAGACCTCCCATCCTCTCGAACAATACAAATTATGAACACTCATCAGTTCATAACAAATGAGCACCTACCTTTGGAACATAGGTCCAAATGGATATAGAATCATTGGATGTTTCCGGTTCTGCAAAAAACCCGTTAGAAACTGCTTGGAATATTTGAATCATAAATCAATAAGGTCATCCCCAATTCTAGAGGAAACAGACTCTAGGTTTTCTTATGACACTATTGTATTAATTTAATTAAAAGGAAACTGTCAAATTTTAATTTACCTTACATAACTGGTCGAGAAAACATTCTTAGAATACATTGCTGACCATGAGGCCACACTTTCATTCACTGGGAAACATGATTTTAAATGCCTCTGTACAACCGTAAACATCAACCAAAAATAAGTAAATGAGTCGAGCCATTTGTCTAATGTATATCGAAGATGTCTGGATTAGGAAGCTGGGGAAATTTAGAAGAAACATATATTGTCCATGAGTCTGAACAAGGAATTCCAACATGGGAACCTAGGAATCGATCAGGACATACCAAGCCTCGAGGACAACAATGCTTTAGCATTAAAGACTGAAAAATACCATCCAACAATATCCATAACTTTTAATGATTTCACACGTCGTAAGACTAAAGATCCGTTAGTTAATTTAGGATTTTGTCAAGATAGGGTACCTTCTTTTCTCATATAAAGAGTACCCTAAGAGGATTTAATATGGGATTTCCAGTCAAAATCACCCAAAAACTGAAAGGTAAAAAAGTCGAACCAGATCAAAGTGGTGATGAAAAGCAATCACTAACACGATTTAAGACTTGAAATCCTTAAGGGAATTCATCCAATCCCACCCTTTCACAATGGTCTGCTAAGATATTCCTTCTACTGTTAAGGGAACATTAACTATACCAATAGGACACTACCAACCTTTGTGGTGTCCTAGTAGAAATGGGAAGAGAAAACCGCTCAAAAAATTCGATAGATTATAATAATGAGATCAACATGTCAAATCACCCGAGTCTTTCGAATGCCTATCCAAGTATTGGAATGGTACTGATTCATTAACTCTCAATCCACTCTACTTGGATATGACCCAAGAAAATACCCAATAGTACAAGATGATTTATCTCATAGTTTTATTACTTAATATGAACATTTTCCATGATGACACCATTACATGTCATCAATCACTACGAAGGAGTCATACTACCTACAAAGCAACTGACTATGACTGAGCCACGTCTAACCAGCAGAACAAAATGCATTACTCGATGATCAGGCCCATAGAAAGGTCTTGAAAGACATGACCACACAACTGAACAAGGGAATAACATTAAAAAATATAATCCTACTAGGGTCAATTTTACCCAACATCACCCTGAATGATAATAGTTTCTTCACTAGCATGGAATTTATGTTCATAAGTCACTACCTACCATGGGTTATCCCTTTAAGAATAATAAGTTTCAACCCTGAAACTGGGTCACATCAAAAAAATGGAAATCATGCTCAAAATATGATCATAACAGCCTTTATAAATAAAATAATGCCTTCAGAATATACCCATTCTTCCATTCCAAGGAAAATCCAAGAGAAGTCTAAACCACCGTTATATGAGGGTTTTAAACCGTGGACTCCACTATACATTTGATTTCAAATCCTCCTATATTTAATCAAATTAAATATTTAATAATTAAATGATTTAATAAAAACATCAAAGTACCATTTTCAAAACAATTCAAAAGGTACATGATTTTAACTAACACCCAAAGAGAAAAAATAGGAAAGTTTTATAAAAGTCCCGTTTAAAAACATTTCACATTAAATGGAATCCCATTATTTTCAAGAAAATTATCAAAATAAATTTATTTTAAAGAATATTATACAACCTATGAGGGTACCATTTTAACCAACATGGGTTCTATATATTGTAAACCAATAAAAAATGAAAAAATTATTAAAATTTAAACACCCAAATAGGCCATCTCATAAAAACATTCCCCAACTAATATACATGGGACATGTTGCAATTTGATTTCCATCAATTTGATTTCATATCAACATTAAACACCTTTAACACTCATAGTCATTTCACAATGCATTGTGTCAATTCATATATCATGGATTTCCATTTCCCAATTCCTGAAGCGCCAACACAATCCATGGATTGAAAATTGGATACCACTAATACGTACCAATATAAATTCAGAATTTATCATGGTATAAAATAATGGTTAAGATTATATGGGTGGCCATATACCAACCTAAAAATTGCCCATACACAATACAGTTTGGAATTTGTATAACTTTAGTCCAAACCTACTTCAGAAAAAATTGAATTTAGCAGCCTTTTCACATTGGTTCAATTATACGAGTTGCCTTTTCCCATCTATAAGACGCCCATAAACCTTACAACTTGAAACAAGTTCCCGTTATAACTGAAACCAATAACATATCCAATGAAACCATTTACATGTATCAAAGTAAGACAACATTTCATGTCACTACAAATAGCTAACAAAGAGAAAAATGCATAAATCATTGAATTATGCCTTTTTAATCACAAAAATATACTATAATAAAAATTAAGCACATAAGGAATCCTATTTTATTACATAAACATGTATAAATGTACACATGGAATGTCACTAAGGCACCGAATCATATTCAACAGGAATCCTCCTAATGAAACTACATGGCATGACATATATGCATCACATGTTAATTTCTATGAGAAAAATATAGTGCATGTAATGGAACAACCTTTCAAAAATAGACCTATGGTAATATTCATAATTCTACAAAACATATGCCGCAAAATGTACACCAATCACTCTAGGTGAAATCATATCAACTATTATAGAGAAAAACCTAAACAACAATCCCATCCCTGAAAAAATGTTCATTTTCCATAGGTGAGGGGATCTATCCCATGAACGAATATTATCCAAGTGCCGGCACATTCTTAGCATCCCGTATACGAACCCAAATAGTATGAAAAATGGAAAAATCAGCTATGATGCCACTTTGTAACATCCCAATCTTGCTCACCACTAAGAAAATTACCGGACTGGTCACCACAAGTCCTCAGGCGTTCTTCCTGGTATTGTAGAGGCTACCTAATAGCAGTGAGGGTGTATGGTTAGTTAGTTGGGAGACTATATAATTTTATTAGAGTTGGGTAGTGGTATTACAGAGTAAATAACAATCAAAAACTGAATCATTGATAGGGATAATAATGTAGTGGAATATTAAATTTTATATTATAGAACAAAATTAGCCAACAAAGGTTTATATAATAGATGAATGCATGACATGGTATTGATACATTACAGAGAATAATAAACATTACATTATCCCTTAGAATAAAATACAATGATGAAATCAAGTAAATAAAAAAACAAAAAGGCCAACTGATATATCTATGAGCATCCTAATCTTCTGATCATTTCTTTTCTCATACTATAGGTAAAATCAAGAAGCAATAAGCATGGTCCAAAGCCATGTGAACTCAAAAGGTCTACTCGGGTACCCTAGTGAAATGGTGGCCCGGGTCTGGTGTGAGATATAAATATAATTATGATAGTTCCTCCGATGTATAACCCAATCCTCATAGTTTATTTTAAGCTATATAAGGTGCAAGAATGAAAAAATAATGTAATATGTACAGTGTGACTAAATACCCAACAACATACTACAGCCCTCAGTTGGTGTCAAGACATGTAATCAGTTCATTAATTTCGTTTTACAAGTTTATTCATAAGTTACATGTGAGTAAGTTATCTACCAAGTCTAAGGAGTTTCCTTCAAATTAGAATTGGTTAAAGAAATGATCATGATTGATGGGCTTTAACCATGGAACCTAGTTGTCAAATATAGTCCCAATGAGTGTATCCAAGGCATCCTGTGATAGTATAAGTAGTGAAGGTTCCATGAAGTAATAAGGAAAACTGACAAAGATATCATGTAGGGTAGTTCAAGGTAATAACCAAGGTAAAGTAAACTCTTGGAAAGCTAACTCTATATTATCTAAGTCTATCTATGTGGTAAGAATATACTCTACGGATCATAATTCAAGGAATTCCACAATAAGATTCCTAACGAGTCCACAGTGATAGACCAAGGATGATAAATGATGGGGCCCAATGGGATTTAACAATGGAACCAACTAGTCAATGATGGATCCATGGAGTGTACCGAGGTATCTTGTAAGAAGAAGGGACACAACAGTAGTATCCCATGCATCTAGAGAATAAACAAGGTTCAGTGTCTATGTGGGTATGATCCTATGAAAACCATTTCCTTGAATCAAAATGAGGTTCCTGAGACCCAAGGTATTCTCCTCTTAGAAACCATGTTTTTCTTGTGTCATCCATTCTTATTTGATAAAGATGTCATGTAATAATTCATCTAGTTTATTTCATTCCTTCCACTAGTGTGGATAGGTCAATTATATTTGAAACCATAATTTATTGGTTTAAGAATTGCGTTCCATTATTTTGAAAAGGTTAATTACAATAGATACTTTATATTAATTGGTTGAATACTTTCTTTCCATTAGTGAGTAAAGGTAAAGTAGCATTGAAACCATTTATAAAAAACCATTAAAGAATTTTGAAAGGGAAAGGTCCACAACTCTACATTCCCTTATCACGGTAAGGGTTTCCATGAACATGGAACTATTACATGTCTCATGAACCCTGGTCAATGCATGGAATTCCTACATGGGAATCCATGTATCGCCCAAGCTGTGAGCATAAAAACCCATCGATCCCATCATGTAATTCCTAATTCAGAACCCACATGTCACCAAAGGTTTTATTAGTATTAATAACATTTGATAGAAAATTCGTATGTTTTTTGAGGGTCAATCATTAAGCATTAACCAATCATTTTAATCAACACATTCCATTTACCAGAACATGTCAATTTCATTTAAGGGATCCAAGTATCAATACAAAGGAAAATTTACCTACAAGGGTAATTCCAATACAAAGCTGCACCAAACACATAGACGATGCATCCGTCATTTAATAATTTTAAAATGGGAAACTCAGTGTTTCAAATGTCCTTATTCCATGTGATATTATTTTTGTATCGAAAAATAAAGCCCTGAATCATGATAGAAACATAAAAATTCAAGCATGAAAGGTCTAACCTCAACTTTTTATCTTGAAGGCATCACACCTCCATTGGAGGGGTTTTATTATAAAAACATGATATTGTTTATCAACAAATGATTTATCAGTATTAGAATTTAAAACATGAAACCCGCTAAATTCACATTTAAGAGTCACTGAGAATAATAATTCATTGAATGAATTAATTTATAGCAAACAGAGGTAAGAAACTTTATTAATTCATTTATAAAGATCGATGACATGGAATGGTACCCTATATCAATGTGGAACTAATCCATCCACTATGGAGAATAAACAATACAATGTGGAACTACCTGTTACAAGTCAACACCCTAAAAAATTCATAAAAGGGACCCACGAACGCATAAAAATCATTATTCAGGAGGATTGAAACAAAGGAGAATGTATAAACCCTACCATGATATGTGGATAATGAACCGAAAACGACCGACCCGCCTTGACATTGGTTCCAGTTTCCAGAACACACAACCACAGGTCCTAAGAGAACATTTTCACCAACCTAGAACTAGAAAAAACAAAAAATCAGATTACCCCTAAATCCATAGGGTTTGTTCAAAACACGTGTGTCTAAGAAGAGGCCAAAATCATCCATGAAAAGAAAGGAAACTGGGGTAAAAGAACATACCATGATGATTTGATGATGAACCCTGATGAAATCATACAAAACGGTACATGAAGAAGGTACTGAGAGGGGGTACGAGCACAATGAAATGGTGAGAACACCCATGTGAATTGAGATATGAGGGAGAGAATGGAGTTTGTGGTATTTTAGTTTTAGGTTTTAATTTTAATTAAATTTTAAAATAATTAAAATCCAAAAACACGGTGTTGCACACGGTTAATCCATACAGTTGGGAAAACTGTGCACCAACCGTGTCGTATTCCACTACCTCCAAGATAAACCTAACATGGGCTAAGAAGTTGGTTTACAAAACCTTGTTCAACCCATACAAAAGACACTATCCCTTTTAAAATAGGGCCGCACAGTTACCTAATGTGGGCCGCATGGTTCAGCAGGCCGTGCGCAAACCGTACGCCCTCTTCTGTACTTCAAAATATATTTTTTACGAATCAAACACTTTTGAAACATCGCTCGCCACATGGGAATCAAATTGAGCCATTTCCCAATCCCAAAAACATCACATAGGAGTAATACGAATCTAAAAAATAATGCATCAATGCTCAGATTAAAAATCGATCAGTTTAGAAAACATTGATGTTTAAAAACATCTATATTTCATTCTGGTTCAGATCACAGGATTCTACAACAGAAGCATACACACAATTATTTTGGATGATGTAGAAACATTACAATCTAGGATTTTAATTGAATTATCTGATCAACATCTTTTGTGATAGTTCAAGTGCAATAAATCATAACAAAAATAAACTCCATCACTAAAGGAAAAATCAAATTTAAATCAATTATCATCTATCAAGGATAGGGTGGATCAATGGCCTCTGATATTGGATAATTTACCTACACAACTATAGGTTTTATATAATCTAAAAAATATATTTCCGGAAGAATAATTTCAATTGCATCGAATGGATCTTGGTGTTCAGTCAACTCCCCACAGATGAAAAATTGGAGCTGTTGGAACCCTATACCTGATGTATGATGTGTTTTCACTGATGTAATTATCTATGTTCTTAAATCCATTACCGACCAAAATAATGTGACCATTAGTTTCATTTAAAAGGAAAAAAATTATGGATTTAAAAGGGAATAAAATTTCTTAATGAATACAGAGGAGACATTTATTGGGGGGATGTGAATTATGTTTAGTTATAAATATGAAAATGCTAAAGGTGATTGAACAATGGATATATATCACAACATATGAGGTTCATGATGAAAATTGTTGATATGTTTTGGTATTGAGTGTTTAATCAATGAAATTTGCATTATACGATTATTTCATATTCCATGCATGGATCATGATGGCTTAGAGTATGTGTTGAGTGAATGTTTCATCACTATAGGAATTGCAAGAAACAAATTTCAATGGAATATAGATGAAGAATTAATGTTGTCTCCAAATGTGATGATCTATAAAAAAACCTAATGGGGGATATTATGAGACAAAATACCTCATTGTATTGTCTCGATGTTACTTGAGGTGATTGTGTATGGTGACAATGCTAGATGACTGAATTTTAGTATGGTTGGTGTTTCCAATGTTCATGTTTAAGGTGATGTAGTTTCCTAGTTGTTGTGAAATTTTTGTGCCTCGAAATCATGATTTTACATAATGAAAATGGTTGGATTTATAAAAAAGTGTTTAGTGACCATAGTTCCATGGAAAACAGTCATAAAGTTTGTTGACCACATAGTAGCACAACTGCACCATAAAAAATTAAAACAAGGTATACATAATAGTGATGGAAAATAAGAAAACGAAAAGTTTCCACAGAGTAGTTTATTCAGACCATAAGGAACACTGTGTGAAACAAATAGAAAAAATCAGTTTGTGATAAGATCATCATTCACATTAGGATCATAATTTCCATAATTGATGATGTGATATAATAATCAAATATTTTTTTTTAAAAATGTTATTGGTCGAAACAAAAGATAAATTCTCTATACAAACCACTTATCATTTTGTAGTGATGGTTATACCACATTGAAGTTTGCATATTTGGGATAAGAATATATGTTCAGATTTATTTTCCAATATAATAGAAACTAATCACATCATTATAGTGAGTGGAATTAATTATATAAGAGATTGGTTGGAATAATTTTTGGATGTTCGAAGTAGTCTGTGTGGGGGGATTTTTGAAGGGGAATTAGTTCATGGGGAAAAATATTGTGATGTAGATAGTTCCTGAGAAAACTTTTCACAAGGTATTTATGTTGTTCGGTAGATCATAATGGAAAATGGACTGTGAATAAGATAATACCCATGAAGAAAAGATCGTCTATGAAGCATCAGTGGTCCAAAAAGAAAAAGGATACAATGATGCACTCATTCCATGCGGTGAAAATTAGTACATAGAGTATTAAAGGTAGTTCCTTGAGGAAAGATGGATGTTCATGAAGGGACTACAATAGTACATTAAATAAATTTATATAAAATAGAAGTATGAAAAAATGATTATTTCAAATACCATGAGAAAATTAGACTACAATAGAGCATCTAGTTATAGTTTAAGAGGTATTCATTGCTGATAATAAAGGGACCTACATGAGCATAAACAATGTGTGAATTGTTTCTGGAGTAGTGATATGTGGAGGAGGAAGATGAAAATCCTTTACACCAGTTTTGAGCCATTACATAATGTTTGGTAGTCACAATTTGAAAAGAAGAAAGCTTACCATAAACATTGTAAATGAATTGAGCCTGATCATAGAAGTGATATATCCTTAACAATTACATTTGGAAGTGAGCGTTAGTAGATTTCGTACATAAAAACATTGTTGTTGTATGATCAACAGAAATAGACCTGTGTGTATAAACCAAGTAAAATAATTGTGACTCATTAATGATTTAAATTCTTATTTATAAACCACTGTGTAAAAGAAATAAAATAGTGTTTTGTTTAATAATGATACAAGATCTGAAGGGGAATTTTTTTTGATATTTTAAGCATTGACTCAACATCCTATCAGGTTATTTAACCTACTTGGGACAACAAATAAATTATATACCACATCAAACTCCATTTCACATTGATAATTTTATTCATATTTCTTCTTCCATCTTTGTGGGTCTCTAATGATCTTTTGAATGGTCTTCACATTTTCTACCAATTTTTTGATGATTTTTGGTCTCATCAGCATGCATTTAGAAATATAATCCCAACGTACTACAATTCTATAAATTTTTTGATATGGGGTTCATATAGATCCATTAGGATTTATGAGTGTAAAATTTTTTTATATGATAGTTAGAATATAGAAGGATATTGGTATCAAACCAATTTCAAGTCCAATGAACATGATCTCAACATGCTTTACTGCATCTTAATAGTATTGATATATTGGACATCAATTTAAGGATGATATTACATTTTTATTAGTTTCATAGTTTATAGAGATTGTTCGATTATATTCTAGAATATAGAGGTGAATATTAAATCTCGATTTGAAACAATTGATAATGTTACTCCAGGTAATATCACAACATATTTGATGTCTATATGTGAATGTTGATCTGCTGAAAAGTCCTCTATAATTTTTATAGAGCGAGTTTCCTTAGTAAATGATCCAAATAATCAATATTGAATTATTTAAAATTTTTTCTTGAGAATTATAGTGAAAATTATCGGTAAAATATTTTCCAATTTCCATATAGGTATGTGTAATGGTTTCATTTTCCCATAGAAATTTTCCTCTTATAATTTTCTTGTAAAATACCAAAAATAATGCTCTTGGAGATCACAATACATATTTGTCCTCCCGAGGTGGATAGAAAAGGTCCAACTATGTGAATAATTCAAACAATCCATATTCATCTAAAAAGTTCATTGTACACATAGTCATGACCAAAATCATTTGACTCCATCCTAATAAATTTTGAACTACAAGAATTCTACATTTCTGATAGATTCTATATTCTTATCAATTACCACATAAACTATTTGAGAATCCATTATCTTCTAAAAAAGTATTCTTTAGAAATAATTTGAGAAAGGAAAGATGAATTTCCCTCTATTATGATTCCCGTGTATATCATTTATAGGTCTAATTTTATTAGATCATTCCCAATTCTAAACATTTCAAAAAGTTCACAATTCATTATACTAGGAGTATTTTTTATCTTACTAGGATGCATAGGTATTCAACAGTCATAGTCCTTGATGATATCAATTAATATTCATTGGTACATGTTAATATCCATTTGTGTAAATATATATTAGAGGCTATTATGATCAGTATATATCTAACACTTCTCCCCATGGAAGTAAATCCTCTATTTTTAAATGAGAAGATCATAGACAGTAGCTCCAAAACGTACATAATATATTATTTTTTCATGAACATTAAGACTTATTGATGCATAGGATACCAAAATATCATTTTTAATAATTATATATACTAATAACTAATTATATGAAACACAATATTCCATGAATAGTTCTCTATTTGTGGGCTGTATAAGAAATACTACAACGAGAAATATCATTTTTAACCCTTTGAACTAGTCTTAACATTAACTGGTTGAGAAAACATTTACTCCCTTTTTATTCATATTCAACAATTGGTTTCACAATTTTTATAAGTTCCTAAAATATTATAAATAATAACCATCCAGACTAAATAAATATATGACTCTCAATTACATAGGCTAGCCTGAGAAACTACCCACTATCCTTTCTTATGTAATATATTCAAATTATTCCTTCTAGGGTGATAGAATTCCCCAATAATGATTCATTCTCCATCAATAACTAACATTAACCACAATTTTTATATATTTTTCTCCCATTTTAAATGTCTTTATAATAGTATTCAAATTCTCAATATGTTTATCCATGCTATTGTAATATATCATAATATCATGTTTAACCACGACAACAAATTTTCCAATGTAATATCTAAAGATACTATTTATTATGTACATGAATATTATAGGAGCATTATTGAGTCAGAAGGGCGTCATTATGAACTCCATGTATCCACACCTCCCTCAAAAGGATGTTAAGGGAATATCTTCATTCTAAACTGTTATTTGGTGATATTCTGACCAATGTTTCACCTTAAATAAATACAAAGACCCATGTAGTTGTTAAAAAATCCATCTATATGTGGTATGGGATAAATTATTGTTATTTTGATATTCTTGATCTCATAATAGTCAATGGAGTGTACCATCAATCTATATTTCTTTTTGGCAATGAAGATTAGTGAACCCCATGCTGAAGAACTATGTTGTATAAAACCATTGTCCAGAATCACTTATAATTACTTATTTAGTTCTTAAAACTGAATAGTTTGTATCATATAACAATTATTTTTCATGGGAATATATAAATGTATACTTTATATTTACAAATAATCATCTCAATTAGATGGATGACCGTGAAATATTTTGGGATCTCATAAGTATAGTCTCACACTCTGGGAATGACTTCAAACATGATCTTATCCTTTGTCTATATTATTTGCGCTAGATATTATTGGTCATAAGAAAATATTATCCATACTGGAAAAATAATATTAAAAAGTATAATAATGAACCTCTTTACATTTTTATAGAATTAGATAATTCTGTGGGATGGGATGAGTCATCTCCCTTTATCAACATTTGATGTTGATTTTATATAATGAAATCCAATACAAACCTAATATAGCAACAAAATATCCTAAAGAAAGTAAGATGATATTTTTTAGGAGTTTCCTTACACCAAAACCGATCAGTGAGCTGTTATATTATTTAGAAGAAATAAGAATCCCATATGATGTAATCATGATTAACTATATGTACATATTTTTTGGTTGTGTTTTAATAGATCGAATAAACTTACATGATATTAATGAACACATTGAACTAGAATCAAATAGTAAATTATCTATTCTGTAATGAATAATTATAATTCCTGTCACAATGTTATTTTCAAGATCCACCTTTGTAGTACTAAAAGAATAATCACTTCCTTGATACCTTGGAGGTTTTTTTGGGGATTGTTTATAAAAACCACTATATTAGGGAATTATATTTCATAATTGACATGTTATTGTAGTGGAAATATTGAAATTACTATTTTTATTGACCAATTAATCCATTTCATATTGAGAATTAAGTTAATTTTTCATATTTCAACCTTAATTAGTATTCTAATGACCCTTATTTCCACATTTTATATATCTCCCTGTTCTGATTAGATAGTTCCTAGGATGTTTTTCACACAATTTTGATACATCATATGATTTATTTTATTGAAACCAGAGGATTTATCTATTTAGCATAAAATATTAAATTTGAATTCCTAATTTTAATATCCTATCCCACAGGACTGTTGACAGTCGTCAACCTCTATATCACCCTTAAAGTATCTACTAGTGATATCCTTGTAGATTTTAAAGTCACAAATTACCAACACTTTTCATATACTTGATTTAATAAAATAAAAAATTGATCCATCATCATTTCAGTGTCCACTAAATATATAAAGTGTTATCCTGAAATCCATTTATTTTTTTCCACATATGCCCTCAAACACACGTCATCATTTTTCATAAGTCTGATGAACTCCCTCTCTATCATAAGACAAAGGGTTCAGGGAAAAAATTTAATGAACAACATTTTTGTGAGTCCTAAGCATTCCATGGAAAACTTTTCTTCCTTATAAATTGTATTCATGATCGGTATCCACCACTAATCAGATTCTACAACAAAATGACAGTTTTCTATCATGATTGTCTCTTCTTCTAATCATTAGATGGAAAATAATATCTTCTCATTGGTGTTAATATATTTTTCAGAAATAAGGGGATCAGAAGATCGAATAAAGACACGAGGGGTTTTTAATAGAATGTATTTTACCACATCATTTTGTTTATTTGTATATGGATACAATTTTACAAGATTCATGTTATTATTCATAACATTAGTCAGTTGATCTCGTATTGTCATGTAGTTCTTAGTTCCAAAAACCATCAGGTTTGGAATCTCCTTCAAGAAATCATCACATTTCATATAATATTGATTATTGGAATAAGATCTCCTATTTTTTAGAAATTAACATAAAAAATGGATAATAATGTTTGGGGGATTAAACACATATCCAATGAACATTTAAAAAGAACACTATGAACATCAATGGATCGTCTTATAAATTAAAAGTATATACTTACTTATGACCCCCTTAGTTTCTAACTAGGTTACCCATAGTGATAAAATAATCCATATGGTTTGTACACCAATTTTATAGTAACAATACCCAATAAGAGGTAGCCTATACTCTGAAACAAACTATAGAAACCCAAATATTTCAGACATTTTATTACATCATTTTAAAAATATTTATCCATCAATTACAAACCAGGATAAAAAATTCTACTGTATTTGGAAGACTACATATAGAAGTAAAAAAAATACAACTAAAATAAAATATTATTTATTAATATATATAATGATCTTTTAACCTTTGTGAGATCCTATAACTGCATAAGATATCATTGTCAATACATAGAAAAAAGGGGTGAGATAAAAAATCAAATAAGGAAATAAAATAGGAAATAAACAACGGAACATGATCCAGAGGGAAATTCATAATAATATAAAAGGACTGCATCCTGAATAAACTTATATAGGCATGTCATATAAATCCTATAATCATATGACGATGGATTTAATGAAATTTTTAATAACTTATATCATAATCTAAATATTATTAAATTATCACTTCTAGGACTGTAACAAATCATGGATAGAGCCCCATAATGGATTAGGATTACAATATAATTCCATACATAATGTATAATGAGTAAAAAATGAAAAATTCATTGGAAGTTTACATGGGTAAAACCATTATAACATTTACATGAATATTTTTACCACGTAATTAAATTAAACAGATGGAATAAGCCCAAGGTTTTCCCTTTGAATTAAATGGTTTTCAAAATCATGTCATAAGGAACAACCAAAGGGTGTATCACTAATGGTATCAATAATATATGGGGTTCAAATATTTATTGTACATTAATATAGGGAAAAAATGAATAATTATGTCCAATGGATGTTAAAACCTGAAATAAAGTGGTTTGTTATCCTTTGAAATGTTCCACTAAGGCACAATCTTGTAGAAAAGGACAATGTGTCCATAAAAGAAGAAAAAAGAAATTTTTTAGATAAAACAAGATTTGATATAAAATATATTTCCATTATAAAATGATATATTTTCTAAAATATTGTTGTCTTAAATAATTTTAATGTAGTGATCATTAAAATGGTAAAAAGACATTGAAGATCCCATTAATTGGGTTTTCTTATCTCGAGGAATTGGGAAGCGTACCATTTAAAAGATGCATTTTTTCATCAATAAAAGTTGAATTGAGAAAGATATTCATATTTGGATTATTTAAAAAAGAGGATAATTTGATAATAGGAATGGATAGATAACTTTTGTTAAAGAGGTAGAAAACTCAACCCATAGTTAACATTGAGGTTTGGAGAGAACACATGAATTATCTCCCAATGTGTTCTGAACATGAAATTAATGTCCTAGATAATCATATTAGATTCAATATTTTATTAATTCAGAACCAATTCCACGCATATTATCTTTATTATAATTTTATTAAGTCCATTTATAACCATTAAAATGATTTATAAAGATTTATTTTGTCATTATGAGAGTTTATGTTTCATGGTTTCTTGGTTGGTTCACTAGTGTATAATTATAGTTGTTCTTATCAAATCGAAATATTACATTAGAAGTGAAATTATATGGTATTAGTGTACATCCATAATTTTAAATGTTCCAAAATATAAATTCAATTTTGGGAATGAGGATGATTCCTTTTGTAAAACGTTAATGATATATGTTTAGTTTATTTTGGTGGTTCTTCCGACCATCACAAACTCATTTTATTTTATTTAATATTATATATATATATTAGTTTAAAACATAAAATAATTTATAATATACATATTAAAATATCATTTAAGAATAATAATACTTTTATGCCCACCCATGATGGTGGTATTGGAAATCAAAACCACATTATCCACCAAGATGATTGACAAAATAATATGGACAACTGTTTCGTTTCACTAAATAAGAGTATATGAGAAAAGGGACTGGATAGAAGATATTACACCATAAATATTAAACAGAATTATATAAATTATTCTTGATTTATTATTTTTTTATTCATGAAAGTGTTAAGGAGAAGGTATAATAAGAAATCAAATTAATTTAGGTTATTAAATAATGTTACCTCATCAATATGAACTACTTAAAGGACACATTGAGGAACATGGAATTGAAATTTTGTGATACCATAAGAAAATGAAAAAAGGGGATATTGGGGAGGTTAGTTTTTGGATGATATTTGGAAGCATCCTATGATTGGTATGTGTGAGGAGAAGTGGTGGTGTTGTTTGGTGTTTATGCCTATAAGAGAGGGATGTTTTCATTATAATTTTCAACAATTTATTATATGGGAACAAGAGTATGAATTATATTGATTCTTGTTACTATATTAAGAATATAGTTCATGTTAGATTCAACTAATAGGTTATTACATACACAATGACTCCAAAATTCATATATTTGGCTAATAATATTAAATACCACAAATAATCGTATTTCATTGATCAGTAAATAAATTAATTATTTCATGAAAATCACAAAAAATCACCCTAACTAAATATCAATTTTTATATCATAAAAAATGAATGAATTTTACCAAAATATTTTTCTAATAATGAGAAATTTATTTTTTCTAGAAAATTATCCTTTATTTGAACAAAACCATATTAATATTAATTTCAATTTATGTCCCTTTGAAAATATAATTACGGTATCCTAAACGTATAAAATAATTAGAATAAAAAAATATCCTAATTTAGTACTTTTTTATGAAAATATTTTTTCGATTAAATCATTATTTTCAATATAAAATTTGTAATAAAACAATTACTTTTCCCAAAAAATTTCAACATTTAATTTATCATTCTTAAAAAAATTATTTACGTGTACCATTATATAAATTTATAACATTTAAATTTTAAAAGATTACTAAATATTATTTCATATTAAAATAGATGATGTTACTATTCTAATGGCTAAATAAAAATTTTAGGGGTTATATTTATAACAGTAATTTTCATTCAGAACTAACTGTAAATACAATTTATTCAATTAATTCTTTATTCAGTGATATTTTTTCCCATGTATATATATATATATTCATTTTCAAAATGAATATTTCTGTATTAAAATTTTGTATTATTTATAAATCATTGTTCATGCGTTCAGTTATTTTAGTGGATCAATCATATCCAAAATACCATTATATTATTCTGTAATTTTATATTTATTATTACACTAAGATATTTATCTTTCATTTTGGTTTAGTTACTATCTAATGAATCATTCTTTATTTATAATTTTCTATTAATTTCCCTATGTGGTTTTTCTACATTATACTATATAACACAATTATAATAAGGTAATTTTCATTGTGAATATTTTTCTTCCTTACATTATAGTTTTTTTGGAAGCAATTAAAGTGTGAGTTATGGGATCATAGAGTTATGTTAATGGGGAACATAGTAGACCTTGTATGGATAATTCATTGACTATATGAATATTAAGGTGTTAGTTTCTCTATAAACACCAAGAATGTTAAATTAGAACAATGATTCATAAGTCATATAGGATATACTAATAGATTCTTCCTAATTTCCCTCAGACATTGAATCCTCTAATATCTTTTGTTAGAAATATTCATGTTTTCAGTTTACTTTGATATTTAACATATCATCTTGGGTAGCATATTTATAAAGTAGAAATAATTTTTGGAGGCCATTTTAGGATTAATGTCATTGAAATTATGTTTTTTCATTCGAAAGAATGACAAGAATCTTGTTATCATCATCCGTTTCGATGGATTTTAATTTACTATAGGAGTATAATGGAATTCCTTGGTGTACTGGATAATAGTTTAGTACCAAGTTATGGATTGGTACATGGACATACGATTAGGTGGGGTAACACATGATGTGGCCCCCTCACGCATAGTGTAACACATTATGAAACATATACATATCATACCTCCTTCTTAACATGGATTTTATATCGTGAGTAGACTATCCCGAGTGTTTTTCTACATTAAACAAGATGATTCCCATCATAGTGGCTTTTAATATACAGTGAGAGATGTTCTGAAAATGATGCATATCTAAGGAGATGATTCAGGTTTTGGGTTTGAAACCTATCCAAGGAGACGCTCGACAACAATAGTGGTCAGATGATGACATTAGAGATATTACAATTGGCTCCCTCAAACCCGACTCGGCAAGGAATCTTTATGATACTAGAGTGAAACCCTCCAGTTGTTCTATTAATGGGTCCTCATCCTCTTCTAAGTGGCACCCTCATGGTGAGTAGGGAATGATCCCTCCTCCTTTTTTGAGTGGCACCCTCTAGCCAGGCTGGGCATGGGTCCTAAATGATACTAGTGTGAATCCCTCCATTCGAGTCGGGCATGGGTCCTCATCTTTTAGGAATGACCTTTTGGCTATGAGGATTAGTGAAGAATATGTGGTTTGACAAACAAATTGACTCATTAGAAAGAGGAATGATTTACGCATAGAGGAGCATACATATAATTCGAACGAAAACCATGAGGGAAAGATAATGCCGCTTAAATAGGATAATATTAAGGTGTGGTGATTGAGTCCCTTTGACATGAAATTCTCTATAGACATGAGGGCTGTTGGGAATCATAGGTGGTTACTCCATGAACTGTTGGTGTCTCTTTTCTTCAACTGAGTTGTGAGATGGAGATCCCCTTGCTATCATGTTTGGTCTTATTTGACTAATCATATATATATATATATATATATCCTATTTCAGTACCCACTCCATGGGTTTTGGATACTCTCCTTCTAGGAGAGGTGAAGACGTGTGGGATAGGCAATGTGATTTATGTGTCAATATTACCACATTTGGATGAGTATAATATCCAACTATATGTAGATTAGACTCAAGGAGAGTTTCATCTTCTCACCATTCCTATCTCGTTGTGTTCAGATGATCTTATATCACTCTCTTTTCGGTTAGCTGTACTCTCTTTTACTGTACGATGTTCTATCTACGTCCCCCCTCAATATTACATCTTTTTCTTCTCCCTTGAGCCTTTGGAGATTTATAGAAATTATTTTTTATACTCACCCCAGATTGGAATTTTCCTAGACATTGTGTTCCCATGAAGATGATGAAAATGTTGACCATGTTATTACAGGAGATTTGGGAAAAAAGGTTTTTGGAACACCTACGATGGTCATAGCATGGGATCCAGGAGTGGGTATCTCTCAGCTATTTTACTTTCACACTATCTATAATGTTTTTAAATCTTATGGTTGGGTGTATATTATTCCATATTACACATTAGTTCACTTTAAAATACATTTACTTTTACAAATTATATGTCTATGCATACATGTGATATGTATATATATATCTGTGTTGTATCTTTTCATTTTTTCCTACTCATTTTTTGATGGAGTTGGTTTTTGTTGTGCGTATAGGAGCTTAGGAAAATTACTCTCAATGATTTTTATGCCTTAGGTTCATATTTCAATCCTTTGGCATTTGTTGGTACGCTTGGGGTAGTTATTACTCGAGACCCAGCATGGTTTGGGTTTTGAAAAAGTGGTATCACTGCAAGTTTTACCCTTGGGACATTTTATGGACATTTCCCTAAAAAGGTCTTGGTTGGGTTTAGGGAAAAAGTATCATCATATCATGAGGGTAGATCTCAGGCCAGGAATTCTAGTTATGTGTGACGACAGTCATAGCCATTCATTAAGACCCTAATTACATGTTTTCTAATTCGGCATGGTATGAAATTTTATGCAAGAAACGTTGGTACATGTATCATATAGGATTGAGTCATTGACTATATTTCTTATGTCAGCACACCATTATTGTTGATATATATATATATATATAATTTTTGACTGTAGTATTCCTTGATGGATTTTGTATGCCTCTACAATAACATCAAGACATGATATTAGCTCTGGTTAATTATTGAGATTCTGTGAGGGACAATGGCTCAGTTCATGAACCATCATATGATCCCCTTACTCATGGTCAGTTGGAAGAAACACCAAAACCTGTTGAGCTATAGACAACTCCAGCAGATTAGGATGAGGACAACCACAGGCTGAGGACATGCACAGGATGAGAACACTCTGTGAGTTTAGTGCTACATATTTCTAATGTTCTACGGTGAGACATATCCTTCGGAATTAGTGGTTTGGCTCGAGGCTGTGGTCCACCTCAATAGTATTGTTTGGAAACTGAAAAAATTAAATTGTGTATTTGGTATCCAACCTTTTCCCGGAGAAAAAAAGACTTTGGTTGACCTTGGTTATTTTGATACATCATGAGTCAACATCCTCTTTGAAAGACTTCCAGTACTAGTTTCATGAGGAGTAATATCACTCCTGCATATGATCTATTAGGATTTAGTTGCCCATAAAGATTCATTATGGTGTGATGATGGTGACTGAGTAGGTGACTAGGATCATAGAGCTTGCATGCTACTCTCTGGATATGATCCTCGACAGCTACATCAAAACACGGAAGTTTGCGCAGGGACTCCAAAAAAGAGATCTATGATAACATAGGACCCTTGTGCATCCCCAATGATGTTGAGGTTTTGGAGTAGAGATTTCTTTGGTACGGATTTTCTAGGGATGGTGGAAGTGGTAACAATGGAGCTTAGAAGTCTGAAACAACTATCAGGCATCAAATGATATGTTCTCAATGTAGGAGTCCTCCTTATAATCGGTCTCATGCACATTGTCATATGGGGAAAAGGTAGCATAGAGCTTGGGGAAAACATGTAGAGGACTACAGTTTTTCTTTTGATGGGATAGGTCACATGGAATAAGACTTCCTGACCAGACATGATGAGAACACCAAGAAGGACACATGTGGACTACCAGGGTAGAGACATCACCATGATAAAGGTGGCCCCCAGGGAGGATATACTGGTCGGGTAGCAATATGAGCAGGAGGTGGGGGATGTTGTAATGTGGTCATTCCACCACCACTAGGCCGCCTAGGTTAGGACCAAGATGATGCAAACTGGGGCTATGTACATCTACATGATTTAGATGTCTATGATCATCCTGAGTATGAGATGATAAGAGGTACTCCCATGGTATTTTCTAATTTTGGATGTATAGGTTTTTAGGAACTATGTGATGTACTCTATTATCCCTTCTACATTACTGAGGTTTTGATAGGTTGAGGCGGGGTGTTGGTGTAGCCATATTTCATTGTTTTATGAGATAACCTTAAAGAAATGAATAAGAGGGGTCTTCTCCAAATGAGAAGCATTTTTGTGATGCAAGAAGAACCTTGAGGAAGTTTTTGTTCCACCCAAAGTGGATAGTATAAAGTTGTGGGGGATGAGTCCCTCTTACCTTTCCATTTAGAATGAATTTGTGCGATGGAGTTTCAGAGTGGGTCCTGGGTTTTCCGATAGAGTTTTTCTGACTTCGCCTCCATTTGAATTATTTTCCTCTAGTGGGTTCCATAATGGAATTTTCTGGGGATTAATATTTTTACAAAAGTGTAAAATTTATTCTGGGAATGCCAAGTGATTTTCATTTCTTACATCTTCGGGTTGGACATGTTTACTCATATTCCTTGATCATTGGTACCTTCCATGCTCATTGTTAATATTGATACTATAGTTATCATGTACATGTTGAGGTGATGTTGAATCCATGAATATGACTATGTGACTCACTATGTGGTGTTGGTAGTGGTAGTCATTACCCTGATAATTTGGAGACACTACCTCAGTGAGATCACTTTGTGGTTTGTTTACACCACAAGATGTTTAAATATGTCTTCATCCAATGAGGCTTGAACATGAGACAATGATGATGGTTGGAAATTTTTACATGTATACGACTTTGAGATATTCTGTTCATTTGGAAATGGATATGTTGTATTATATTCCCTTAGCAGGAATTCCTAGGCACCCTTAGTGCAAGATATTTTAGAGATGTTTTCTTTTGTACAACTGACCCTGGTAGAGCTGGAGGGTTCAATTTTTCTTCAGTCGATGGTGATGAATCATTCATATCCCGATCATTTAATAAAGTCGCATTTATGAGGCATTGGATAATATATTTCATGACTAGATATCCTTAGATGTATTAACCTATGGGTTTTCTGAAGGAGGGAATCACGATACCCTATTCCAGGGAAAAATAGTGATTCCGATCATGACGTGGGATACATTGGTTCATTAGGGGCAGCAAACTATCCCTCAAGTTTTTTTAGGCCATTCAAGATCATTCTAATAGATGGAAAAGTTTCCCAGCACCTTCCCTTACATAAATAATAGGATTAGGAACACAAATTCTCCAACATGTCGTAGCTGAAGAGATGGGTTCATATTCCTATGCATGTCATTAACTATAGCAGACCATATGTGAAAAAACTATACCCTTTGTTTACATCCTGTTGTAGAATGGAAAATTTTCTTGTTTTCCATGGAGCTGGGGAGCCAGGTGTGATCCCATTATCCTGAATTGTTTCCCTAGTTTTTAAGAAGAACATGAATGGGGGAATGATATAGATACCCATAATTTTTACTTGTAATTTTTTGGAATTTTTTTAGCATATATTTTCATAGCTATGCACTGAGATTTTTTGTGATTCGGATTCCCAGTGTGTCCAGAATAAATTATAAAAAAAATACTTTTTATAATTTATACTATTCACTCAATGGAAACCTCATATATCTATAATAGTATCTCAAATTATAAATCCATGACTACACTTGAGTATGTAGAAAGGCGTTTACCATAGTATGATATAACTTTTGTCAGTGCGGCTCTTTTGTTGAAAAAGAAATAGAGGTAATTTTCATAAATAAAAGAATAAAATATAATTATATTACCTCAAATACCAAATAATATAGATTTTACATGGTGAACAAGATTTTGATATATGAGAATATCATTGAGTTTAGAATGGGGTGTTTTAACTAATCATGTCCTAAAGTGAGATGATCTGGGATGTTTGGATTTTACAACTGGTGGCAGCTTCCTATAAATTGGAATTTAAATAAATGAGCTAGAGTTATCTCACTTCTCTCAGGGATTTCGTATCTATGGCGATATACTTTTGAATATGTTTCGACATCCAAACATCATTATATGGTGATGAAAATGCAGGCGCTAGTAGATTAGTGCGCAATGAACACAACAGAGATTCCAAAATCAAGGATGTATTTATATTTCAGATTATAAACCACTTTGATTGAAGAATCTATTTAATATTTTAATGTATGATTAATTAGGATGCATTGATATTATTTATTGATGTCCAAACTAGAAAAAACAATTATATAATTGCTTTATCAATTGCTCGGTGTTTTGTGATCATTGCTTCTTCTTTGCGCTCTTATTAATTCTTCGATGATAACTTTTCCCCATGCTCAAATGTACTTTGATAATGGATAAATAATATTATCAAAAATGATTTCAAACAAATGAGTCTGGATCTATGGTCGGATTTGTGTATCAGGTTTTGGAGGAGGCACGACAGTGAGCAGAATAACTACCACCTTTTCTTCACCTAGAAAAATCGACAGTTCTTCGATAAGAGGCCACTGATGTGTATATCACATCATGGGGTATTTGAATCTTGTTTAGGATCTGTTTTTTTCCACTTCGGTGTCCTTGGTGGTTTGGGGAAGAACTAGAACGGCCAGAGAAGGCAGGCCGCACCGCGACGAAGAATGTGGGAGGCCCCCAATGACGATTGTGGCGCCACAACATTGAGGAGTCTTCTATGGTTGGAAGATGGTGTGCATGGGATGTGCTAGGTGAAGAGGTTGGATAGTGGATGGAAGGAATGCAATGTCAACTAGGATAGTTGGGGTGGGCCAGTCCCGGTGGTGTAGACCAACTAGAGTGGGATGGTCCAGCCAGAATGGGGCTAGTCAAGTCGAGATGAATCCAAACATTCGTAACTTCTAAACTATGAATATGTTTGATGCATTGTTGGCAGCGATTAGTTAATTTTATCGATGCAGACAATTTTTGGCCATTTTGAGAATTTTATTTCACTAATTGGTGGCCCTATGGAAAAAAATTGTCCAATAATAATGACAAGATATTTTTTAAAGAAGATTCCTTGGTCAAGGTACCGATGGAATGAAATCTATCAAATATATGAGAAAATACTATATAAATCTAAAAGAGGATATATTATTACAATAATTGGAATGCGCCCTATCCATGGATATTAATTTTCACCCCTTTTCTGGAAAGGCCATCCGCGACTTTGTTTTCCACTCGAAAGGAATGAGTGAAAATATGAATAATCATAGACAGATTTTGTAGTCAGTTGATCCATCAAGCTATGAGATTCCATGCAAGATGTAGATAACCATTTCAAAGGTCATTTACTATATTAGATGAATAACTTTTGATCAAAACTCTATTCATTCCCTTTTCAATAGTGATCTCCATGACAATAATGATGTTGTACATCTCTGCCTCATGGTAAGAAAAAAAAACCACATTTACCATAATCGTATCCAAGGATATTGCTATCATGGTAACTACAAAAAAATGTATCCTGATGGCCTTGGGTTTTTTTGAGGCTCCAACGACATTTATTTTGATCCATATAAGAAGGAGGATTTCCAAAATACTTATAAAAATCCTTTTGGATTTCTATATTTCCCTTTTAAAATGATCTGATGAAGGATACTGAAATCCTTGAAGGAGTTGTGGCATGTACCTCTTTTCACAATCCCAACAACCATGATCGTAGTACTGGTCTTTATTTTATATTCACATTGATTGAATGCGTTATATTTTTTGAATGATAGAATTTATTTCATACCAAATATTATATGGAAGTTAGGCCACTTTGACAATGAAATGATGTCTAATTTGGGCGGAGTCCTCCATATTAGTGAATCAATATATATGGTGTTGAATGTTTGTCTACACCAATCCATCCGAGATCAACAATGTTATATATGTAATTCCATAAAGCAGTAGAAGCAGCACAAGAAATGAATGGATGTTTAGAATCCTCTCTTTGTTGATTACATAGGAAACATCTAGAATAAAGATTAATACCAAACAATTGAAGGGTGCAATTAGAAGGAATTATATTATGAGAAATTCTCCAATTGATCGTTAATATTTAGTGTTTAATAAATTTTTTATAGAAGTATCTAAAC
Source organism: Viscum album (assembly GCA_963277665.1). Classification (NCBI taxonomy): domain Eukaryota; kingdom Viridiplantae; phylum Streptophyta; class Magnoliopsida; order Santalales; family Viscaceae; genus Viscum; species Viscum album. The sequence continues at coordinate 1,282,646,665 of OY728123.1, read as the reverse complement.
AATGATAAATATTTTATTTTTAAAGTTAAATTATGATTGTGAATGAGTTTTGATTTTATAATACAATTATGCGGAGGTTCCCAAAAAAGAAAATCCTCCATGTTGACAAAAGGGTAGATTTTAACAAACAGTGCTGATTTCATCAGGGAAATTTACTTCTGAAGCACTCATATAGTCATTAATAGAGAATTAAATATTAGTGGAAGGGGGACTATTGAATTCAGAAGATAGACATTCCATTTGTCCAACTAATACATTGGAGAAGATTCCTTATTAATAATCCATCTTTAGTCTGCTATGATTTTTCAGAACACGATTTTAATAGAAGACTAGATAGAAGGGATTATATGTAGGAACATGGATTTTCTACGAATATTATAGTTTAGACCTCTCAAGAAAACAAAAAACAATGTGTTTAATTAAAAAATGTTCCAAGTGAGTTTTTCATTGTGGGATTCATTAAAAATATTGAGGTTCTTAAAACCTAAACAACCATTATCCAATGGTGTGAAACACATTGACATGGTGATGTTGAGAAGTTTTCTTTCAATGGTGTTCAAAAATAAACGAAATTATTAATTCTAAAGTTTATTTTTTTGATCATACCCAAGGGCCATTTATACAAAATCAAAGAGTAAATTATTTTACACAAAATTTTGTATTTGATAAGGCAGATATGTCTACTCATAGATAAGGGTTTTCCCTTCCAAGAGGAGATTTGATTAGTGATATTGTCAATAATTTTGTAAAATTGATCGTGTTTAGGCTTTCCCCAAAAATAGAAACTCCAAGCTAAGTGAAGGGGAAAGATCCTTCATTCACTACATGTTCATTCAAAAAACGAGATTTCCTGAAAGGAGGGAAATTTTTTCCAAAGAAGATAGAACATTGATCCTAGTTATTTGATTGACCAGACATAATTTCATAGTGAGAGAGAACCACATTAACAATTTTTATTTTTATCCTATCCCATGAAGGAAAAGGATAATGTCATATACATACAAGAGATGTGAGTGGATAGTCAGTGTTCTAGTGGAAACGATAGGCTTGATCATTCCCTGCTCAACCAAGGTGGTAATATACATGCTAAGATAATCATCAGCAATAACAAAATGGATTCTAGAGAGGGGGTCTCCATCTCTTATTCCTCTGTAGCAATTGAAATATCCATTTGTAGAAACATTAATTAAAATAGACATGTGATAAGTTCACAATAGAGTTTTATTTATGGTCACAAAGGTACCATTAAAACCAAAATTAATGAGAACATTGATGATGAAATCCCAATAAAGTGTTTCAATGGATTTTTTGATATCAAGATTAGTGGAAATAAATCATCCTATTTTTTCTTTTTCAATAATATTGGTACATTCATAGGTGATGTTTACACAATCTCCTATATTTCGGAATTTGTGGAAGATAAATTGGTTCCAAGAGACAATTTTATTCCCAATAGGTGATAGTATAATATATAGAAATATATAAATTATTTTATAAACAGTGTTAATAATAGAATTATACCTAAATAAGAGTATTTTACGGGCATTACCAACTTTGGGGATTAAAGAGAGACATTGGAAAATGATACCATGAGGAACGTATCCATAATAAAAAAGGATCTCACTAGTTGACCAACATCATTTTGGAAATTTTCCAAATTGCACTAAAAGAAAGAATTAGTGAATCCATTAGGACCAGGGGTGATATCGGGGATTCATCTAAAAAAACATCTTTCATATCATGATCTATAGGTACACTCATTAGAAAATATTTATTATTGTCTAATACCATTCATGGAATGATAACATTGTTTATGTCTTTATTAAGATCAGTACGATTGAAGATATTTTTACAATAGGAAACCACATTTGATGTTAAATTCAGTCATTATTGATAATGTCGTCTCCGAAATTAAGAAAGGTAAGCTGTCAGTTATCATTTCTTGTTATTTGATTTTCATGGTAACATTTGGAGTTTTTGTCATTATCTATGTGCTAGTTATTATTAAATCTTGTTTTTTATGGTCTTATAATTAAGTAAAGAGAGATTTATGGTTAGTAATTAGATCAAATTAGTGATTCAAGTCCATCATAATGTCAAAGTTAGTTGTTTCCCCTGGAATCTGATTGAGGGAATTCCCAAAAGACTCAATTTCAGGATAATTGGTTTTTAATTTGTTTTTTCTCCAAATTTTTAACTTTTCCATAATAAGTTTTATCTTCATAGAACATGAAAAATGCATTAGTGTCAAAATTATTCAAATTCCATGTGTCTCTAATCATGCTTTCAAGATCAAGGATTGGTTTCCAAGAATTAATAAATCTAAATGGATAAAGGGTCTTGTAGAATCTTGAGGTTAGCCTCAAAGGAATTGGATGATGACTGGAATTGAGATAATGAAGATTAATACTAGAGATCATGTTTCAATTATTAAGGGAGTGTTTTTTAGTGGAATCTATACCTAGTATACTAGCCCTGGTTTTAGTATTCTTTCATCCATACCAAGTATAGTTGGTACCCAATAGATTAATCTAAATGATATTATTATCTTTTATACAACATTAAAATTCTCTAGAATTGATGTTTGAGTTTGAAGGGTCTATTTTTTAAATGTGTCCAATGATAGCATTAAAATATCCAATGATGATCCAAGGGGATTGTATGTTATTATATAAATAAGAAATGTTATGCAAAATGGATCTTTTATCTAGGTAATGATTATTGTAATAAACCGAGGTAAAAAATGTGAGAGTAATGAATAATTAAATCTCTAGTGAATGATTTATTATCAATGTTAAGGATATATATATATATATTACTTATAGAGAAATTAGAAAAGGCCCCAATGAGAATCAAAACAACTATTGTTATAAGTGGAAATAATAAAATTATCGTTGAATTATTCAAAACCATTGAAGCAAGAAATATAATTGACCTTGGGATCAAAAATTTAAAATATCAAAGGATTATGATTTTAAATAAATACATTAATGGTTATGATGTTGTTAGGGTTATAAACACCCAAACATATAAAATTTAATATATTCATTTATAATTACATTTGAGAAATCCCACCCCCACTTTCTTAACTCTAATGATTCTTCTCTAAGTGGATTTTTAAATTTTTTTTTGTGATATTTTAATTTGCACATGCATGAGCTCTTGTCATGCAGAGTAGTGGAGTGGTTAGTGAGAATAATAGTATCCTCTTTACCAAAATGTTCATATGACATTTTGAAATTTTTAATTGCCAATTTTTCCCCAAATTATGCTAGTGAGTTGCAAGGCTGATGCTTATTTTATAGAAAGGTGTAACCTTAGAGTATTTGAGGGTCCTATGTCTAGAAAATTCCCTTCATTTTTTGAAGTTACATGTAATTTTATTCAACATGCATGTGGTTCGTGGTATTTTATTAAATTAGTTGAGTGTTTCGACCTAGTTTCTGTATTGGATCCCTTTCCTTGTTGACATATAGATTGTTATTCTGATGTTCTTTTGTAACATTGTTAAGTGCATCATGGGTGGAATTTATTGTACCTTGTTGTGCATTAACACCCTTTACATGGACCTTCTGTTTATTTCTAGAATTTGAGTCTCCAGTCCATACGACATATACATAGACAGTGTTGTTCGAATCACAATTTTTTTATTATCTAGGTGGCTCCCCACATTTTACAAATTATCTATCTTACTATCTTTAATCAATTCGGTTCCAAGTACTAGATACCAAGTTTCCATGGATGTTTTGTGAGGAGTTTTAGTGGAATCAAGACTAGAAGATGAGGAGTGTACAACAATGGAGGTTTTCATCATCTTACTATTTTTTCAAACCTTCTTAGGATAGGTGAGATCAATTTCCACAAGGCCTTGAGTATTATGGTAGGAAGTGTCCACCATCTTACCATTTTTACTAACCTACATAAGGGAGGTGATTTGGGTTGTCACAAGTTTAGGAGAAGTGTTGAAGAAAGTTGAATTACCTAATAAAATAGGGTAATGTCATCCCTCAGTTGAGTTAGTACTCAAATCAATAATAGGGACATAAATATTCTATTCATCATTGTAATCCTTAATAGTTTGTCTAAAATCCTCTACATACTCATTCTATTGGACAGTATTTAAAACCGTTGTTATAATTTTATTAGTAATAACACGTTCCTCATATTCCTACTCATTATTTTTCAACCATGTCAACTCAAGATTACCTATATAGGCCCTTTGATAAAGATGGATAACCTATTTTCTTTTTTGATAACACTTTTTTTTTCAAATTTAGATCAGGATTCTAATATAAATTTCTTATGTATTTCTTATTATTTCTATCTTATATCCATTCCTTATCTGTTTAATTTTGAAATTGTTTCTTAACAACACTATAATTCATTATTGAGTTCCCAATTATCATGCAGTAATCGCGAAGGGTGGTCTATGCACATATTCCATTCATAACTTACTATTGTAATACTTTTCATTGAAAGCAATGAAATGAGTAAATTTTATTTCATGATTAACCTCTAACAAGAATCATGAATATTAAACCTAATCACCATATAATTTTCTAAGTAATATCTTGAGAGGTAATCCAATGAAATTTGTGAGGTCATTAAGTATTTTTGGTTTCCAAAAGAACCCATTAAGGCCATGTAATTAGACCCAGATTTGTGCTGTGGAGTTTATGTGGGTAAAAATATATTAATAATAATCACAATTAGACAGACGAAGTGGAAAAGACTTCAACTGTATGATTCCATGTTTCTAGGCCGAGTCTAAATTCATTAGAGAGTACAATATAATGTGAATGTACCCTTAACCAATGGGGTAAAGTATCCAATTGATTGAGCCCCATCAGTGGGTGATTCTCTGTTTGAGTTCAACTACTAGCAGTGGATTTTCCACTATAAGGTAATAGTTTCATCCATTTATACAAAACATACACATTATCTGTCTCTAATGCTGCAATTCAGAATTAGCATCAAATACAAAGCCTCTATCATCAGGTTTTTAAACCATGGGGTCATCGAAGCAGAATCTTTTGGAATATCCAAACCCTTATGTGCTTCCGAAAAAGTTATCTCTTTGTTTGTATGGATTGAAGCTTGAAAAACATTTTACAGGGTCTCTTGATATGATTGTAAGTGTGGGTAATTCCACTCGAATGATTTCTCCAAGTTAGGATCAAAAGAGTCCTTATGTTTCTAGATTTATGAGATCGGTAACCAGCCATTCTCAATCTTCCATGAGGTAGGGTTTCATGGAATCCTTCCCCCACACCCAAATAAATAAATGATATTCATGAATTTTCTCAAATAAATTACCATTAAAATTGAATAGTGAAGATAAATAATGTGGCCTATAGGAATAATGATGTTGGAGAGCACCCTAAGAGGAGACATTTTGTTTTATTGGATAATATTCTAAGGAAATTTAGTGATAACAATAATATAATAATTATTGTTTGAAATTTTTTGTATCATATGTTCCTTCTGAATCTGATTTCCAGTCGACGCCTGGTCAGTGGAGTTGTGAAAATGACATTTATGTTTTACTTATTAAGACTAGTTTCTGGTGATGAAAAAAATTGGATGTGCTGCACCCATGGTGACAAGTTCGGGTGTTAGAGGTGAAATGTGAATTTTTCACTTGGTGTCTGTTTTGGGAAAATGAATAGCCAATATCATGTGTTTTCCTATGAGAATCACAATAGTATGATCCATATGATGTGATATGGGATCAAGGAATGGGCCCCATGAAACACTTTTCATGCACAATGTAATACATTGAATCTTCTTCACCATGTGACCATTTAAAATGAATGAATATTTGATCATGTGTGAATATCCACTCAGATCTCAACAGTGTGACCCGTTTCGTTATTTAGGGCAATTTGAGGAGGCATGTCATTGAAATTATGTTTGATCCCTTCATACCAACAATTACCATCATGGGATCATTTCCTTTTTGTCACATATGCCATGTACTCTGGGAGTACAATGGAATACCTAGGGTACTGGTTCAATGTTTGGTGCTAAGGTATGGATAGGTACACAACCCAATGATCTAGAGGGGTCACACATCTTGTGGTCCCCTCACGCATCGGGTACCCCATTATGAATCTTATACAAATTGTACTGCCTTCTGAACTCATATTGTTTCCTATGAATAACCTTATCTGAGTGTTTTTATATATAAAACATGATGATTCAATTAGTACTATCTTTTGATATAATATATGAGATGTTATAATCATGACACTTGTTTAAGGTGATTCTCATTTTTTTGGGAGTGATACTTATCAGAGTTGATGCTCGACAAAAACAGTGTTCATAGGTTGACAAGAGAAACATTAATATTGGAACCCTCCATTCAATCTGAGAAATGGACCCCAATGATATAAGAGTTTCACCCTATAACTGGGCTGGTCATGGGTCCTCGATTACAGTAGAGTAGAAACCACTAGCTAGGATGGGCATGTGGATTTAACCTTGAGGCATGGCTTTTTGACTATGCAGATCATTGACAATACATGGTATTTCATACCATTGGAATCGCGAGAAATAGGGACTCTTTTCCCACTGAGACACGTCCTTGTGAAATGTCCTAAACCGTGACAGTGAGACAACGTTACCCAAATTAGATAGTATCAATTTGTTGTGATTGATTCCTTTTAACATTCTGTTCAGATTAGACATGAGGGATGATGAGAATCGTAGGTGGTTCCTCCTGGAACAGATGTTGACTCTTTTCGTTGAAAAAGTTGTGAGATGGAGATCCCATTAATCTCTCAGTTGGGATTCTTTGACTAATAACACACACACACTCACACATATATATCCTGATTAAGTTCCCACTCCTTGGGTTTTGGTTACTCTCTTTTCGGGTGAGGTGAAGACATGTAACGCATGTCACCTGATTTATGTTCTTAACTTCTCATTATTTTATGAGTATACAATCCTACCATAGGTAGTGAATACTTGAAGATAAATTCAACTTCTCACCATTTCTAGAACCTTCTATTTTGATGAACATACTTCACTCTATTGTTTTGTAGATCTGTACTATAATAAACCAAGCTCAACATATATAGACATTTCATTTCTTCTATGGAATTCTTAATACATTAAAAAATATATTCCGAAATACATTATTATATCAGTGTCTTTGGAAACAAGGAACATAATCATCAAACTTGGTGAATGATCTTCATCAAATCTCATAAATATCGTCCCTTTTTTTATTACTTATAACATTTCATTAAATACTAGGTAAATGAAGATATAAAAAGGGTGAGATGAAATGCTCAATAAGGGTAAAAATGTTGAACATAAAACAAACCAGAAATATAATAATGTAAAATATGAACATAACATTTAAATGTCAAAATCAATAATAATAAATCTTGGTAGTACATAAGGAATTAATTACAGGGGAACATTAACCATAATAAAATAACATTGAAATAAATAATAAAATTGTGAAATAAAAATAAGAACATAATATTATTTCCATAGTATCCATGGATTTTTTTCCAAGACCTTGTTAGTGGATAAAGTCCATTACTCAATCGACTTTACTTGTTGTTCCCACAAATTTTCACTAAACCAGTTTTAGGTGTCATTCTATCCCTATATTAGTGAACAAGATTTACTTGTCATTTAAATAATGTCTATATGATGAGATATAAATATTTACCCAATTCATTGGAGGGAGATATAGGTCCCCCAATATCATAATTAAATCATTATTACATGTGCCACAAAAACTTAAATAATTCATCATAGCATAACCCAAGAAATAAAATGGGTTTCATCAACATCTTTCCTTCATAACATAATCCATATTAAATATCATTTTTTCATTACCAAAATAAAATAATATTATTAGTTGGGATATAAACACAACCTTATTTATTAGAGTTGTTTTATATGGAATTTTTGTTAACAAAATACTTGACCTTAATTCTTGAGAAAAATATCATTTTTTCTTCAAAAATGTTTTCTTTTCTGAAAATTCCATGAATTTTTAAAAGAAAAAAAATTATTTTAAAATTAACAAGAAATAGTTTATAGAAATATTCATTGAAATAATACATCATAATACTATAAAAATTCATTTATTCTGTATATGTTTTAAAAAAATCCCCTCATACGTTTTCTAGAAAAGTCAAAATGTGCCTCAAATCGAATAACATAAAAAGATTCCTTTCATACTGTTTAATAAAAAATGAACAAAGGGTAAAATTAACTTTAAAAAGTTGTATAATAATATAAATAATATAAAATAATTATGAAAAATGGATTTGGATGATAAATATACCCCAATAAATACTTACGTATAAACGATCATTGATAAAACAAAGATCGGAAAATTATCCCTAACCATAGTTCTGATTTCTTTTGTATCTAGCTGAAACTATTATATGGTGGATTTAAACATATTATAAAATTTCATTAGAACTATAATAATATCTATGATATCATATATTTATCATTTATGAATTTATATTACCTGTTTATTTTTTAATTCAATGTTAATGCAACAGTTTGGGTTATAATTCTTTATTTGTCATACATGTTTGGAATTTTTATTAATGATCTTGACATATAGTTCATGATTTAATTGCATCCATAATATAAAATATAATTTATATATCATAAATATTTATAATATAAATATATATAATATATATAGAAATTAAATGTAACACACCGTTCATAGAGACAATAGGTCGTAAGTACGCATGAACGTTGTTTCTGTTTCCTTATTGAATTGAATGGAAGCAAGTAAATGAAATACAAACATATATATATATATATATTAGAATTATTATTCCATTTTTTTAATTATTATTTATTATATATTCTTTCTAATGATTCTTGAATCGATAATGTGACGTATTAACATCATCATGTCGTGGAGACTGTAAGTCGTACCGACACACAAGCAATGATATCCCTTCCTTGATGGTGAAATGGTATGGAAATGGATGTTGTACGAATTATAGACAAATAATATCCTGTTATATTTATTATTTATGTCATTTATATTCACTATTATACACTTAAAAATAAATTATAGATGAAAAATATTTGACCCTATGACATGGTGATGGTAAGTCGTACGTACGCACACATGGTGATATTGTTTTTCATATGATGGATAAAAGGATGAATATGGTTGTTCCAAAATCATAACAACATATCATAATATAGTATAGTATGGATTTATTTTATTAATATGGTAACTACATTTAAAGAGTATATAAAATAAGAAAAGAATTTTTAAAGAAGGGATAACACTATTACCTCATCTTCAGATGTCTAGATTGATTTTTCCCAAAGGACTCCTTAAGTTAGTTTTCTGCTCAAAAAGTTTCCTCTATGATTAAGTAAGGGATGTTTGGATGAAATTTTTGTTGGTTTTGGATTAGACAAATGGGAGGTGTTAATAAAAGAGAAGGGGGAGTGCCCTCTAATGGGAGATGTAAGGGGCACTTTAGGAAAGTCTTTAAATTTGTTTTATCATAAATTTAGCTTTGATTTATAATAGTCGCAAACAAATTTATTGTTACGATAAGATTATAAAGGGTAGAGATCCCCTCATCCAATATGTTTTATACAAGTTTATATAACAAAATTATCCTTATTATTTTTCTTTAACCCTTATTTAAATAATTTATCTCTTGTAATGTCTTATTCTATTTTTATACAAATGGGTTATATAGATACAATTAAATGTCAAGAGAACCTAAACATTCATTCTATTCTATCAAAACCATCATGGAATCTAGTTTCACGACCGAAAAACATGTGATCCTCATTGGAAATGTTTTAGGTGAGTCCTCACCTACGGCTCTGGGTAAAGTCCATATTCGGAAAAGCGCCAACATGAATTCCCTTGTACCCTCAGAATTAGAAATTTATAGGAAAAACAATATTCCCATGAATATGCTGCTCAAATGGTTTTGGAAGGCAATACAATGTTTGACAAAGTATCTTCTTGGAAGAAAATTGCTCTAAGAAATATGAACATGTGCAATATGTCACAATAGGTCAAGCCTACTATAATGGACTCGAGAACACCTTCTCTTATTTAATTCATTCATTATATATACGGTTCTCATGTTATTGATAAAATTTTTAGTTATGATAACTCTGAAAATCTATTTATCACAATTTTTTTTATCTTGATATATTAATTAACATGAATTATATGGATTCAACTTCGAATGACTCTCATAAGGATAATACTAATGAAAGTATTGCAAATGGCCCCTACTACTTTTAAAAGTGTTAAATAATAGAATACAATATCAAATAATGATCAAAAGGATATAAAATATTCTTGGAAAATGGGCCCTGATAAAAAATGGAATTCTAAGTCCAAAATTAGGTCTAAATAAAGACTATTTTTGGAATTGTTAAGGTATTTCCAACTCTGACACATTTACTATTATAAAAATAATGGCTAAAACTCATAGTCCAATTTTGATTTCTATTACTGATCCCAAAATTAATATTCCCTCTATGTAAACTCACTTTTACCAGAATATTTATTTTTTATAGGTGCAACAAAAAGCTCCTCCTATATTGAGTCACTCTGGAATTTATCACTATTATCTTTACAAAATGTTAATATTTTTCATATTTATGAGAAATTATTTACATGCAACATTACTATTGATGGAACTCTATTATTATGATCTTTTGTTTATGAAAGGAATAGATTACATAATAATATGTCTCCTTGGATGTAAATAACCTATTTAGGAATTAATATTAATACTCCTTGGTTTTTAATTGGGGAAATTAATGCTATACTTTTCTCTAGTGAGGATAATGGTTTGTCTCATAGATACTATTTCCAAAAGGGAATTTAAAACCTCTAATGAAGTGGAAAATATTTTAGAAACTAATCTTATTGTTGAGAAATTAACATGGTATAGAATGCATTACTGTATATTGTTCTCCTCTGTGTTTAATAGAGACTTCAGGAATGTCCCGTCATTAGAAAAATGGGACACTATCCCTATCACCAGCCTCTAGAAGCTATACTCTGACCACCATTACATTATAGTCATCATCTCGATCAAAATTATGAAACCATCACCACCTTTTATGTCTAACAATGTGTAGTTTTATGATATTGATTTCACTACTATTTTCATGGATTTATGGTCTTCCATGTCTCACTATTATGATGAATTTTCTTATACTATCATGTTAAAACACCTCAAACAGACTCTTAGAGTTTGGTACAATTCTAATTCCATAAAAATTTACACTTACATACTTAATCATGAGGATGAGATCTATAAAATTTAATACAATAACACATGTTCTAATATTCAACGTCAACATGACTCATGAAATAAAAATTTTGGTTAAACAAAACTCTTTTCTCACCTTTAATGATAAAATGTGGATAGTGACCTTCAAAATTAAATGGTTATCATATGGTGATTAAAATACTATATTCGACATCCCTCTTCACTGAGTTCTGAATGCTTCTTGATGGTTAAAATTTTTTCTAGATGGGGACATTGTTTTAAACAATAATTATGATATTTCAAATCATATTTTCCCTTACATATAATCAATCATCAATGGTCCTAATAAAAATAATGATATCTTACATTATGTCATTCCAATCGTGGTCAATGATGATGTTAAAACTTTCATTTTAAATATTCTTCTTGAGCATGAAATTAGAGACACTGCCTTTAATTTTAATCCTAATATTTCTTAGAGTACTTATGATTTTAATAATGGTTTCATTGAACTTTATTGGAATGTTATACAATTTGATCTTTACAATCTCGTTCAATATTTAGTTTCTAATGGTTTCCTTCCTCAAGAACTATATTCTCGATCTATTTCCTTGATTCCAATAGTGAAAAATACTTCTGATATCCATTTGTTTAGGCTCATTTCTCTCATTAACACCCTATACGATATCACCACTAAAATCATTGCTAATAGACGTTCATGAAGCATGGGAAAAATTATCTACTGGATCCAATTTTTTTTATTAAGAGTAAATCCTTAAAAGAATACATTTGAATCTCATATAACTGAATCAACTCTTTAAACAAATGTAATATAGATGGTAATATTTCAATGACACTTGACATTAGAAAATCCATTTATACCATGGATTGGAGATTTATCTTCACTATTCATCAAGGATTTGGATATAGTGACTCCTTTATCATTACAATAAAAACCAGGTTCAAGTTATCCTCTATTTACATTATGGTAAATGGGTCTCCCAAAAAATATTTCAATTTCACAAAAGGTGTTAAGAAAGGGGACCCCCTCTCAGACATTCTTTTATCTGTTGCATAATAATTCTTCATTTCGTTATCACTCATCTGGTGGATCCTACCAATTCTAAGCCCTTCCATGTTTGTAGGAATGTGATTCCTCCTACTACTCTGTTATTAGTTGATGATATCATTATTTTCCTACAATGTGATAAATAAAATATTCGAAACCTATAAAATTCACTCTCTCACTATGAAATGTTTTCTGGACAAATCACTAGTCAGAAAAAATATTGTATCTTTTTTTGGAAAAAACATTCCTCCTAGCCGGAAATGGAACATTATCAGTGACTTAGGCAAAAATAAAGGTTATTCTCCTTTTATATATCTTGGTGTTCCTATTTTATCTGGTAGACCCATATCCTATGACTTTTCTATAATAGTAGACCATGTTATTAATAAGATATATTCATTGAAAGGTAAATCGCTCTCTATGGAAGCTAGCATATGCATGTTCAAATATACAATTGATTCTATCATGGTTATCCATTATATCCTATAAATATCATGTTTTTATGATAAAAACATGAATATCTCAATAAATAATTTTATTTGGAAAGGTAGCACTATGGAAAGAAAACTTGTGACATCCACTGGTCGACTTGTTGAAATCATATTAAAATGGGTGGTATTGGCATAAAAATCTTAAATATGTTAATGAGTATCTTCATGCAAAACTCACATGGAACCTTCTTTATAACAATTTTTATTCTATTTATTTTTTAAAATATAGATTTATTAGCAATCGTAAGGTTAGAATTATGAATTTCAACAATTATTCAATCTGGATATCCATTAAGCATATATTTTTCCAATATTAGGAATAATTCCAGTGTATGGTTTCCATGGTTTCCCCAATGAATTACTCATTGGATAATGGTACCGGAATGCCCTTAATTTTTATGATTCCTCTAGATCAAACACCTAATAATACCATCTATGAAATTATATATATTATAAATCCTAAAAATAATCATATCCATGAATCTATTATGCATGCTATTGAAAACTACCGATTCTCAACCACTGATGACTTTTTAATTTGCGAGCCATCTCCCAATGGAATACATAAATGAAATATTATTATAATAATTATTTTTTTAATTATGAAATTTATTTTGTAAGGTTAAAATATTTTTACAAAAATTGCATAAAACCTTTTTCATTCATTATTATTTGGAACCTTTCTCACAAAAGAGTTCCCACAAAGAGGTTCTATCATTCATTTGGAATTCAACATTGCTATAAATATAGAATTTTCAACCAAAAAAGAGAAGATTCTAATAATCTCTTTCATTCTTGTGCTATTACTTATACTCATTGGAAATATATTTCTTGATATATTTCAATACAAATGGTTTATCATTAACTCTATCAACTCTCAACTAATGTGTTTTTCAGAAATGGAAAGTTCTTAATAAATTACGAACCATTTCTTTACTATTGTTTCTGAAATCCATCTTGTGATCTAGATTGATAGAAATGCAATTATTCATAACAATTACCCTCTCAATGATAATACATACTATATGCAGATCATTATTTCCGTACGTGAAGCTGCATTATTGAAAATGGACATTGCAACCACACTATTGATGAATTTTTTATTTTGTGACATCTCTAGACTCATAGAATCTATTTCCAACCTCATCACACATTTGATGATTTATTTAGGGATCCTCTTCCAGGATATATTTATGTAAATATGGATGGTGCATCAAAAGTAAATCTGGGTCTTTCCGGTTGTGGACCCATCTTCATAAATAACTTATGTTAGTTCCTTAGATGCTTTCTTTGTAGCGGCAGAATTCACTCCCCTCTTTAGGATGAAAATTTGAATTTGATACATGATATTACTATCCCCAATCTATATGTTTATAATGACATATGGATTTAAAGTGATTCGTCAACCATAGTGCAAGCGATTTTGAATGGGGTGATACATCTTGAATGGCCAATAACTACCCATTAAATGGATTTCATCCTCTCACTTATCAAAATCAGTTACATTATCATTCATGTTTATCATGATGAAAATATTTTTGCATATGGACTTGATAATAAGAGAGTATATCAAGGAATTTCTAGGCATTATTATCTACCCAATGATCTTTTCCATCTTTACAATAAGGATTATAAAATGATTCAATATTTTAGACTCTAGTAACCTCTTTCATTTATAATATTTAGGCCATAGTTGATGGTTAAAAAACTAATTTATATAAAATAAATAAAAATGTAAATGAAATTTTTAAAATTAAATAAAAAAGTAATTGGATAAATCATAGATTTATAGGACAACTACATCCTTTAATAAAATAGTATTTGTTTTAAAAACACATTTTTGCAAAATTTGACACTATTTAGTAATTGATTTTTGATAATGTCAAACAAAAATTATTACATAGAAACAATGGATTTAATTCATCCCTCAAATGCCAATTTCATCCAAAAATGTCATTTATGAAATAAATATGTTAAAATTAAATTTATATTTATATTTATAATATCATTTAATTGAATATTTCATTAATAAGGTAGTCATCACATCATTGTCTCATAAATAAATTTAATTATTTAGTTTCTGAATGTTATAAATAAAACACAATGATTTATAATTTTCTAAAAATTTATAATGACTATTTATATTCCAATATATCATTTATATAACCCCACATAGAAATGTTTAAGTACAATGATATAAGTTTATGTTGTATTTCCCTTTACATTAAATTAATAATTATAACATGCCATTTCGAAACCCAAGTGGTTATAATATTAAGGAAATTAAGCCTAAGGGTTTTCTATTTCTCCTATGATCCATCCAATAAAAATAGAAATTAATCTAGGGTTGTTTTATGTTATTATAATATTATTTTTTACCCTTATTTACCTGATTTATCCTTTAACCATGGTACATAAAAATAATTACTGAAGTTACTATTCATCATGTCCCAAATTAAAAGGTGCTTATTTACACAATATGGACCTTATGATTCCAAATATTCAATCAATATTTCTAAATTCAATATATATTAATTCCCAAGATTAATTTGAAATTAATTCATTTTGTCAAAACCGGAATGTGGGTTTTTAAGAAGTAAAAACATTCAAAAGATTGACATGGGTTTATGCCAAATTTAATTGTCGAATTATATCCAATGAAAAAGATTAGATTAAATGATAGAATACTAATCCAATTAAACTTTAAAACCAATTAAATATATAATATAACTACAAAAATAAATTATACGAAAAGGCTGTTTTGAAATAATGTGTATTATTTTCACTATTCCATAGAAATGAATTTTTTCAGAATAATACCAAAAATTAAATAAAATAATTTTTTATCTCCCACATCTAAATTAAAATTTTATTTATATAAAATATAATATATAAGAGTGTTAAAAACTATACTACACGAAAACTTCCGTTTAGCGGCGGTTTTAAAAACCGCCGCTAAACGCGTTTCGAGCCGCCGTTTCGCGGCGGTTTAGAAACTACAGCGAAAAAACCGCCGCGAACTGCCATAATTTTTTTTTATTTTATTTTTTTAAAATTTTATTCGAGGATTTGCAGCAGTTTTTTAAAAAACCGCCGCGAAATAGCGGCGGTTTCGGTAAAACCACCGCGAAATGAAAGGAAAAAATAAAAAAAACACGAGAAACACCGAAATCACTAAAACGACCCTATCTTTTGATCCGGGCGTCCGTTGGAGCACCAAAACTAGTCAAATAGAAGATAATGAAGAGATATAGTGGCACATATAATCAAAACCATGAGACTGTCTAAGGTGTAGATGATATTAGAGTTATAAGAATGTTAAAAAAAAGTATCCACCTTCAAACGGCCATAACTTTCGCTCCGGGTGTCCGTTTAGACTCTACTACATATTAAATCGATGCCAGCGAAGAGATCTACACACTAGATTGAGACAAGAAAGCTTCTATCGTGTTGTTTGACCCCAGAAACCCCTCCAAAGGCCTCTGAAACCCAGTTTATGTCACCAGTGTCCTGTCGAACTTGTCTTCAAACGGACCTAACTTTCGATCCAATTGTCAGTTCAGACACCTCCACCTGCCAGGTCATAGCTCGTTCCTTGAGCATAAGTTTGACTGGTCGCGGCAACCACATGAACTCTTGAATCATATATTATGGCCTTTTAGTGGGTATCGGTTTTGTTATGTTTTTCGATGCCTCGTTTCTAGCACCCGTTCCCCGTCAGCTTTTTTTTTAAATGGTCATAACTTCCAATCCGCATGTCTATTCAGACTCATTCACCTATCAGGTCGAAGATCATTTCAGGTTCATTGATTTGACAGGTCATGGATCTAAAACGGACTCTCGGATCATAAGTTATCTCCATTAATGTGAGTCCAATGTTTTTGTATCTTTATGACCGTTTTGACAGGTTTTAACGGTTGCTCCATTTATTACTGTTTATTTGGGTTTCCTTAACTTTTTATCTTTATCAATGGTTTTTTGTTGGTCATTATGATGATTATGTTTAATTATTAAGGGGGTTTCCAGAGTTGTCAATAGTTTTCATGCGTTCTCAAGCGTTCACATTCTTTCGAATGCCTCATTCTTCATTTGTTTCTCCATCTGTTTTCATGCGTTTTCATGATTTTTCATCCCTTACCACGTCTTTTCATTCTTTTGTATGTGTTTCCTTTATTATTTATTATTTATTATTTATTTATTATTAATATTTACTAATTATTTATTATTTATAAGTTATGTTTTATTTTTAATTATATATTAGTACTAATAATAATAATTATAATAATAATATTTTTTTCTGGTTATTTATATTTATTATTTATATTTATTTATTATTTATTTTGTATTTTGTATTTTTTATTTTTTTATTTATTTTTTATATTTATTTATTATTTATTATTTATATTTATTATTTGTTATTTATTATTTTTTATTTATTATTTATTATTTATATGTATTTATTATTTATTATTTATAAATTATATTTATTTATTATTTATTATTTATTATTTATATTTATTATTTATATTTATTATTTATTATTTATTATTTATTATTTATTTTTGTTAATTATTTATATTTATTATTTATTTATTATTTATTATTTATTATTTATTATTTATTATTTATTTATTATTTATTATTTATATTTATTTATTATTTATTAGTTATTATTTATTATATATTATATATTATATATTATTTATAATTTATAATTTATAATTTATAATTTATAAAATTTAATTTATAATTTATAATTTATAATTTACTATTTATATTTATATTTATTTATTATATTTATTTATTTATTATTTATTATTTATTATTTGTTATATATATTTAATTATTATTTTTTATTTTGTATTTATATTTATTTATTATTTATATTTATTTATTATTTATTATTTATATTTACTTATTATTGATTATTTATATTTATTTATTATTTAGATTTATTTATTATTTATTATTTGTTATTTGTTATTTATATTTATTTAATATTTATATTTATTTACTATTTATTATTTACTATTTATTATATATTATATATTATATATTATTTGTATTTACTTATTATTTATTAATTATATATTTATTTATTATTTATTATATATATATATTTATTATTTATATATATTTATTATTTATTATTTATTATTTATATTTATTTATTATTTATTATTTATTATTTATATTTATATATTATTTAATATTTAATATTTAATATTTAATATTTAATATTTAATATTTAATATTTAATATTTATTAATTATTATTTATTATTATTTATTTATTATTAATTATTAATTATTAATTATTAATTATTGTTTATTGATTATTGATTATTTATTATTAATTTTTATTTATTATTTATATTTATTTATTATTTATTATTTATATTTATATATTATTTATTATTTATTACTTATTATTTAATATTGATTATTGATTATTTATTATTTATTATTTATAATTATTAATTATTAATTAGATATATTTATTTATTATTTATATTTATTTATTATTTATATTTATTTATTATTTATTAGTTATTATTTACTATTTATTTTATATTATTTATTATTTATTATTTATATTTATTTATTATTTATATTTATTTATTATTTATTATTCATTATTTATTATTTATTATTTATTATTTATTATTCATTATTTATTATTATTGAAATTATATCTATTATTTATGTATTATTTTTTTTTCAATTAATGTATATAAGTATATTAAATTCTGTTTATTAACCACATGACGAGCTTGTTGGAGTGGTGAAGTCTTTGAAAAATATGCAAGAGGTTATGGGTTCAAATCTCACCAAAAGCAGTATTTCTTTATATTGCATGGGCATGTGCATGGGTATGTGCATGATTTGTGCATGCATGGATAAATAAAGTAAATAAAGTAATACGAAATAATAAAAAAAATAAATTAAATAAATAAAATAAAAACAAAATAAATACAAAATAAAAAAAAATACAAAATAAATAAAAAATAAATACAATAAAGAAGATAAAGAAAATAAAGAAAAAAAATACGAAAAAAATAAATAAATTAATAAATGAACAATAAAAAATAAAAAAAATTATTAAAAAATAATCGCTAAATCATATATTGACGGTTTAAACTGCTACTAAAAACCACCGCGAATAGTTTCCTGACGCACGATTTCACTGCGGTTTTTCAAAACCGCCGCCAATCTATTAGCATCGATTTAAACCGCAGTTAAAAAAAACCACCGCTAAGTCGTGATTTTGCCGAAGTGCTATATTTGAAAAGGATTCCCAATTAAAAGGCAGAAAAACTACATTTTTTTAAAAATACTTATTTTATTCGAAAAAATAATCTTTTTTATATATCATGTCTTGAAAATACATATGTTGAATTTAAATTTTATATAAATTTAAAATGTTGTTAATAATTTCCATAATTTTTAGTTTACATCCCATTTTTATAATATATCATTTTTTAGTGAAACATGGTATTTCCTAAAATGCAAGCTATTTAGGAAGAATGGTCTTACATGTAACGTAAGCCAAGTAGTTGTTGTGTGTGGTGAAATATTCCATTGGTGTTTCTTATAACACGGTCCAATCAAAATTATTTTATTCATTGCTAAAAATCGATAAATAGTGTTTCTTGTATCATACACCAACTCAATGTTGTGTGTAATATTCGACAACTCAGCTTAGTATGAAAGAAATGTTGACATAGTGTGTTTGAAGATATAAATGAAAATTCTAATTTATTCAAAAAAATTCTATGTAAAAACATGGAGTGTTACACTATATCCCCATTAATATTAATTTATCTCTCAAAAGACATTGAAATTATAGATGTATTTCTACTTAAAATATTCATTCATTAAAACTCATATTATAAAAATAAATAATAATAATTTATTTAAAAAGGAATGATAGAAACATAAATAATACTTAAAGTAACTCATCGCTAGGTTTCCACATCGAAAAGCATCTGTGTGAAGTGAAAATGTATATAAGGAAGAAAAATCGAACCATAATGTTCTGATGGATAGTGATAGAGAATACAGTTTGGATAATGTAGACAACTAGAAATCCATAAATCTATGATGATTTAATGGGTAATATGATTCATTATATAAAATGTACTAGAATATCATTTTTGGTTTTCATGATCATTTTACTAAAGTTGAATATTTTTTCAATATATTAAATACTTACATTATTTTGGTACAATCCTACTACTGTTCGTTCCATGAGAAATTTACACTTAATCACATATTTAAAGAAATGAAGTTGAATTATTCATTCCTGAAGTGTTAGGAGATCATACAATAAAATGAAAGGTCATTCCATCTATCTCAACAAAATGATTAGCATATGTTATCAAATATGCATACGTCCATCTATAGTGATATTAATAATATATGGTTTAAAAATAGACTTATACATCATATATAAAACCTCTAATAAAAAATAGAACTATTATTTACTGACCAGGGATTTCCTGTAGGCCACTGGTAGCTGAAGAAGGCTTATCACACTTCAGTTGTGGGTTCAATTATCACATCCTTTTCAGATGCAACAGGTTGTCACCCATCCTGCGGGTTGTAATTTTTCTAAAAGCATAGTTATATAACATTCCGAAAATAATATCAAAAAAATGTATTAGCATTATATAATACTATCTAACGTCTAACATACTACATTCCAACCGTTAGGATTATCCAAAACTCTTCTATCCAAACTCGCAATAAAAAAAACAAAATCATTTACAAGAAATGATATTTAACAAGAATGTGAATACCTTTATTTATCCCCATTATATCATAGGATATATCTTGTTGGTCACATTCCAAACATTTGAATTACATCATTGTGAATTCTCATGAGTCATGGTAACAATATAAATTACCATGTATCCTTCTAGAAAACAAGCATGGTTCATTATTAAAAATTTATTTGGGTATATATATTATGTTACAAAATTTTAATACTTCATCCATGATAGCATAAATTACATGTCCATAACTCCACAATTAGTTTCCTAGAAACTAGAATCTTCCAATTTATTTATTCAAATAAAATTTATCGTTATCTAAACATCATTTTCTGATTATAAGGTACATATTATGGGTTATCATCACCTTAATAATTTGTTCTGAAAATATATCACCTTACCCTTAAATAAATTTTCAATCTCCATAGAACAATACTACAAATCGTTTCCCATTACTAAATAAAAAATTATATTGTCAAACATTTAAATATTTCAAGATTCATAAAACATAATTATTGAAATTTTAAACATATAAACCTCAATAGTCCACCATTATTATTATAATAGTACCTAGGATCCATCATCTTCTCCTCTCATAAAATATGAATCATGTATTGAGGTTGCTCAAACTGAAGGTATTGAAGTTTAATGAAGAAAATTCTGGAAGAACATAACATACCTTTCACATGTCGTTTATAATCTCTTTATCATAAATTATATGACCAATAAATGTACCATATTCATGATTCTATTAACGATATTTTCAAATAAGAAACTTATTTTCATTATTCCCATAACTTCCACATATATAAAACATTTAGTGGTTAACCATGTTCTATGTAGTTCTGGCTGTTAACTATGACCAAAAACAAAGATCTGAGAAATACACATTAGATATTAAATACACA
The DNA here is from genome assembly GCA_963277665.1 of Viscum album. NCBI lineage: Eukaryota > Viridiplantae > Streptophyta > Magnoliopsida > Santalales > Viscaceae > Viscum > Viscum album. The sequence continues at coordinate 1,282,625,156 of OY728123.1, read as the reverse complement.
TTAGTAAGGAAAATTAATTATAATATTTTTATCTATTATATATTAGTTTTAATCCTATGTTATCTATTTTTATCACAATAACATTAGTATTTTAAATTATTCTTGACTTGTCCTTAGGAAATCCCTTGAAATATCCTTCTAAATATCTCTAGTGATCTCATGAATGTTTGTGAAACCTAGTTTCTAATGGTTGAATATACCTTCACAATAACATCAGATGTAACAAACAAATAATGACATACATGGATATTACATTTATTTGGAGGAATACACAATACATTAAACATGTATACTCCCATAGACCATATTAGTTTATTGAATTTGGAATCATGAAAAATATTCTTTTAACATGGATAATGATCATCAACATCTCCCATAAAGATCAAGCCATTTTATTTTCCTTCCTAAATTGATTCATTATATCCCGGGGGAAAGAAAACAAAAAAAAATAAGCTAAAATTATCAATTAGGGTAAACATTTAGAACATAAAACAAACCACAAACATATGAATTTAAAAAAATGAATATGATGTTTAAATGTAAAAATCGTGAGTAATAAATCTTGGTAGTGCATATGACATAGATTATAAAGAAACATTAACCATGATAAAATAGAATTTTCATTAAGAATGGTATTTTTGGAAAAACAATAAAACATAATATGATTTCATTATTACAAAAAGTCATTGTTACTAGGACTATTATAGTGGAATATGTCCATTATTAAACTAGGTTTATGTTCCATTCCATCCATGTATTACCGAACCAGATTTACAAGACGTTCAAGCCCTGTATTACTAAACCATGTTAAATTTCTATTGTAGTAATTTCTATCTCATGATATATAAATATTTAGCTAATTCATTGGTGAAAGATATAGGTCCCACAAATATCATAATAAAAACATTCTTACCAGTTCCACAAAAACATAAAACAATAATCATAGCAAAACACAAGAAATAAAATGGGATTTTAAACATCATTAAATCATAAAAAAATCCATATAATATATCATTACATCATTAACACAATAAAACCAAAGTAACAATAGGTATAAAAGATAACCATATTTAATATCATCATCTTAGATTTAAAATAATTTTGATAAAACACTTAAATTTAATTCTTGTGGAAAATATCCGTTCTTCTAACAAAATTTTTATCTTTTCTCAAAATTCCTCGAAATTTATAATGAAAATAATATAGTTGATTTTAAAAATTAAATATTATAGTGTAATATTCATGGAAATAAGGATTCATGAAACTATAAAAATCCATTCATGCCTTATACATTAAAAAACATTCTCCTCGTACTTTTGTTGGGGAAGTCAAAAAGTACCGCAAATCGAATAACGTCAAATGATTCCATTTATACCATTTAATAAAACCTAAATTTAGGGTAAACTTTACATTAAATTTTTTTATGAATAGAAATAATATTACCTAATTATGAAACATATTTTTGGATAATATATTTACCATTGTAAATACTTACGTATAACTAATATCCGATAAAAATGAGATTGAAATATTATCCATTACCTTAGGTCTGATTTCAATTGTATGTATCAGAAACTCTATTAGAGTGGGATTAAACGTAATAATAACTTATAGATAAACCATAATAATATCTATGATATCATATATTATTCAAATATTTCATTATATTACCCATTTAATTATCAATTCCATGTTAGAGAAACGTTTTGGGTAGTAATCATTTTTTTCTGACGTGGTTTTACTTTTTATTCATGATATTACTAATTAGATAATGATTTACATAGTTCAATAACATTAAAAATGATCTATATATCATTAATATTCTATATAGAAATATATATAATATATTTATAAATAAAATTGAATAAACCGTTCATGGAGGCAATAGGTTGTATGTACGCATGAACGTAGTTTTTGTTTCCTTATTGAATTGAATGGAAGCATGTAAATGACACACACACACATATATATACATATCTAGTAGAATTATTAATTAATATATTTCATTCATAATTATTATATTTACATTATAATCATTCTGTAATGTTTAACGTGGATAATTAATCTCATCGCATCGTGGAGACGATGAGTCATACTTACGCACATGCGACAATTACATTCACTAGATGGTTAAATGGTATGTAAGGGGATTTTGAATGAATTTTTAATGAATAATATAATATAATTTTTATTATTTAAATCTTTAATATTCATATTTATATCCATATAAATTATTTATAGGTAAATACCACTTTACACCACAACATGGAGATGGTAAGCCGTACGTATGCACACATGGTGATATTATATTTCATAAGATGTGTAAAATGATAAATATTGTTGTCCCAATATAATAAAAACATCTAAAAAAATATTATATTAATTATTTGTTATTTTAGTATGGTAATAACTTAAAAATTGGAAGCATAAAAAGAAATGAACTTTGAATGAAGGGATAAAACACTAATCTCTTCTTTAGATGTCTCCTGTGGATTTTTGCAAAAGGGCTCCTTATGTTTGTTTCCATCCCAAAATGTGTCCTCTATGATAAATATAGGTATGTTTGGAGGTGTGTTGGGATGATATTGGATGGGAAAAAGGATTTGGAGGAGTGAAAAAAAGATAAGGTGGAGTTCCCTTTCATAGGATAGGTGAGGGGAACTTTAGGAATGTCTTTAAATATTAAAATATTATAAACTAATTTTCGGTTCATAATGGTCCCCAAGTCATTTAATTTTATGATAAGATTTGTATGGTTAGAAATCCTCTCAACCAATATGTTCTAGAAATGTTTAGGTAGCAAAAATTACCTTATCAATTAGCTTTAATAGATTGTTAAATAATATAAATCTTACCATGTAATCTGGTATATTACACTATATGGTTAACAGAGTTCCAGTAGAATGCCAAGAGAAGCACATATTGATCACTAATGAAATTATTAACATTTTATAAGTCAGTTGGCCAAATATTTTATTTTTATTACTATTATATCATTTAATTGAATAGTATAGGTTTTAAAAACTAATTTATAACAAATTTTACACTTTTAGTAATTGATTATTTATAATGTCAAAAACATTTTATTCCTTATAAACAAAATAATTAATTAATCCATCATATTTCAATGTCATCCAAATTTTTTTTGGATAGAATCAAAATGTTAACATTGTATTTATTTTAATATTTTTAATATATGTTTTTGAAAATTTCAATAATATCCTAATTACTGCATCATCATTGTGTCGTAAATAAATAAATATATTTATTTTCTAAAAATTATAAATAAAATACAATGACGTAGAATTTTTTTTAGAATTATAATTACTATTTACATTCAAATAAATATATTTTATAACAAAATTTTATTGTTGGTTTAGTAAAAATATACATGTATATGTTATATTTTTTATTAGTTTAAAATAAATTTTGTAACATGTCATTTTCACACCCAAGTGGTTCTCGAATGCCACAAATTTAGATTAATGGTTATTAGATATCCTATTACACATAAAATAATTCTAGGACACATGTTAGGGGTGTTTTATATAATTATAAAATTATTTTTTACCCTTTAACAATAATAAATAAAAATAATTACTAATGCTACCATTACTGATGTTAAAAAACAAAATTTACCTATTTAAACAATTTGGACCTTATGATTCCAAATATTTAATACATTTTTATAATTTCAAAACATATAATTGGAATAAATTAGTTTAAAATTAATTCTCATTGTCCAAACCAGAAAGTGTGTTTTTAAGAAGTAAAAGATATTAAAAGATTAACATGTGTTTATGTCCAATTTAAATAAGAAATTAAAAACAATGAACAAAATTGGATTACATGATATAAAAATAATCCAATTACACTTGAAAAACAATTATAATGATAGTCTTTATTTATAAATAATTTAAATGAAATGGTTTTTCTGAAATCACGGTGGTTTTTCAAAACCGCCACCAATCTATTTAGAGGCCGTTTAAACCGCCGCGAAATGAAAAAAAAATTTCCACTAAATAGTGAATTTTTCATAGTGCTTTATTTAAAAAGGATTCCCAATTAAAAGGCCGAAAAACTGCATTTTTAAAAAAATACTTCTTTTATCTGAAAAATTAATCTTTTTCATATATCATGTCTAGAAAATACATATGATGAATTTAAATATTATATAAATTTTAAATGTTGTTAATAATTTCCATAATTTTTAGTTTACATCCCATTTTTATAATATATCATTGTTTTGTGAAACTTGGTATTTCCTAGAATGCAATCTATTGAGGAAGTATGGTCTTACATGTAACGTAAGCCAAGTAGTTGTTGTGTGTGGTGAAAGATTCCTTTGGTGTTTCTTATAACACGGTCCAATCAAAATTATTTTATTCATTGAACAAAATCGATAAATAATGTTTCTTGTATCATACACAAACATAGAGTTCTGTGTAATATTCGACAACTCATCTTAGTATGAAAGAAATGTTGACATAGTGTGTTTCAACATATAAATGAAAATTCTAATTTATTCAAAAAAATGGTATTTAAAAACATGGAGTGTTACAGTATACCCCCATTAAAATGAATTTATCTATCAAAAGACATCGAAATTATAGAAGGATTGCTACTTAAAATATTCATTCATTGAAACTCATATTATAAAAATACATAAGAATAATTTAGTTAAAATGGAATGTTAGAAACATAAATAATACTTAAAGTAACTCATCTCTAGATTTCCACATAGAAAATCATATGTGCGAAGTGAAAATGTAGATAAGGAAGATAAAACAAACCATCATGTTCTGATGGATAGTGATAGAGAATACGGTTTGGATAATGTAGACAACTAGAAATCCATAAATCTATGATGATTTAAGGGGAAATATGATTCATTATATAAAATGTACTAGAATATCATTTTTTGTTTTCATGATCATTTTACTAAATTTGAAGATTTTTTCATTAGATTAAATACATACATTATTTTGGTACAATCCCACCATTGTTCGTTCCATGAGGAATTTATACTCAATCAAGTATTTAACGAAATGATGTTGAATTTTTCATTCCGGAAGTGTTATAATATCATACAATAAAATGATAGGTCAGTCCATCTATCTCAAAAAAATGTTTAGCATAAGTTATCAAATATACATATGTCCATATATGGTGATATTAATAATATATGGTTCAAAAATAGACTTAAACATCATAAATAAAACCACTACTAAAAATATTAGACTATTATATACTGAACATGGATTTCCTATAGTTCAGTGATAACTGAAAAAGGATTAGCACACTTCAATTGTGGGTTCAATTCTCACAGCCTTTTCTGACGCAACAGGTTGTCGCCCATCCTACGGGTTGTATTTTTTCTAAATGAATACTTATATAACATTCCAGAAATAATATCAAAAAAATATTTTTGCATTATAAAATAATATCTAACGTCTAACATACTACATTCCAACCATTAGGCTTATCCAAAACTCTTCTATCCAGACTCACAATACAAAAACAAAATCATTTATAGGAAATGATATTTAACAAGAATGTGAATACCTTTACTAAACCCCCTTTATCATAGGATATATCTTGTTGGTCACATTCCAAACATTTTAATGACATCATCGTGCATTCTCTTGAGTCATAGTAACAATCTAATTTACCATATATCCTTCATGAAAACAAGCATGGTTCTTTATTAAAAAATTAATTGGGTATATTTATTAAGTTACAAAATTTTAATACTTCATCCATGATAGAATAAATTACATCTCCATAACTCCACAATTAGTTTCCATGAAACTGTAATCTTCTATTTTATTTATTGAAATCAAAATTATCTTTATCCAAACATCATTTTCTGAACATAAGGAACATATTATGGGTTATCATCACCTTAATAATGTGTTCTCAAAATATATCACCTTACCCTTAAATAAATTTTCTGTCTCCATAGAACAATACTACAAATCCTTTCCCATCATTAAATAAATAATTATACTGTCAAACAGTTATATATTTCAAGATTCATAAAACATAATCATTGAAATTTGAAACATATAAACATCAATCTTCCATAATTATTATTAAAACATTACCCAGGATCCATCATCTTCTCATCTCAAAAAATATTAATCATGTATTGAGGTTTCTCAAACTGAAGGATTTGATGTTTAATGAAGACAATTCCGAAAGAACATGACATACCTTTCACAAGTCATTTATAATCTCTTTATCCTAAATCTTATGACCAATAAATGTACTATATTCATGATTCTCTTAATGATATTTTCAAATAAGAAACTTATTTTCAATATTCCCATAACATCCACATATATAAAACATTTAGTGGTTATCCATGTTCTATGTAGTTCTGGCTGTTAACTATGACCAAAAACAATGATCTGAGAAATACAAATTAGATATTAAATACACATTAGTAATGAAAATTAATTATAATATTTTTACCTATTATATATTAGTTTTAATCCTATGTTATCTATTTTTATCACAATAAAATTAGGATTGTAACTTATTCTTGACCTGTCCTTAGGAAATCCCTTTAAATATCCTTATAATAATCTCTTGTGATCTTACTAATGTTTGTGAAACCTAGTTTCTAATGGTTGACTATACCTTCACATTAATACCAACTGTAACAAAAAAATAATGAAATACATGGATATTACATTTATTTGGAGGAATACACAATAAATTACACATATATACTCCCAGACACCATATTAGTTTATTGAATATGGAAACATGGAAAATATTCTTTTAACATTGAGAATGATCATCAAAATCTCCCATAAAGATCTTCCCCCTTTTTTTTCCAACATAAATTGATTCATTATATCCCAGGGACAAGAAAACATAAATAGAATAAGCTCAAATTATCAGTAAGGGTAAACATGGAGAACATAAAACAAACCATAATAATAAGAATTTAAAAACATGAACCTGAAGTTTAAATATAAAAATCGTGATTAATAAATCATGGTAGTGCATACAACATAGATTATAAAGAAACATTAATCGTGATAAAATATAATTTTCATAAAGAATGGTATTTTGGAAAAAAAATAAAACATAATATGTTTTCTATATTAGAAAAGGCATTATTTCTATGAATATTATATTGGAATATGTCCATTACTAAACTGGGTTTAATTTCCATTCCATCCATGTATTACCGAACCAGATTTACAAGACGTTCATGCCCTATATTACTAAACCATGTTAACTTTCTATTGTAGTCATTTCTATCTCATGAGATATAAATATTTACCTAATGCATTGGTGAAAGATATAGGTCCCACAAATATCATAATAAAAACATTCTTACCAGTTCTACAAAAACATAAAACAATACTCATAGCAGAACCCAAGAAATAAAACGGGATTTTAAACATCATTCAATCATTAAAAAATAAATATAAAATATCATTCCATAATCAAAACAATAAAACCAAAGTAACAATAGGGATATAAAGATAACCATATTTAATATCATCATCTTAGATTTAAAATAATTTTGATAAAACACTTAAATTTAATTTATGTGGAAAATATCCTTTCTTCTAACAAATTTTTTATCTTTTCTCAAAATTCCACGAAATTTATAATGAAAATAATATATTTGATTTTAAAAATTAAATATTATAGAGTAATATTCATGAATATATGGAATCATGAAACTGTAAAAATCCATTCATGCCTTATACATTGAAAAAACATTCTCCTCGTACTTTTGTTGGAGAAGTCAAATAGTACCGATAATTGAATAACATCAAATGATTCCTTTTATACCATTTATTAAAAAATAACATTAGGGTAAACATTACATTAAATTTTTTTATGAATAGAAATAATATTACATAATTTGGAAACATATTTTTGGAAGATATATTTACCATAGTAAATACATACATATAACCAATATCCGATAAAAATGAGATTGAAATATTATCCATTACCATAGGTCTGATTTCAATTGTATGTATCTGAAACATCACTAGAGTGGGATTAAACGTAATACTAACTTTTATTTGAACCATAATAAAATCTATGATATCATATATGATTCAAATATTTCATTATATTACCCATTTAATTATCAATTCCATGTTAGAGAAACATTTTGGGTAGTATTCATTTTTTTCTAACGTGGTTTTACTTTTTATTCTTGATATTACTAATTAGATAATGATTTACATAATTCAATAATATAAAAAATGATTTATATATCATTAATATTCTATATAGAAATATATACAATAGATTTATAAATGAAATCGAATAAACCGTTCATGGAGGCAATAGGTTGTATGTACGCAGGATCGTTGTTTCAGTTTCCTTATTGAATTGAATGGAAGCATGTAAATGACACAAAAAAAAATATATATATATATCTAATAGAGTTATTAATTAATATATTTAATTCATAATGATTATATTTACATTATAATCATTCTGGTATCTTTAATGTGGAGAATTAATCTCATCGCATCATGGAGACGATGTGTCATACTTACGCACATGCGACAATTCCATTCACTAGATGGTTAAATGGTATGGAAGTGGATTTTGAATGAATTTTGAATGAATAATATCATTTAATTTTTTTTTATTTAAGTCATTAATATTCATATTTATACCCATATGAATAATTTATAGGTAAATACCACTTTCAACCACAACATGGATATGGTAAGCCGTACGTACGGACACATGGTGATATTATTTTTCATAGGATGTGTAAAAGGATGAATATTCTTGTCCCAATATAATAAAAACATCTCAAAAGATATTATATTAATGATTTATTATTTTAGTATGGTAATAACTTAAAAATTTGATGTAGAAGAAGAAATGAACTTTGAATGAAGGGATAAAACAGTAATCTCTTCTTCAGATGTCTCCTGTGGATTTTTGAAAAAGGACTCCTTATGTTGTTTTCCATCACAAAAGGTGTCCTATATGATAAATATAGGTATGTTTGGAGGCGTGTTGGGATGATATTGGATGGGAAAAAGGATTTGGAGGTGTGAAAGAAAGATAAGGTGGAGTGCCATTTTATAGGATAGGTGAGGGGAACTTTATGAATGTCTTTAAATATTAAAATATTATAAACTAATTTTCGGTTTATAATGTTCCCCAACTCATTTAATTTTATGATAAGACGTGTATGGTTAGAAATCCTCTCAACCAATATGTTCTAGAAATGTTTAGGTATCAAAAATTACCTTATCAATTATCTTTAATACATTGTTAAATAATATAACTCTTACCATGTAATCTGGTATATTACACTATATGGTTAATAGAGTTCCAGTAGTATGCCAAGAGAAACACATTTTGATCACTAATGAAATTATTAACATTTTATAAGTCATTTGGCCAAATATTTTATTTTTAGTACTATTATATCATTTAATTGAATAGTGTAGGTTTTAAAAACTAATTTATATCAATTTTTACAATTTTTGCAATTGATTTTTTATAATGTCAAAAACTTTTGATTCCTTATGAAAAAAAGAATTAATTAATCCATCACATTTCAATTTCATACAAATTTTTTTTGGATGGAATCAAAATGTTAACATTGTATTTATTTTAATATTTATAATATAATTTTTTGAAAATTTCAATAATATCATAATCACAGCATCATCATTGTGTCATAAATAAATAAATATATTTATTTTCTGAAAATTATAAATAAAATGAAATGTCATAGAAAATATTTTTAGAATTATAATTACAATTTATAATCAAATAAATATATTTTATAACCCCACTTTATTGTTGGTTTAGTAAAAAGATAAAAGTTTATGTTATATTTTTTATTAGTATAAAATAATTATTATAACATGTCATTTTCACACCCAAGTGGTTCTCGAATGCCAAAAATTGAGACTAAGGGTTTTTAGATCTCCTATTACACATACAATAGGTCTAGGACACATGTTAGTTGTGTTTTATATTATTATAAAATTATTTTTTACCCTTTTTACCTTATTTACCCTTTAAAAATAATAAATAAAAATAATTACTGAAGCTACAATTCCTGATGTTAAAAAACAAATTTACCTATTTAAACAATTAGGACCTTATGATTCCAAATATTTAATACATTTTTATAAATTCAAAACATAGAATTGGAATAAATTAATTTACAATTAATTCTCATTGTCCAAACCAGAAAGTTGGTTTTTAAGAAGTAAAAGATATTAAATGATTAACATGTGTTTATGTCCAATTTAAATGAGAAATTACAAACAATTAACAAAATTGGATTACATGATAAAAAAATAATCAAAATACACTTGAAAAACAATTATATTGATAGTATTTCTTTATAAATAATTTAGATGAAAAGGTTTTTCTGAACTCGCGGCGGTTTTTCAAAACCAACACCAATCTATTTAGCGGTCGTTTAAACCGCCACGAAACGAAAAAAACTGCTGCTACATCATGATTTTTCCGTAGTGCTCTATTTAAAATGGATTCCCAATTAAAAGGCAGAAAAACTGCATTTTTTAAAAAATAATTCTTTTATACGAAAAATTAATCTTTTTAAAATAACATGTCTTGAAAATACATATAATGAATTTAAAATTTATATAAATTTAAAATGTTGTTTATAATTTCCATAATTTTTAGTTTACATCCCATTTTTATAATATATCCTTGTTTTCTGAAACTTGGTATTTCCTAGAATTCAAGCTATTGAGGAAGGATTGTCTTACATGTAATGTAAGCCAAGTAGTTATTGTGTGTGGTTAAAGACTCCTTTTGTGTTTCTTATAACACGATCCAATCAAAATAATTTTATTCATTAAACAAAATCGATAAATAGTGTTTCTTGTATCATACACAAACTTAGAGTTGTGTGTAATATTTGACTACTCAGCTTAGTATGAAAGAAATGTTAACATAGTGTGTTTCAAGATATAAATGAAAATTCTAATTTATTCAAAAAAATGGTATGTAGAAACATGGATTGTTGCAGTATACCCCCATTAAAATGAATTTATCTCTCAAAAGTCATCTAAATTATAGAAGGATTTCTACTTCAAAGATTCATTCATTGAATCTCATATTATAAAAATAAATAATAATAATTTATTTAAAAAGGAATGTTAGAATCATAAATAATACGTAAGGTAACTCATCGCTAGATTTCCACATAGAAAAACATATGTGTGAAGTGAAAATGTAGATAAGGAAGAAAAATCAAACAATCATGTTCTGATGGATAGTGATAGAGAAGACAGTTTGGATAATGTCGACAACTAGAAATCCATAAATCTATGATGATTTAAGGGATAATATTATTCATTATATAAAATTTACTAGAATATCATTTTTGGTTTTCATGATCATTTTACTAAAGTTGAGGATTTTTTATTTAGATTAAATAATTACATTATTTTGGTACAATCCCACCATTGTTCCTTCCATGAGGAATTTACACTTAATCAAATATTTAAACAAATGAAGTTGAATTTTTCATTCTTGAAGTGTTATAATATCATACAATAAAATGATAGGTCAGTCCATCTATCTCAAAAAAATGTTTATCATATGTTATCAAATATACATATGTCCATCTATGGTGATATTAATAATATATGGTTCATAAATAGACTTATACATCATATATAAAACCACTAATAAACAATTAAACTATTATATACTGACCAGGGATTTCATGTAGTCCAGTGATAGCTGAAAAAGGATTATCACACTACAATTGTGGGTTTAATTCTCACAGCCTTTTCGGACGCAACAGGTTGTCGCCCATCCTGTGGGTTGTATTTTTACTAAAAGAATACTTATATAACATTCCGGAAATAATATCAAAAAAATGTTTTAGCATTATAAAATACTATCTAACGTCGAACATACTACATTCCAACCATTAGGCTTATCCAAAACTCTTCTATCCAGACTCACAACACAAAAAAAAATCATTTACAGGAAATGATATTTAACAAGAATGTGAATACCTTTATTAATCCACATTATATCATAGGCTATATCTTGTTTGTCACATTCCAATCATTTGAATGACATCATCGTGCATTCTCTTAAGTCATAGTAACAATCTAAACTACCATATATCCTTGTTGAAAACAAGCATGGTTCCTTATTAAAAAATTAATTGGGTATATTTATTAAGTTACAATATTTTAATACTTCATCCATGATAACATAAATTACATGTCCATAACTCCACAATTAGTTTCCAAGAAACTAGAATCTTCTAATTTATTTATTCAAATCAAACTTATCTTTATCCAAACATCATTTTATAAACATAAGGTACATATTATGGGTTATCATCACCTTAATAATGTGTTCTCAAAATATATCACCTTACCCATAAATAAATTTCTGTCTCCATAGAACAATAATAAAAATCATTTCCCATCATTAAATAAATAAATATGCTATCAAATAGTTATATATTTTATGATTCATTAAACACAATCATTGAAATTTGAAACATATAAAACTCAAACTACCATAATTATTATTAAAAAATTACCCAGGATCCATCATCTACTCCTCTCAAAAAATATGAATCATGTATTGAGGTTGCTCAAACTGAAGGTTTTGAAGTTTAATGAAGACAATTCCGGAAGAACATGACATACCGTTCACATGTCGTTTATAATCTCTTTATCATAAATCTTATGACAAATAAATATACCATATTCATGATTATCTTCCCAATATTTTAAAATAAGAATCCAATTTTTATTATTCCAATAACATCCACATATATAAAACATTGAGTGGATAACCATGTTCTACGAAGTTCTGGCTGTTATCTATGACCAAAAACAAATATCTGAGATATACACATTAGATATAAAATATACATTACTATGTAAAATTAATTATAATATTTTTATCTATTATATATTAGTTTTAATCCTATGCTATTTATTTTTATCACAATAACTTTAGGATTGTAACTTACTCTTGACATGTCCTTAGGAAATCCCTTGAAATATCCTTATAAATATCTCTAGTGATCTCAGTAATGTTTGTGAAACCTAGTTTCTAATGGTTAACTATACCTTCACATTAATACCAACAATAACAAACAAATAATGACATACATGGATATTACATTTATTTGGAGGAATACTTAATAAATTACACTAATATACTCCTAGAGACCATATTAGTTTATTAAATTTGGAAACCTGGAACATATTCTTTTAACATGTAGAATGATCATCAACATCTCCCATAAAGATCTTCCACTTTTGTTTTCCTTCCTAAATCGATTCATTATATCCAGGGGAAAAGAAAACATAAAAAGAATAAGCTCAAATTAACAGTAAGGGTATACATGGATAACATAAAACAAACCATAAACATAAGAATTTAAAAACGTGAACATTAAGTTTAAATATAAAAATCGTGAGTAATAAATCTTGGTAGTGCATATGACATAGATTATAATGAAACATTAACCATGATAAAATAGAATTTTCATAATGAATGGTATTTTGGAATAATAATAAAACATAATATGATTTCCATATTAGAAAATTCATTGTTTCTAGGACTATTATAGTGGAATATTTCCATTATTCAACTAGGTTTAATTTCCATTCTATCCATGTATTACTGAACCAGATTTACAAGACGTTCAAGCCATGTATTACTAAACCATTTTAACTTTATATTGTAGTAATTTCTATCTCATGAGATATAAATATTTACCTAATGCATGGGTGAATGATTTAGGTCCCACCAATATCATAATAAAAACATTCTTACCAGTTCCACAAAAACATAAAACAATAATCATAGCAGAACAGAAGAAATAAAATGGGATTTTAAACATCATTCAATCATAAAAAAATCCATATAAAATATCATTCCGCCATCAACACAACAAATCCAAAGTAACAATACAGATATAAATATAACCATATTTAATATCATCATCTTATATTTATAATAATTTTGATAAAACATGTAAATTTAATTCTTGTGGAAAATATACTTTCTTCTAACCAAATTTTTATCTTTTCTCAAAATTCCACAAAATTTATAATGAAAATAATATAGTTGATTTTAATAATTAAATATTATAGAGTAATATTCAAGGAAATAAGGATTCATGAAACTTTAAAAATCCATTCCTACCTTATACATTTAAAAACATTCTCCTCGTACTTTTGCTGGGGAAGTCACAAAGTACCGCAAATCGAATAACGTCAAATGATTCCTTTTATACCATTTAATAAAAAAAATTGGGGTAAAATTTACATTAAATTTTTTTTATGAATGGAAATAATATTACATAATTAGGAAACATATTTTTGGATGATATATTTACCATAGTAAATACTTACGTATAACAAATATACGATAAAAATGAGATTGAAATATTATCCATTACCTTAGGTCTGATTTCAATTGTTTGTATCCAAAACTCCACTAGAGTGGGATTAATCATAATAATAACTATTAGTTGGACCATAATAATATCTACGATATCATATATGATTCAAATATTTCATTATATTAACCATTTAATTATCAATTCCATTTTAGAGAAACGTTTTGGGTAGTAATCATTTTTTTCTAACGTGGTTTTACTTTTTATTCTTGATATTACTAATTAGATAATGATTTACATACTTCAATAATATAAAAAATGTTTTATATATCATTAATATTCTATATATAAATATATATAAAAGATTTATAAATGAAATGGAATAAACCGTTAATGGAGGCAATAAGTTGTATGTACGCATGAACGTTGTTTCACTTTCCTTATTGAATTGAATGGAAGCCTGTAAATGATATATATATATATATATCTAGTTGAATTATTAATTAATATATTTAATTCATAATTATAATATTTACATAATAAATATTATGGAATGTTTAATGTGGAGAATTAATCTCATCGCATCGTGGAGATGATGAGTCATACTTAGACACATGTGACAATTCCATTCAATAGATGGTTAAATGGTATGGAAGTGGATTTGGAATGAATTTTTAATGAATAGAATCATTTTATTTTTATTATTTAAGTCATTAATATTCATATTTATACCCATATAAATAATTTATATGTAAATACAACTTTAAACCACAACATGGAGATGGTAAGCCGTACGTATGCACACATGGTGATATTATTTTTCATAGGATGTGTAAAAGGATGAATATTGTTGTCCCAATATAATAAAACCATCTCAAAAAATATTATATTAATGATTTATTATTTTATTATGGTTATAACTTATAAATTTTAAGTAGAAGAAGAAATGAACATTGAATGAAGAGATAAAACACTAATCTCTTCTTCATATATCTCCTATGGATTTTTTTAAAAGGACTCCATATGTTGGTTTTCATCAAAAAAGGTGTCCAATATGATAAATATAGGTATGTTTGGAGGTTTTTTGGGATGATATTGGATGGTAAAAAGCATTTGAAGGTTTGAGAAAATGATAAGGTGGAGTTCCCTTTTATAGGAAAGGGGAGGGGAACATTAGCAATGTCTTTAAATATTTAAATATTATAAACTAATTTTTGGTTTATAATGGTCCCCAACTCATTTAATTTTATGATAAGATGTGTATGGTTAGAAGTCCTATCAACCAATAGGTTCTAGAAATGTTTACATAGCAAAAATTACATTATCAATTAGCTTTAATACATTGTTAAATAATATAACTCTTACCATGTCATCTCGTATATTACACTATATGGTTAATAGAGTTCCAGTAGAACGCCAAGAGAAACACATGTTGATCACTAATGAAATTATAAAAATTTTATAAGTCATTTAGCCAAATATTTTATTTTTAGTACTATTATATCATTTAATTGAATAGTGTAGGTTTTAAAAACTAATTTATATCAATTTTTACACTTTTAGTAATTGATTTTTTATAATGTCAAAAAATATTGATTCCTTATGAACAGAAGAATTATTTAATCCATCACATTTCAATGTTTTCCAAAATTTTTTTGGATGGAATACAAATGTTAACATTGTATTTATTTTAATATTTATAATATAATTTTTTGAAAATTTCAATAATATCATAATCACTACATCATCATTGTGTCATAAATAAATAAATTTATTTATTTTCCAAAAATTATAAATAAAATACAATGACATTGAAAATATTTTTAGAATTATATTTACAATTTATATTGAATTAAATATATTTTATAACCCAACTTTATTTTTGGTATAGTAAAAAGATACATGTTTATGTTATATTTTTTATTAGTTTAAAATAATTATTATAACATGTCATTTTCACACCCAAGTGGTTCTCGAATTCCCCGAATTGAGTCTATGGGTTTTTAGATCTCCTACTACACATACAATAAGTCTAGGAAACATGTTAGGGGTGTTTTATATTATTATAAAATTATTTTTTACCCTTTTTACCTGATTTACCCTTTAATAATAATAAATAAAAATAATTACTAAAGCTACTATTCCTGATGTTAAAAATAAAAATTTACCTATTTAAACAATTTGGACCTTATAATTCCAAATATTTAATACATTTTTATAATTTAAAAACATATAATTGGAATAAATAAATTTAAAATTAATTCTCATTGTCCTAACCAGAAAGTGGGTTTTTATGAAGTAAAAGATAATAAAAGATTAACATGTGTTTATGTCCAATTTAAATGAGAAATTAGAAACAGTGAACAAAATTTGATTACATGATAAAACAATAATACAATTACACTTGAAAAACAATTATAATGATAGTCTTTCTTTATAAATAATCTAGATGAAAATGTTTTCTGAATTAAAATGGTGCATTTTGTCACTATTCATTAAAATATAAATTTTACTAACAAAATAAAAAAAATATACCAATGTAAAATATTATTTATCTCTTCAAAATAAGAAGTTTATTTTGTCATATAGAATATTTTAATTTATTATAAAATATATTTAAAATGGTTGTTCAATCCAAATGTGGTAAAAAAACATTTTTAAAAAATATACTACTTTTATTTTGAAAATTTATTTTTTTATTATACAATGTATAGAAAATAGATAACATTTATATTAATTTCATATAAAATTAAAAATGAGGTTAATAATATTCATGAAGGTTTGTTCAAATCCAATTTTAATAATTTATCGTTGTTTATGAAAACTCGGTAATGCATACAGTTCAAGCTATCGAGGCAGGTCTCTCTTGCGTTTAACCAATGCCAAGACATTGTTGCGTGTAGTGAAATATTAATTTGTGGTTACATATAACATATTACATACATAGTTATTTTATACATTAAACAAATATATTGTTAGTGTCGCGTGTATCACAGGCCAATTCAGTGTTGCGTGTAACATATGACAATTCATTATAGTTTGAATGAAATTTCTGACATAGTGCATTGCAAGATATAAATGAAAATTTTAATTTATTAAAAAAATGATCCACATAAACTCAGGTGTTAAATATACTCTCTTTTACTATACATTGTTCTGTCCACTACTCCCCTCTTGAGTATGACTTTATCTAGTCCCTTGATCCTTCAAAGCATCCAACTAAGTATTTTATACACTCACCCCTAGTTGGGGTTTTTCTGCACATGGTTTGAACTTATATATGATGGAAATAATGATTGTGATATCATTGGAACTTATGGATATGAGGTTATTAGACCATGTGCGGTGAGAGTAGCTTGGGATCCATGAGCGGGGATCTCTCAACTGTGTTACTTTTCCTCATTTTGTCGGGTTGTGGAACTCTTCTTATTGATTATGTATTTTTCCCTTTACATTTAATTTTAATTTACATCACCCGCACTTGTACTATTTAGTAGTCAATTCAAACTTGTTGCTAATATATAACATATTTTTATCTTTTATTTTTTTCATATGATATTTTTCATTAAGTTGGTTGTGTGCGTGTGTACAAGTACATATGAAAATTAATCCATGTGTTTTTATGCCTTAGGGTCTTATCACCAACCCTTTACAATGTATGTGGTAATGGGGTAGTTTTGGATCAAGTTCTAGCATGGGTTGGGTCTTGACATAACCATTCACCCATCTATCAAATGGGATAACAATTCATCACTTTCGTGTATGACGGGCTACCACATCACAAACAGGTGTTATTCATTTTCCATCACCAAGTGTTTATAAAATATATTTATTGTATTATTATAAAAATTTATTAAATATATCACATTTACATTCTAAATTTCAATTTTATGGTAATACGATAATGTTGCTCATGAGTAATATGGAAACCACGATGCAATGCAATGAGATTTCTTCAGGCATTACATAAAGGATAATTAGAAAGTGTTTTATGGAAATATTCAATATATAAAAAATAAAAATTATTGTAGAAGAGTTATATAATATATACCTTCATTTATATCAATCCATTAATAAAATGAAAAAATACATTCATGAGAACATATGACCAACTATCCTCAGGGACGGTGTACTCCACTTTCTATCTCAAGATCATATGGACTACTCCAAAAATAGATATAATTATTATATACTATATTTAAAGTGGGTTTTATAATTTTTAGTTGATGGAACCAAGATCAATGTAATAGAACAAAAAACATAAAAAAGTAGGTATTCAATGAAATATGAGTTTATCATGAAATTAATCATAAATTGGTAATAAAATGTTAAGAGAAAATCATATATGGTATCATATATAAACCATGTTTCTATAGTAAATTTATAATATTATAATATTAATCATAAATGTGGTTTAAATGTGTATGAAATAGGTTGAGAGTTAAGGTATGGTAATTTTGTCTCAATTTTCCATCCACGATTAATATGTCATAATATGAAAAAATATTCATTAATAAAGAATATATAGAGAGCTATTTTATATGTAATATCATCAATATATTTACTCCCATGGAATTATAAATTTCATATATATTTATTTTTTTAATGGGGATTATTATTTATTTCTAACAATGTTGTAAGGGTTTTATGCTAAAATATTAACATTTTTCAAGATTTCTAATAATT
This sequence comes from Viscum album, assembly GCA_963277665.1. NCBI lineage: Eukaryota > Viridiplantae > Streptophyta > Magnoliopsida > Santalales > Viscaceae > Viscum > Viscum album. The sequence goes on along the minus strand of OY728123.1, from coordinate 1,282,606,084 downwards.
TTGCTTCCAATGATGAAATCATACGAAATAAGAATCAATTAACTCATTATTTTTATTTTCCTAAAGATATTTTTTGTAGAATACATGTTTCCAATTTAATTTACTCTCATTATGTACTAAAAATATCTTAATTAATTTTTTTAAAATCATCGTTATTTCCATCCTCGATTATAAACCCATTTTCTTAAAAAACCATATTTTATAATAACGTTTTCAGAAGAATATTTTAAACATTATATAAAAGAATTATTATATAATATTTTAACAATTTTTTATTTTTTTAAATTAAATCAATATTCTTATCTCTTTCCAAAAAGGATAGTTTTTATTTTATAATATATATAAAATGAATATTAACTTTACTATAATTTATATTCACATAATTATCCTATATCATGAGAAATCATTAAAATGAAGGAACCATTATATTATTATATGGTTATATTCAAAAGATATTATTTTTTAATTTTTTTATGTTTTAAAAAGTTATTTATATGGAATATTTATATTCACTATGAAAGGATATGAATAATCAGTCAAAATCATTTTTTTTCATAAATGAAATATCATGGTGTACCCTATTCATTACTAGGGATATAGTCCAAGGATACCATTCTTATTATTTATTTGAATGGTTTATCTTTGTAAACCCATGATATTTATGAAACCTATTTATATCACATCGGTTATACCATGAGTAACTGATTTTGAAAACATGCTACTTTTCATTATTTAAGTTATGATAGAATGATGAAATTATTATAAAATTTTTATCTTTTTCACTTGTTATAATATGATGAAATGTTTAGGAAACTGATCTCATTTCCTGGATTATCATATGATTAATTTATTATGATCTTAAGGAACACATATCTATGATTTTCAATATGTGATGCGTGAGACCTATACTCCCACCAATAAATTGGATAGAGATTTATATATCATGAGATAGAGATGACTACAATGGTGTGTGAACCCAGTTGTGTCAGTGATATAGTCATCAATAATGGTCATGTGAGTAAATAATGAACATTGTTATGGTTTATTGGGTGAACCCATTCCATTATTATAACCTCAAAAGTGAGCCTTGAATTTTAGGGAAATTATTTTATTTGATTATTTGTGTAACAAGATTATATTTATTATTCCATTGTTGTTCTATAAAGGATCATGTTCATTAATATACATACAATCCATGTTTTATAAGCTAAAAATATTTATTCCTTGACTCAATATGACGTTCTTAGATATTCAAGGAATGATTTTGAAATTATTTTATCATGTTCTTATACCCTTATGTTCATGTTATGGTTACATATCCCCCTTTTCATCCATTATTTATCATCTGATAACACCCTTTCTTATGATTATTTTTTCAAGGTTATGATTAATTTTATTATGGATGATTTATATAAAGGGTTATAGTTATTAAGAGAATAATGATATATCATGTAATTGATATATGAACCTGTTATTTGTGTTTACAAGTATGTAAAGGTACTATAACCTTATGATCCACATGAACGAGCTTGTATAATATAATGAATGTTCCTATCAAATAATGTTATATAAATAAATGAAATATTTTGGTTACTATAGTGGGTATTAGAGGATAGTTTTATTTACCCTTCTAAAATTAGATGTAAAAACATAAGATATACCCAAAAATAAATTCTATATATATGTATATGGATGATACAATGTATAAGAAACTATCTTGGAATTTTGATATTTAATAGATAAATTTTTTTCCCTGAAATTTAATACCTAAATGGATACTACATATGGATTTGGTTTTAAAAACCAGACACCTAGGGGTATGAACTTTGAGAATGGTGTATACAAATTTACTCGATTGTCACCTAGTAGAAGATAATATGGATATCTTCTCACCTAGTTCAACACTCTCATGGGCTATCTATTTAAAATTTTCAAACTCATTATGACCGTTAATGATGTTATTTTAATATATGATAAATATTAATTACCCATGATAAACATAAGTTTTAATAGATTAAAACATGGTGTTGTTATTTAGACATACTATAATTGATTTTTCAGGATTATGTGGTTCCCCAATATGATTATTGTTACTCCCATTTTTCATTTTGGAGTTATTCAATGGGTAGAACAAAATGGAACCCTGAAAATGTTGTGTGAAATGGTAAATGAAATGACTGTACAACTGTGCTGCAAAATGATATGAGATATGGAATGAATAATAGAATCACTAAGGTAACACAACATTATAAATCCACGAATAATGACGAACTAATAATTGAGAAAAGGTGCAGAATAATGCTCTATTAAGTCATTCATGAGGAAAATTCCCCCTTACTTCAGCGGATTTGATGATCTACTAGTTACTGATAAATAAAACAATACTGATAGAAATTTTATTCTATTATCAAGTGTTCCGAACTTGAAAAATTCATTTTGGTTTTCTATCATATGGAAGGAAAAAGTATCATTGGAGTACTATCATCATTCATAAAAGGGAACATAATAAATTTTAATCCATGATTGGTTTGAGTTAAAATAAAATAATTTTTAAAAAGTTCTTCCCTAATATTAATTATAAAAACATGGATGAGTTCCTTGAGCTGAAGAAAATAATGATGAATTTTTTGGTATATATGAGGAAATTTTTATTTGAATTTGGAGGTATGCTTCAAATATTATCATTCAACATGAATATGAGAATGATTTATTATTTATTATATTAAAAACATGTCTCGAAATGAAGATATAAATAGTAGAAATCTATATCTATGATGATATTATTCCATAATTTATAATGGTTGAAATGGATAGTGGATATTTATATCAATCTCATGGTTTTGATATGAGTTATATAATTAAATTCAATGGAAAAACTAAAAACACTATATGGAAGAAGATGGTTTCCATTCATTAAAAATTCATTGGAATAATAATGGAGTAATTTTTCATTGGGAAACTAGTAAATTTTTTAAATTTGAAAGGGAACATAATTACTAAATAGAACATCAAAGCGATTGGAAAAAGATATTAATTAATGAAATTTTAATTAATGCTTTATAGAATTAACCATCGATAATTTTGTGATTCAAAAGAAAGATGTATTGGGGATTAATATTAACAGATCCCACATATAGGAGTTATTGAAAATCAAAGACATCATCAACCACATAATATGAGAGACAATGTGAAATCTCAAGCAGTCATTATTTTTTATGAGGGGATTTATAATGACATGACCAAAGGTACATGTAACTAGTACTCTATAACAAAAAATTTCTTATTTGACTCTATATATTCCTATTCATTTACATCTAAATAATATTCTAAGGGAATCATGATGGTACCCAAACTATTAGTTGTAGAATTGGTTACTAAATACCTAATGGTTTAAGGATTTTATACGATGTTAATGATTTTTCACTAGATGATTTTTTTGGGAATGTGATTCATAAAAATCATGTGATTCTCCCTCTATTTTAATTTGAAGTTATATTGGGAATGGATTGTATTTCTCTACATAACTCCAACATCAATGGATGATGAAGGAAAATCACCTTTTATATTTTGAACCAACCTACAATTATATATCATTGCGGTGATAATTAACAACTTCTATTTGATATTAAATCCATTTATTGGGTTTTGATTACTCTTGATCATGAGATGGCTGGGGACTAACACAATATTGATGATGATGCTATTATACATGATTTTTTTATTCTTTTGTATAATATTTTCGTATAACACCACAAAAAATTGTTTTTGAATACTCAATAGAAACAATAACATGTGGTAAAACAACTTCATAGTCTATATATATAATGGCCTCGATTGAGTGACAGGATTTGAAAAAAATAATCTATTAGAGGACCATGAAAAGGGATTAATTTGGAAAAGTATGTTGACTTTAGATCCAACTATAATTTTTTATAAAAATTATTATTGATTAGCATGACTCTTCATTAATTATCAGGATATAAACAAGATTATAATCATGTAAAAATATTCTCTTCCCTATATTGATGAAAAATTTTATCATCTTTGACCATATCAATACCTTCTATGACTGAAATTAATTATGGATATCATTAATTGAGGATCAAGAATGAGGATATAAAAAATATATAATTCCATACATGGTGTGGAAACTATGAATATATTACAATTCCTTTTTTTTCTTTCTATGTCCCCCACTATCTTCATTGATCTAATAAGTCAAGTCTTTAGAAATTACCATCATCAATTTATGGTAGTATATATAGTTGATATTATTTTATTTGAAAGGAGTATTAAATGTCAATATTATCACTTGACAATTGAACTAAATAACTTATAGATGGAGAAAATATATTCATATTTAAAAATTGATTGTTTTGATTTAAAAAGGATTCAGTTTATGGTTATATTATTCCCAGAGTGTATATATCGGTAGAGAAATCAATGAAATAGGCTATTGAATGTTGGACCTGGCCAAAAATGGATACTCAGACCCATATGATTATTGTTTTATAAAGATATTATCTATTTTTTCCCTTTGAAATTTATCAAAACTAACTAATCCTAAAACATATAGAGTGTTTAATTGGAAAACAAATTTCGGTAGCGTACATAATACACATTATAAAACTGATGATGACAATAAAATATTTTCATATTACAATATAACTGATATATTAAAATAGAGGGAATAAAAATTACTATTTGAATGATGAAAATATTATTTAAAAATATATTTTATTAATTGTTTTGTGAATAATTATCTATAAATGAATATAAAATCCATTTTAAATAAAAGAAAATATTTTTATGAAAAACGTTATAAATACAACTAAGCTTGTTTAAAATATAATAAAATAACTCTTTATGGATTTAATTTAATAACGTTATTTGTAATTTATTTAATATAATGATTAAAATTAATTTTATATGTTTTCTAACATTATATAATAAAACATTATTTTGGATTAAAGAATTATTTTTTAAAAAATACAGTTTCACATCCTTCTGATAGAGAAAAAAATGTAAATAAAAGTTTTTTCACTTTTATAAGTATTATTATATAAAACAAAATCTAATTTGATGTGGGATATCAACATTTAAATTTTTTATAATTTTTTTATGTTTTCCTGTTAAAATTGATATTTTAATGAATAGTATAAAATACTGCATTTCTAATTCAAAACTGTTTTCATCTATATTATTAATATTGATAGATCACTTTCAGTTTGTTCTAAAGTATAATTAAATTATTATTTTAATAGTTCATCCTACCTTTTTTCATTGTAAGTAATTTCACATTGAAATTACATATAAACTACGTCAATCTTTTAATGTGTTTTTACTATAATAAACTCATTTTTTAGTATGGACAAGAGGGATTAATTTTAAATTAATTACCACACATTTTTTGTTTTCAAATTGGAAATATAATTTCCATATTTTGAATCATAAGGTTCAATATATATAAAATTTTCCATTTTTTTTGGAAATTATGAATAGTAACTTTTTTAATTATTGTAATTACCTTGGTTTAGGGTAAATTGGTTAATTAATGGTAAAAATAATATTATAATAATATGAAACTACCATAACACTTTTCATTATTTAATTGGCTAAATGTATCTTGACTATGATCATACTTGGGCCTATTTGAGGAACACATGGATCCACATGGATGACTTTAATGCATTTATAACATTATATTAAATGAATAGTCATTTTTGTTACATTTTTTTTAAAGTATTGTATTTTAATATAGAGTTATACAGGTTATATATTCAACAATAAATATTAATTGGAAATATAAAATGTTTTCCTATATCATTGTAATTTATTATTAATATTTTTATATAAAATAATTTAATTTAATTATGACACAATTATTATGTAGTAATATCATAATTAATGAAAGAATCAAATAAATTATATTATAAATATTAAAGTAAATATTATTTTCCATAAGTTATGTTATCCCCAAAATTGATGGATACTGTTTAATTGTTTTGATGATTTAAAAGATATTTTTTGATCTTATATTAATCTTATGATATTTTTTAAAGGTCATCAAATGAATAGTGTCAAAATTGACACTATTATTATTTTAAAATATAATATATTTTATTAAATGATATTAAAATCTTAAGAATATAATAATTGACCAAATGGTATTGATAAGTTAAGGTATTTCATAAATTTAACTTTTTTGGATTATTTGACATGTCATTGTTATTACATTAACCCTCAAAGAGTAAATAACATAATATCACAACAAGATTAAAAATGGTAAAATAAGGGTTAAACAAAAATGATAAGGATTAAAAAAATATAATAATGTCAAATTTTAATTAGATTATGGGAATACAACCCAAAATTATCTTAGATCCTAAATAAATGATTTCAGGACCATGTGAAATTGATATTGAATTTATATTAATTTAATATTTTATGAGTTTCCATGGGTACCTCTCCCCTCTACATTAAAATTGTACCCAGTACTCTATAATACTTATACATAAAAAGAATCTTTTATTTTTAAAATATCTACCAAAATATTCCTATAATCCCACCACATTTTCTTGCGGCTTTATTTTAGGAAAAACAACTTTTTTAAAGGTGTTAAGATATTCTTTATAGGTGACCAACCGAAGAAGATGTGTCATTTTTTAAGAGTTTCTGTTTTATTTCTTCTTCAATGTCCTATAAATATTATTCTTATAATTTTAATTAACAACTCATGTTTTATAAATATAATTATATTTTATTATTTTAAAGTCATCACATAAATCTATATACCATTTCCTTAAATTGGAAATGAAAATTTCAATTGTGTGTACGACGGACTACCGCCTCATGAACCAATATAGTTCATTTTCCATTACCGTCTATCACGAATGGTTATAATGAGGGAATAAATGTTTACTAATTTTATTAATGAAATATTTATAATTTTAAAATAATTATACTTCCATTATTTTCAAACCGTCCATTAGCATAAAAACAATAACTTCGTTCATGCGTACATGTGAACTATCACCACCACGAAGCCATGTGAATCATTTTTATTCACCATATGGGTTTTATGATATATATAAGTATATATAAATGATTATTATTATGTTAATAATATTATTATCATTATTTATAAGTATAATAATAATTACCATATTTCCATAGTGGTAAATGAAAAATGGAAACGTTACTCATGCGTACGTACGACATACTATCTCCATGATAGTAATGTTGTTCATTTTTAATATCCATATTTAATGAATAGATTAAAAATATTAATTTATATATGAAATTTATTATTATTTAATGAATATTATTATGGATATTATGGACTTATGACTACATGGACTATTTACATCAATCTATGTAAAATTTCGACTCATGTACCTAATATAGATAAAATGTTCGATATGAATATAAATAAATAAGTAATTTTAATAAAATGGTAGCAATGGATATAAAAGTAATAATAAACTTGAGATATTTTCTTAATTAATTATAAGTTATCATAAGTTTATTATTCATGAATTTAACAATTCTACATGATGTGTTGAACTCCAGGTATGGGATTTCATCTAAATCTCCTTTTTAAGGAATTTTAGGATAATATGAACCTTTATACTCTTATAAGGTGTATATAATGTCACTATGACTTTTAAAATCCCACATTTATCTATAATAATTTTATTTATTTATTTTCTAAATGTATTAATTCATATATATTATGATTAAAAAATTAAAATTTGTATGAGAAACCATGAACATTAAATGATTTAATTATCAAATCATTTCATCATGATATTAATTTAAATATTTATTTATATGGATATAAAAGGATTATATAGGAAAATTTATGTTGTTTATTAATTTCATTTTATTTTTCCTTTTTGGAATAATTTTATACAAATCATTTTACCTTCCTTACAAAATGAAAAAGTGATTTTTTTTTGTTTTAACTTATTCAGTGACAATGCATTCTTGACCGTCTTAACCGTTATTTGATACTTGGTGTCCTTTATAAGACGTAATGATTTTAAAAGGTAAGGAAATCCTTTATTCATTTTTGGGTATATTAGTATTGAAAATGGGTCCTTAAATGTAAATGCTATTTTTATATAGAAATGTGTTTCAGATGGGAGTAGAAGAAGATTTTAAAAGGGTTCTATAATAAATGAAATGGTACATGAGAATTGTATGAAATGAGTGATCATGATATTGCTTATATGAAGGGTGTACCCCTATACAATCTCACAGTTGAGCCCGGAATAGCTTATATAAATGGTTGAGTGCCATTGTATATCACAAGTGAGAATGTTATATATTATATAACGAGTTGAGCCCCATTATAGCTAATAGGTGAGCCCGAAAGAGCTTATAAAAATGAAGACCCCCCATTATAGATCTCCAATTTGGATTTAGACCATATTATTATTCCAAATGGAATGTGTTTGAATTTCATTTTTGTATATGATGTTATAATTCAACTAAATTAGTTTTAATTTCATTATACTGGTTTTAATATTTTTCTTTTAGAAAAACGTTTTAGTGTTATTTATATGAAAATGTTTTGTTTCATTTGCCTAAATAATGTTAAATGTGTTATCATGTTTTAACTAGACTAATTTTTTTTATTTCCCTTACATAGATTTTGTGATCATAACCGGTTTTAAAATGATTTTCATAGGTTATAGTATTTGTGTGGACAAAAAAGATTCCATGATGTAGTAATAAAGTTGTTTCTTAAAAAGAAAACATGTTTTGTTTTAAAAGGGTCCCCATTGGTGAAAATGCAGATACTGATTATAAGTGTCCACATGTAATGTATGTGTTTCACATGTACTAAATTTTACCAATTCTCTAAAACACTGAAAATAAAATATCCTAGAATGTGAATTCTAGTTCAACAACACAATAACAAGAGAGGTTTAAGGTAGGGTCCTTATAGTTGTTATCAAATGATGGTTTAGAAAGCATAAAAAATTAGGATGTATTCTTAAGATACCGGGATATAATATGAGCGTATAATTTTCAGCTTTATCATACTTTCAATGTATTAGAAATACAATTTGATGCTTAATATTTTTAAAATTTTATAGGGATGAACATTATTTTTGGATCCACTTATTTTTGAGGTATTTAAGGGTTATTAATTTTTGAGATGAAAAGTTAAAGTTATTAGATAAACAGTAAGGTTAAAATATCATATGGTTATTCTGCGGATTTTATCTCATTTTTTGAAATCTTATAAAATTATATCGTTTTTGATAAAGCATAACATGAAGACAATCTAACAACCCATTTTTTTAGAAACGGGTATGAGAATTAAACCCACAACTAATGTGCGACCTTAGGTTATCACATACTACTAGCCTACATGATGTCTCCAATTAGTATGCCTTTTTATTTTTATTTTATATAGTTTATGGAATAAGTATAAGTTGATTTTGGAAACGTACATTTTATAAAATGGATATCCTAAGTATAATAAAATGATCTAGGGATTAATTGATAAATGTTATTTTGAAAGGTGTTCACTATTTAGTGAAACCTATATGACTAATTAAAATAGAATAATAATAGATTTTATTTTAGGTATAATGGATAAATTTTATTTTTGATGAATCAATGTTTTATTTTGTGATATTGAGCTATTTGTGGTATTTATTGAAATGATTAACATATTGTGGAGAATATGTGATTATGTAATTTTTTTTGGAATAAGACATTATGTGTGGTTGATGTTATTTAGAGATAAATGTTAAAATTTATCACAGAATATTAGGTAATAAAACTCATATGAATTTTGGATTTTAGTCATAGTTTTAATTGTAATTGGTATTTTATGGAATGTTATATGTTGAATGGTATTTATTGATCTTTTGATATTGCTGTGGAATTTATTATATTTAATGTAGTTATTCCCATATTAATGGATTACTAATTTTGGGTAAAATTATCTAACCTTATACAAACTAGTGTGTTTTGTGACAATATTTAAAGGTAGAATAAATTGATATTTGTCTTTTTGTTGTTCATTTGAGTTTTTATAAGATGATTAAAGTGCTTTCGGTGTGAAAAATTAATCGTAAATACTCATCGTTTGGAAAAAAGATGAGTATGTCGTGGAATTAAATAAATGAAATAAAATATAATTTTAATGTAAATATACTTCTTTATATTATTATTATAATTATTAAATTAATAAGTCAACATTATGACAAGGATCTAAAAAAATGTCCTCCTTTTACTATTCATACCACTAAATCTATGACTGTTAAAACCATCACATGTTTCTGGGTTTCTAATTGTTAACATTATCATGATTATTTTTTATATCACTCTCCATTAGAACATGATAGTAATTTTTTCTACCATATCCTTTTTTTCCAATGGGGAATCTTAATATGTGTTATATTAGGTGACCTTCATACGATCATTCATTATTTTAAAAGTGGAAGTTGTATTAATCCTTCTTCCCATCTCGGAATGAATGAAATGTATTTGGATGAGTCATACAATAGTTAATGAACCAAAATTCAAATTGAGAGGATGAAATTTCCAATGGGGGGTTAATGTAACATCCTGTGTTTTTAAAAGGAGACAATATGTTTGATAACATACATAATATTCAACATTGAACATAAGAAAAAACTATATCTTATTATTTTACCTTATAACCTAAAGGTTAAAATAGTGAGAATGAAAAGAATTAATTTATCCTTGAAAATATTATATACACATGTATTTTATTAGTATTTTATTACTTATAAGTTATTATAAAACACTTTTTAATTAAAATGAAATGTTTTTCTCAAAAACTATATAAAAATAAATAAGTTAGTTTATAAAACAATAAAATAATTCTTTATGGATTTAATTAATGAATTGTATATTTAATATATTCATTTTAATGTTTAAAATTAATCCTTTATGTTTTCTACACATGATATAAAAAAAGTCAAATTCGTTTTGAAAAAAAAGTATTTAAAAAAAAATACAATTTTAACGCCATTTGATAGAGAACACATTTCAAATCTAGTTTATGGTTCATTGAAGGTTTTATTTGGGTATATAAACTTTTTATTTTGAAGTGGTACATCAAAATATAATTTCGATGAAATTTTTGTAATTTTGGGATAAAAGTCATATTTTAATGAATACTAAAAAAAATACATTCTAATTCAAAACTAAATTTTCATATTTATTTTTTATATTGTTATATTATCTTTTAAATTTTTTTTCATGTGTAATTAGATTTTTTTATCATTTAGTCCAATTTTTTCCATTGGAAGTAATTTTACTTTGAAATTATATAAAAATTCACGTTAATATTTTGATGCTTTTTTACTTATTAAAAACATGTTTTCTATTTTTGACAATGGGGATTAATATTAAATTAAATTCTAAAACTTTTGTGTTTAGAATTTGAAAAAAATTATTCAATATTTGGAAAAATAATGTCAAAATTTTGTAAATAGTTCCATTTTGTTTTGGTTAATTTTGAAGAGTAAATGTAATTATAATTTTAATTAATACTATTATGGGAAAATCCTGTAATTAAAAGTAAAAAAAAATTATAATAATATAAAGCAACCCTAACAGTAGATCTAATTAACATGGATGAATTTATCCCTACCATGATAATCCTTTGGTCTATTTTTGGTCCACATGGAGCCACCGAGATATCTTTAATGTATTTATAATATTATATTCAACAAATATTCATTTTTGTTACACTTTTAATTTTTAATAGTATATTATTTTAATATAGGGTTATACAAGGTATCCCTTAGACTTTAAATAGTCAGTGTAAAGACAAAAAATATTACCTAAATCACGATAATTTATTTAAATTTTTTTGAAATTGAATAATTAAATTTTATTATGTCACAATGACGATGTACTAATTTCTTACATAATGAATGAATAAAATAAATTTTATTATAAATATTAAAATAAATATTAGCTGACATAATTTAGGACATCCAATAATTTTAAGTATAAATTAGACTTTTTGATGTTTTGAAGGAGTTTGTTTGAAATTATATTTAAGTTATGATATATTGTAAAATTTAACAAATGAATTATAAGGCCCCGACCTTATACCTTACTTAATATTGAATTAAATGAATAATTCACATTGAGGATCTTTTTAGGTTTAGAGCATTAAAGAATTAGATCATAAAACATGTATTACATTCCACATTTAAACAAAGTGGTTCATAAAATATAGTATTCATTTCCCATCAACAGTAACATATTTAAAATAAAACATGGATTCTTTCTTGGCACTTCCTTATCACTATCATCATATCATGTACCATTCCCTTGACCTCTGAAAAACATTTCAAAAACAGGGTATGACCATAAAAAGCTCAGTAAGGGTTATAAAAATATCGAAAGGAAACATGATTTTATATATACATAAGAATGAAATCATACTTTACCCATAAAACATAGGCACTTTAACATACCTCATCAAATCATGAATAAATCATAGAAATCATAAGACATAAAGGTATCTTGAGGCATTCATAACTTCTTACGTAGGGAGTAACCCTCTTTGTTACGTTTGGAATACCCATCACTGTATATTCCCTAAATCTCTTCAGAGAAACCTTAACGGTTCACTCCTTCGCATTTCCCAATGCATTGGAGAGCTATATCGGGCTCACCCGCCCTTAGTTTATCACAGAACCACCAGTCATCATAATAATTACCTAGAACAACAACATAATCGTATCACATAAAACATGCATAAAGGAATCATAACATTTCCACCTTTCAATCACAAGATATCAATACAAAACATTGATATAAAAACATTACGAAAACCATTTTCAATACCAAAATAAAAGAAAAGTAAAACATGGTAATTATTTTTCTTTAAAAAAAGTATGGCTTGTAGAGGAAGTCGAAAGTCAAATAATGGTCACGGTGGCGGAGAAGTCGTTGTCAGCACATACGTACGACAAAAAAACATTCCCTTTTTTCGTTTAGTAAACGCTTCGTAAAAAAAATATTCTTTTCGAATAAACGTAAAAGTCAAAGGGGTTTATACACCATATAAAAGAAGGATGTGTATAAAACAAAATATGCCTCAATGAAAGGAGATTGAGACGAAGTCCCATACCTCGTTTTTGTCTTGACATGATCAGTATTTAATCTCCAGAATAATAAAATTGATTAAATTTATACTCACTTAAGAACTTTTTTCAAGTTCATTATTTATTTTATATCACTTATTACCATGTCATGAACACTATGTTATTATTTTAGTTAATAATGGTGGTTTTAACGATCATTGGTACTTAAGTCAAAATATGATCTTTAGAATTACAATTTTTTCATGTATCCATTATTTCCAGAGTTATACTAATGATTTATATATCATATATATCATATATATCAATTATATACATGAATTTATAATATTACACAACGTTTAGAGGTAAGAAATGAAATGCACCGTTCATGGAGACGGTAAGTCGTACGTACGCATGAACGCTACTTTCATTTCTATTTCATATATTATGCAATTAAAACATAATGATACATAATATTATTTTAATTCCAATATGGTATCATATATAATATCATTAAATATATCCTTTATACATACCACATATGGTATTAACGTATCAAATCTCTTTGAGGGGGCGGTAGTCTGAACTTCATAAAATGAAGATATCACGTTTACTCATAATGGTAACCAAAAAGATATGCCATAAATGAAAAATACAGAATCTTAAGTAGAAAATAAACATATAATATATAATATATAAATATAGTGACATCTTAATGGCCACCTTTGAAGGAGATATATGAGTGTTGAAAAATCATCGTTTCGTGAGGCAGAAATTCTCCATCCACGGAAACAGTTTGTTCATTAACCATTAGATGTAGGTGTGTGTAAGTGTATCTCGAATACTTCTTATAACAACATCATAGTATATGTAAGATACTGGTGTTGTTATAAAATAAATGAATAAAAAGAGGTTAGGGGGTTGGAGAAGTAAAATAAAACACAAGAACACAAGAGAAGAAACTACCTTTAAATCGGGTAACTAATTTTGATTTGAGCTCAAAGGATTACTTGGGAAGCCTTCTGCCCAAAGTGAGGCTTATAAGAGTTATAGAGGTATGTGCAGAGACAAAATGGGTAGGGTTTGGCCAAGCCAAAGGCTTTGGAAGTGTGGGTAAGGAGGTAGAGGTGGGGGACTTTTATAAAATGAGAGGAGGGGAACTCTTGGAATGTAAAGATATGTTACTTTATTTTAAAAGGATTTTCGGATTTAAAAGGTCCCACATTGATATAATTAGAGGATAAGGTGATAAGGGTTCTCAATCCACCCATCCAATATGTTTTGGACAAGTGTAGTTCATAGATTTTACATTATCTTTTCATTTTATTTAAATCGTTAAATAATGAGGTAATCGCCGAATCATCATTGTGTCATAAATAAACTAATTTATTTAATGTCTAAAAACTATAAAAAAATACAATGATGTAGGAAATATTTTTATATTTCCAATTACTATTTATAGTCAAAATTATGACTTCTATATCCCCATGTAAAAATTGTTTTAGTAAATGAACCCATGTTTGGGTCATTTTTATTTTAACATTAAATAAAAAGATATTAATGTCACTTTCCTACAAAACTGGCTCCATGAGGTCCCCAAGTTGACCCATGTATTTTCTAGGTCGGCCATGAAACATCCAATAAGGTTAAGACATGTGTCAAGCTCATCTCATATTATTAAAACATTATTCTTACCTTAAATTACACTTATTACCTCTAATCGCGATTAAAAACTTAATAGTTACTATTCACCAAAAAATTATTCTAATCCCATTGAACCAAATTTTATATATTAATGAAAACCATGTATGTATGATTTTTTAAATTCAAACCACAGTGGTGGTAATTTTTTATTTAAACGAATAATCAGTTTTTATAAGTACCACTTAGTGGTTTCACTATTCATAAAAAATTGAAGTTTTCTAGAAAAAAACCAAAAAATAACCCTAAGCTATATTTGATATTCCGAATTCAAAAATGATGTATATTTTACAAAATTCAAAATATATAAGTTGCATTAATTAAGTTAATAATTAATTGCCGCTGTCAGAGCAAATAGCGTGTTTTTATGAAACATTAAGTATCAAAATATTGACACTAGTTTAAGTCCATTTTCAAAGTGAAATTATTTCCAACGACAACTATTGGATTAAATGGTAAAAATATATTCTAATTGAACTTTAAAAACAATTAAAAATATAATATAATCATATAAATAAATTATATTAAAAATATGTTTTGAATTAAAATACAACATTTTTCACTATTCATTAAAAAATGATCTTTATCGGAAAAATACCAAAAATTCAGACAATATAAATTGTTATGTCCCAATAATAAAGAATAAGTTTATTTTTTACAAATAGAGCTTATAAAATTGTCAAAATATAGATTTAAAAGATGGTTTTCCATCAAAGTCCAGTAAAATAATCTT
The DNA here is from genome assembly GCA_963277665.1 of Viscum album. Taxonomy (NCBI): domain Eukaryota; kingdom Viridiplantae; phylum Streptophyta; class Magnoliopsida; order Santalales; family Viscaceae; genus Viscum; species Viscum album. The sequence continues at coordinate 1,282,590,553 of OY728123.1, read as the reverse complement.
TTAAAAATATTAGTGTATTCCATGCTTATGATAGGATTTATTCTCATTTTAAGCCTCTAAAACACTATCTAATTCATTAATAGAAGTAGATAAAAATATCTATTAGTCATTAATTACTTGGGTTGTTACATCTTTTCCCCCTTTAGAAAATTTCATCCCCGCATTTCATTTACTTATCGCATAAGTGAGGGTATTTATTCTTAATTTCATTTTCAGAATCCCATGTTGCCTCTTCAACCATATGGTTTTTCCACAAAACCATTAACTAATGAATCACCTTATTCCGTAACACTTGCTCCCTATGGTCAAGAACCTGGAGCAGTTGTTCCTCAAAAGATAGGTTCTATTCCATCTGAATTACCTCTGGACTCAAAACATGAGATTTATCTGGCATATACTTTTCAACATCGAAACATGAAAAACATCGTGTACCTGAGATAAACTAGGAGGTAAATCCACTCCATAAGCAACTAATCTAACTCTCTCCAGAATTTCATATGGTCTAATGAACCTTCGACTTAGCTTTCATTTCTTACCAAATTGCATCATACTTTTCCATGGTGAGACATTGAGAAAAACATGATCACCTACCTAAAAAAGAGAGACCCTTCCTCCTATTGTCCGCATAAATCTTCTACCTGCTCTGAGTTATTCTCATGTGTTTCTGTATCAGCTGAAATTTTTCTACCAACACTTCTACCAATTCTTGTCCCATCAACTTCCTTTCACCCACTTCATCCCAGAAAGTTGGAGTTCGACACCGCTTCCCATATAATTCCTGAAATGGTGCCATCTGTATACTGGAATGAAAACTGTAATTATAAGAGAATTCATCCAAATAATGATATTGGTCCCAACTTCCCTGATAATCCATCAAACAAGCATGTATCATATCCTCCAAAGTCTAGATCGTTCGTTCTGGCTTCCCATCTGATTGAGGATGAAAAGATGTATTAAAATTTAATTCAGTACCCAACAACTTCTGAAGGCCTTTCAAAAAGTTAGAAGTGAACCTGGGATCACTGTTAGATACAATGGAGATAAGAACTCAATGTAACTTGACTATCTCTTTAATATACAAACGGGAAAGTTGATCTACAGAAATAGTATCTCGTATAGCAAGGAAATGAGATGATTTGGTCAAGCGATCAACAACAACCCCGATTGCATTATTACATCGAGATCTCTTCGGTAATCCCACAATAAAGTCCATGGATATATTCTCCAATTTCCACTCTGGCACTGGTAAAGGCTGAAGCATCCCTTTCGGTATCTTCCGCTCTGTTTTAACCTGCTGACATGTAAAACACTTCACAGTAAAAGCAGCAATATCTCTTTTCATTCTATCCCACTAGTAATACTCTCGAAGATATCTATAAATCTTAGTACTGCCAGGATGAACTGAAAACGAAGAACTATGATCTTCATATAACAACTCTCTCTTAAACTGTGAATCAAAAGGCACACACAATCTCTTCCCAAATCTCAAAAAAAATCACTATCAATGTTGAATTCATGCAACTTACCTTTCTGAACCATCTCTACCTTTTTCTGCAACTCACTGTCTTGCTTCTGTGATTTCTTGATTCTGTCTGATAGAGATGATTTCACTGATACCTGAAATAAAAAAGAAGGACATCCAGCACCAAAAACTTATATGCCAAATTTCATCAAATTCTTAAACAAAGGATCACGTTCCAAACACATCATTGTTAATGAAACATTACTTTTTCGACTCAAAGCATCAGCCAATTTATTTTCTTTTCCAGGATGGTAATGAATTGTAGAATCATAATACTTGATAAATTCTAGAAATCTCCTCTGTCTCATGTTCAATTATTTTTGAGTGAATATATACTTTAACCTTTTGTGATCGGTACATATTTCAAACTTTACTCTATACAAATGATGCCTCTAAATTTTTAAAGCGAAAACAACAGCAGCTAATTCCAAATCATGTGTAGGGTAATTTACCTCATGAGTTTTCAATTGTCGTGAAGCATAAGAAATTACCTGATCATTCTATATAAGGAAAAAACCAAGTCCTTTCAATGAAGCATCACTATATATAACAATCTCACCATTCCTAGAAGGTAGTGCCAAAACTAGAGCATTCACCAATCTTCTTTTCAACTACTGAAAACAATCATCACATTCTTTTGTCCAGATAAACTTAACACACTTACGAGTTAGCTTCGTCATTGGAATAGATAACCGAGACCACTTTTTAACAATCCTTCGGTAATAGCCTGCCGAACCAAGGAATCTACGAATCTTAGTTACATTTGTGGGTCTTGGAAATTCTTCCACAACCTTTGTTTTTGCAGGATCCACAGTTATTCCATTTTTAGAAACAATATGACCAAGGAATGATATTTGTTGCAACCAAAACTCAAAGTTGATGAATTTCCCATAAAATTTATTTTCTTTCAAGGTTTGACAAATAACCCTTAAATGTCTTTCATGCTCTTATTTACTTTTAGAAAACACCAAAATATCATAAATGAAAACAACCACAAACTTATCCACGAACTCATGGAAAATTATAATAATTATGTCCATGAATACAGTAGGTTCATTTATTATCCCAAAAGGCATTACTACAAATTCATAATGGCCATATCTTGTACGAAACGCAGTCTTCGGAACATCTGCTTCCATTACCTTCAGCTGATGTTACCCCGATCTCAGGTCAATCTTTGAAAAATTCTGAGCTCCCTGGAGCTTATCAAACAAATCATCGATATGAGGCAAATGATATTGTTCTTAATAGTGATGTTATTCAAGGATATATAATCAATGAAAAGTCTCGTAGAACCATCTTTCTTTTAGAAAAATAAAACAGGAGTACCCCATGGTGATGTGCTAGGTCGAATGAAACCTTTCTCTAATAAATCTTGTAATTGATACTTCAACTCTAAAAGTTAAATTTGATCCATTCGATAAGTGGGTTTTGAAATTGGCTTAGTATCAGGAACTAAGTCAACAGTAAACTCAACTTCTCGATCTGGTATTATTCCAGGAAACTCATCAGGAAAAACTGCAGGATACTCATTTACCACTGGCACATCATTAATCTGAACAGTTCCCTTGTATTCAACAATATGTTCAAGGTAACATTCATTTCCATCTTTTACAAGTTTCTCAGCCTCTTGATATGTTATCAACAGTAAGGGTTCATTCTTGTACACAAACTGAACGTATTTCTGAAAAGAAACTTCTTTAGCTCTACAATCAATCTTATCATGGTAAATAGAGATCCAATCCATACCCAGGATAACATCAAACTCTACTATAGGTAAAAAATATGTTTCTCAAGTAGGTTCTTTACATGGATAAGAATAGGAAGATTCTTATAAATTCTTTTTGACTCAAAAATTCCCCCAAGTGTTTTTACCAAATGTTCAAGAGTCATTTCTTGAGATGGTATTCCCATTTTAGTAGAAAATGTTTCAGAGATGAAAGAATGTGTAGACCCCGAATCAGACAACACACTGGAATAATCTGAAGAAAAAACAAATTACCTGATACAACTTCATTTGATGGCCCGACATCTACTGAAGTAGTTTCAAAGGATTTCACAACCACTTTCTGCTTGTATTCTAACTGCTTCCCATCACTCGAGCTCTTTGTCGGACACTCGTTTGCATAGTCACCTATCTCATTGCACTTAATACATTTCACTAACTGAAAATCAAATTTGGACTTACCATCACCTTGATCTTTTTCAGTGCAATCACGAGCCTTATGCCCCATCTTACCGCATCAGTAGCACTTTACAGAATTCAGAAGACATTCCCCAGCATGCCTTTTGCCACATTTATCTCAAACTGGAAGCTTAGTTTTCTTACCATCAGACCTTTTTGATGAAATCTTCCCTATCTCCTGCCACCGAGGTCTCTTCTTCTGCTGGTTGTTATAGAACACTTGATCATCAGAAAACTCCATTTCCACCTTCTCAGCACATCGAAAAAGATTTTCATAACTTCTGAACTCATAAGAAGCTAAAGCCCTTCGATATTTTGGCGTTAATCCTGAGTAAAAATGATTGATTTTACTATCAAGGTCTCAGATAAAATTTGGATCATACCTTGCCAATCGAGTGAACCTTTCTTCATAGGCAGCCACTGAGTCTTCCTCTTGCCTCAATTCCAAAAATTGCTTTTCCATCCTATGTCGAACAGCCTTAGGAAAATACTTCTCAAGAAACAAACCTTTAAATTCATCCCATTTGAGAGAATAAATCTCATCAGCATCCCTGATATTTCTAACCATCGACCACCACAGATTTTCTTCACCATCTAAAAGGTAAATAGCAGGACTAAACTTTTGATTGTCTGAACACCCCATGACATCGAAAATATTCTCTAGTGCTTTAATCCACCCTTCAGCTAGCATAGGGTCAGATGATCCTCTGAATGATGGGGGATGTTGCCTCATGAAATATTTTACCACTGACATGTTCCTCTATGGTTGATCTGGCTAATCTCGTGCATGGATACCGCCACAATTTATCGCTTCAGTCAACTGCACCATTACTGCAACAAACTGTTTAGTTCAAATTCTGACCATCTTAGGATGCTGATTCGGAAGGTTATTTCTTTCTATATGCCTTCCTAGCACTACTTCCCTATTTCCTCTACGGGAAACCATTCTGAACAAACATGTCTTAGATGAAGCAACATGGTAATGTTCAAATTATATATCATTTCAATTTGACATTAAAAAATTATTTTTTTATAATCATTTAATAAAATTCTAAGTCCTAAAGTTATCTAAACCGACCTCTTATACCAACTATAAGGCCCTGGCCTTAAACATTACTTAATATTGAATTAAATTAATAATTCACATTGAGGATCTTTTCAGGTTTAGAGTTTTAGAGAATTAGATCATAAACTGTGTATTACATTCCACATTTAAGTAAAGTGGTTACATAAAAGATAGTATTCATTTTTCCCATCTACAGAAACATATTTAAAAGAAAACATGGATTCATTATTGACACTTATTGTTCACTATCATCATATCATGTACCTTTCCCTTGACCTGTGAAAAAAATTTCAAAAACATGGGATGAGCACAAAAAGCTCAGTAAGGGTTATAAAAATATGGAACAGAAACATGAGTTAATATATATATAAGAATTAAATAAAACGTTACCCATAAAACATAGGCACTTTAACATACCTCATCAAATCATGAATAAATCATATAAATCATTAGACATAAAGGTAACTTGAGGCATTCAGAACTTTTTACGTAGGGAGTAACCCTCTTGGTTACGTTTGGACTACCCATCACAGTATATTCCCTAAATCTTTTTGGAGAATCCTTAACGTTTCACTCCTTCGTGTTACCCAATGCATTAGAGAGTTATATCGAGCTCACCCACCCATAGTTTATCATGGAACCTACCGCCTTCATAATAATGCCCAATAACCACAACATAATCGTATCACGTAAAACATGAATAAAGGAAACATAAAATTTCCACCTTTCAATCACAAGATATCAATTCAACACATTGATATAAAAACATTATGAAAACCATTTTCAAAACCAAAATAAAATAAAAGTAAAACATGGTATTTATTTTTCTTTAAAAAAATAATGGCTTGTAGAGGAAGACAAAACTCAATGAATGGTCACGGCGGCGAAGAAGTCATTGTCGCCACATACGTACGACAAAAAAAACATTCCCATTTTTAATTTAGTAAACGCTACATAATAAAAAGATTCCTTTTGAATAAACATAAAAGTAAAAGGTTTTTATACACCGTATAAAAGAAGGTTGTGTATAAAACAAAATATGCCTCAATGAAAGGAGATTGAGACAATGTCACATACCTCGTATCCGAATTGACTTGATCGTTCTTTAATCTCTGGAATAATAAACATGAGTTAATTTCTACTTGCTTAAGAACCTTTTTCAAGTTCATTATTCCTTTTATATCACTTATTACCATGTCATGAACACTATGTAATTAATTTAGTTTATAATGGTCGTTTTAACGATCATTGGTACTTGAGTCAAAATATGCTCTTTATAATTACAAATTGTTCTTGTATCCATTATGTCCAGAGTTATAATCATGATTTATATATCATATATATCATATGTATCTAGTATATACATGCATTTATAATATTACACAACGTTTAGAGGTAAGAAATGAAATGCACTGTTCATGGAGTCAGTAAGCCGTACGTACGCATGAACGCAACTTTCATTTCTATTTCGTATATTATGGAATTAAAACATGATGATACATAATAGTATTTTACTTCCACTATGGTATCAAATATAATATCATTAAATATATCCTTTATACGTACCACATATGGTATTAACGAATCAAATCACTTTGATGGGGAGGTAGTCCGCACTTCCTAAAATAAAGATATCGCATTTACTCATAATGGTAACCATAAAGATATGCCATTAATGAAAAATACAGAAGAATATTTAAAACATAATCATATTATATATAATATATAAATATAGTGACATCTTAATGTCCACCTTTGAAGGTGATATATGAGTGTTGAACAATCATCGTTTCGTGAGACATAAATTCGCCATCCACCGAAACAGTATGTTCTTTAAACATTAGATGTAGGTGTGTGTAAGTGTAGCTCGAATACTTCTTATAACATCTTCCTAGTATATGGAAGATACTTCTGTTGTTACAAAATAAGTGAGTAAAAAGTTTTTAGGGGGTTGGATAAGCAAAATAAAACACAAGAACACAAGAGAAGACACAACCTTTAAATTGGGTAAGTCTTTTTGATTTGAGCCCAAAGGGTTCCTTGGGAAGACTTCAACCGAAATTGAGGCTTCTAAGAGTTATAGAGGGATGTGTAGAGACAAAATGGGTAGGGGTTGGCTGATTCAAAGGCTTTGCATGTGTAGGTAAGGGGGTAGAGTTGGGGGCCTTTTATAAGAGAAGAGGAGGGGCACTCTTGGAAGGTAAAGAAATGTTACTTTATTTTAAAATGATTATCGGATTTAAAAAGTCCCAAATTGATATAATTAGAGGATAAGGCGATAAGGTTTCTAATTCCACCCATCCAATAGGTTTTGGACATGTGTAGGTCATAGATTTTACATTATTTTTCATTTTATTTAAATCGTTAAATAATGATGTAATCCCTGTATCATCATGGTCTCATAAATAATTTAATTTATTTAATGTATAAATATTATAAAAAAATACAATGATGTAGGAAATATTTTTATATTTCCAATTACTATTTATAGTAAAATATCTGACTTGTATAACCCCATGTAAAATTTTTTTTAGTAAAACAACTCATGTTTGTGTTATTTTTATTTTAACGTTAAATAAAAAGATATTAATGTCATTTTCCTACCAAAGTGGCTCCATAGGGTCCCCAATTTGACCCATGAATTGACATGGTCTCCCATGACACATACAAGAAGGTTAGGACATGTTTCATGCTCATCTCATATTATTAAAACATTATTCTTACCTTAAATTACACTAATTACCAATAATCGCGATTAAAAACTTAAAAGTTACTATTCACAAAAAAATTATTTTAATCCAATTGAACCACATTTTACTTCTTAATGAAAAACATGTATGTCGGATTTTTGAAATTCAAACCACAGAGGTGGTAAAATTCCATTTAAACGAAAAATCAGTTTTTATAAGTACCACTTAGTGGTTTCACTATTCATCAAAAATTGAAGTTTTCCAGAAAAAAACAAAAACTTCACCCTAAGATATATTTGATATTCTGAATTCAAAAATGATGTATATTTTACAAAATTCAAAACATATATGTTGCATTAATTAATTTAATAATTAATTCCCGTTGTCAGAACAAATAGCGTGTTTTTATGAAACAATAAGTATCAAAAGATTGACACTAGTTTAAGTCCAATTTCAAAGTGAAATTAATTCCAATGACCACTATTGGATTAAATGGTAAAAATATATTCTAATTTAACTTTAAAACCAATTCAAAATATAATATAATCATATAAAAAAATTAGATTAAAAAGGGGTTTTGAATTAAAATACAACATTTTTCCCTATTCATTAAAAAAATGAACTTTATCGGAACAATACCAAACATTCACACAAAGTAAATTTTTATGTCCCAATCATAAAGAAGAAGTTTATTTTGACAAATAGACCTTATAAAATTGTCAAAAGATAGATTTAAAAGTTGGTTTTCCATCAAAAGGTAGTGAAACAATCTTTTAAAAATATTAGTGTATTCCATGCTTAAGATTGGATTTATTCTCATTTTGAGCCTCTAAAACACTATCTAATTCATTAATAGACATAGATAAAAATATATATTATTCAATATTTACATGGGATTTTACATGAATAGTTTAAAAATTTACTCTATTGGTATTTTAAAAACTAAAATAATTTATTAAATGATATTAAATTCCTTAAAATATATGATTCATCCAAATGGTTATGATATTTCGTGACCCATCTCATGGGGCCTATGCTGTGACATAACACAAGAGAGCCTCCCAAAGGCCTGGGGTTGGAAACCAGTGATGAATGTGTAAACCAGAATGTGGGAGTCATTTTTCATAAGTACCATTACACACATTCAAACATAACCACATCCGAAATTTGGAAAATTAAACAAGCACGACACTATAATACAATTGAATTCAAGTACAACGAAAAGTAAAATGGGCCAGAATACAATCCCAAAAGAAGAATAACTGGAAAACTGGAATGTACAAAGAAACCATGAATAGTACTCTGTTAAAAACACCACATGAGGGGTCTACATAGAGTAGCTATTAGAATCCATAGAAGTACGTATCATGTTCTTGTTCTCATTGGGAACCACCAGGTCCTGGGCCACCAAGTCCTCCGTCAAGATGACGATCATCTCCCCCAGACACAACATATGTGGGCGAACCCCATGGAGGGGTGAGTAATAAACTACATTTTAGGAATCCGAAAACAATAATTGATAGACGATAGATAAATCCACAATAAATCCACAAATAATGATCACCGAGAACGATCATGAAACATGAAAATTTACTCCATGAATGCTCTAGAGTATGTTATTAGAACAATTAGTCAAATCCTCGACCACCTCATCTACTGGATAACTCATCCCCAATGTGTAGATTGTGCATGTCCGGTCACACAAAAGATTAAACCCACTAACCTATGATTGGTTTGGTACTCATCGATGATGAGTTCCATTTGTATACTAGCTCACACTAATGCCTCATCCCACCATGGTCATGTTGGGTCACATAGAAGAATCATTAATACTATGGACATACTTATGTATTACTCTAATCAAGTATCGTGGGTCTGTTGTGTCACGCAGAAGCTACTCCCCACTCTGGGCCTATCCGGTCACATAGAAAATGCTCCCCACAGTGGTATATCTAGGTCACACAGAAGCCACATCCCCCTAGGACATATTATCTGATCCACAAAGGGCCTCTCGCTAGTAGTATCTAGGTCTCAGCCATCCATAGTGTTTCTGCACGTAGCAGACCTGATTTCGTTAGGACCGCCCCCAAGCCATTACTCAAATTTAAACTTTCATTAAATCCCCCATAATGTATTTAAAAAAATCCACCTCCTCATTATGGTTCAAACACTACAAATGGCTCGTCAATCGGGCACCCCAAAATTTTACGATATTGGCAATTTTAAAAAAATGGGCTCGTTGAGTCTGGACACGGTCTGACCCGACCATACCTAACCCAGGGTCCATCGAGCCTACCTAGGTCTACCGAATTGACCTGGACCCTATCGATCTAGGACGTGGTATGTGACTACGTCGGGCTCCCCATCGCCCCAGGGGTCATCTGTAGGGGCATCTCCCATCTGCTGTCAGTTGACTGTGGCTTCGTTGCGTGGGACACGACATGGTGCCACCTATGTGGTTCGCCGATCTGGTGGGTCGAAACATCCACCTACCACCATCAGTCATCCTAGATGGTGTCACTCCCAACTGCATCATGGCCTGAGCTGGCCGCAGCTGTCATCCCCAGTGCCCCATTGCAGCGCGCCGTAATCGGTCACCGTCACCGCCACTAAGAATCAATGTGGACAAATGATTCCTCTATGCTGGTTAATTCATTACACTGACTACTCCTACGACCTCTATGGTGTATCTAATTCCCTTCGAAGGCCATAAACTTTCCTTTTTTATTTTTTTGAAAATTCATCCATCAAGAACAGACGAGGCAGAGGGTGGTAAGGCACTGTTCATGTCATCCTACACCAAACGCGATAGAAGTTTAAAATATGGGATGCTTGGGTGTGATGTTTTATCAATAATAATTCCATCTAAATAAAATCACCCTCCCACATGAAGTGAAAATTTTTGGGTCAACCTGTTTGGGGGTTGGTCTTCATTCATAATTTTAATTTAAGAAACATGGAAATCATAAACATTGAAGCAGTCTACTACTAAATGTTTAAGAAGTCGATGGTGTTATTCGATTCCTTGTCCCGTTAATAGTAAGGAATCAATGTTGTAACTTCTCACATGCATTCATCAATCTTCATTGAAGTGTAATTCTGACATATGTTCATCGGATAATTGTCTAGAGATTAATTCTCATTTCACTTGACGCGATAGATAATTAAAAGAAAATATGTCGTAGTGTTTTTGTTATGCTATGATGTTGTGTCATTACGATGATTCATCGTCACCTCATTACCGCACCATCGTCCGCTGCTCAACGATTGAGAAAAAAAACCAAATAAATTTTTAATGTTATTTAAATATTTTTGAAATGTCTAAAAATTAACTTTTCTGTCCGACCCCTTTCGGTCAAAGTTAAGAATAATCTAGGTGAATCCAAATGTTCCATGTTTAATGGTTCCATCATATTATTTACTCAAGAACCAGTTCAAATGTTAGAAAAACATGCTTTTACTTTACATAAGTGAACTTAAAAAGAAGTTCAAGAAACCATTATGATCTCAACAGGCCTTGGAATCATGTTCCATTAAAATGTGTGGTCTCTATATATTTCTATATGATTTAAAAAAAATTATATAAAATTTCTGGGACATTTTATTTTCCCCAAATAAGGGTTTCGCGTCCCCAAAAGCCAAAACAGAGGCAAATCATACAAATGGGAGTACTGAGCATGAATCTGATCCTCCCACTCCCATGTGATCTCTTTGAGATTCCCTTGCTGCAAACGAACATAATCTAGATAAGTCAATCATCCATAAAGTAACCTCTCCTATCGACCCACTATCTCCACTAGAAACGTTGAAGACATCACCCCATCATTAATGTCTAGCTTGACCTAGACGATGACATGCGTTGGATCATGCACATACCTCCTCAGCTGTGAAATGTGAAAAACATCATGCACCAGAAGAATATATTGTTTTAGTGCTATTTTTTATGCTAGCTCCCAATCTATCCTATGAATCTAGAAAGGTCCTATGAACCTCAGATATATTTTCTTGACCAACCAAATCCCCGCAATCCTCGTTGGGGAGAGACCTGAAGGAACAAATGTTGTCCCTACTCAAACTACAAGGGTCTACTCCTCTTACCAGTATAAAATTTATTCTTGCTTTTTGTATTCCTCATCTAATCTTAGATGATATTTACCTTCACATGGGTAGCTCATACCAACTCCGGACCCTTGATTTCCTGCTTCACTAGGTCTGTCAAGCATAGAGGCGATCTGCATGGTCGCCTGTACAAGGCCTCAAACATTGCCATGCCAATGGTGGTTTGATGTCTATAGATGTATGAAAAATCTTCCAGTGGTAGGTGGTCCAACCAACTACCACAAAAATTAAGGACACAAGTACAAAGAATGTCCTCCATGGTTTTCATGGTCCGCTCCGTCAGACCATTTGTCTGAGCATTAAAAGATGTGCTCAATCGTAGCTGAGCCCTAAAAGACTTCGAAAATCTCTTCCACGTCTGAAATATAAATCTTGTATCACGATATGAGATGATCATTGAAGGAACCCCTTGTATCTACCCTATTTTCTAGACATTTAGGCATCCCACACGCTCCATCAATCCCTGCTCCCGGATGGGTAGGAAGTGAGACGACTTGGTGAGTCGGTCAACGATCCCCAATACAGAATCATGGCCCCTGGAAATGCATGGAATACCCATCATGAAGTCTATAGAGATATCATACCATATGTATTATGGTAATTCAAGTGGTTGTTCCCAACAGTCTAGGACCTGATTCTTGAGCTTCATTTTCTAATGAACGAGGAATCATGAAAAAAACTCTTCCACTGCTTTCATCAACCCTGGCCACCAGTCCTGAAGTCAGAGGTCCTAGAACATCATCACTACACCACGATGTACCACCAAAGGGGATTTATAGTACTCACTAAACTACACCTCCTGCAATTTCACTGGTACTAAGGTGTATCCTGAGAAAATGATCATGTGTTCCCCACCTATGGATGATCTATAAGTATCTTGTCCTAAGGATAAATGAGAACATAGGACCTCAAATTAAACATCCAAATTCAATGACTACCTAAATTTATTTAAGAGATGGTGAGTTATATTCATTGACTAAAGGTAAGATGCTCCATCACCATTCAGGAAGGATAACTTCTTTTTAGCTAGCTTTTCCATCGCCTAACACAGTAGTTGTAAACTAGACCTCCTACTCAGAAAATCTACCACTATATTCCCCTTTCTAGAAGTATAGACTATCCAAAATTCATATTCATAGAGGAACTCCAGCAATTTCTATTATGTAATTTTTAGTTCCTTCTATGAGAATATTTACCAGATACTCTTTTGGTCAGAGTAGACAGAAAACCAATCAACCATCATGTAGTGACATCAAATCATAAAGGGGAAACCACTACTTATAACTTCATGTCATGGGTTTCATAATTATTCTCAGGTGCCCTAAACTACTGCGAGTTGTAGGAAATCACTTCATTCTCCTAAATAAGGAAACAACCCATTCTTTTCTTTGATGCATCACAAAACATTACATAACCCACACAATCATACGGTAGTCTCAAGATGGGGGAACTAATCAGTGTCTACCTCAGCACCTGGAAACTCTTCTGGTAATTCTCGTTCCAAAAAAGTGGTGTCCCTAAAGATTCAAGGTTGATAATTTTGATTCTACATAGTAAAGGTCATGCCCAATCCTTTGGTAGTATTTAACTAACACCTAGAAACTATACACCTTAGTAATTCTTCTGGGTGGCTCTGAAGAATGAACTTCCTCTATCGTTTCCGGAACCACTACCACTCCAACCTCTGAGATGATGTGTCCTAGAATGAGGAACTTCTGAATCAAGAACTGGAACTTTGATAGAATAACTCAAATATAGTGATCTTAGAGTGTATCAATTATTATCTATAGGGTGGTGGCATGATACTTCTCCAATGTCGAGTACACCAATATGTCATCAAATAATACTGCCATAAAAATATTGAGCTAAGGATGAAATATCATTTTCATGAGTCCCATGAAGACTTTTGGGGAATTGGTCACACCAAAAACCATTATCAAGAACTAATTATGGCCATAATGGAATCTAATGGTTGTATTCTGTACGTCCTCATACCGTTCACGAAACCAAAGATATAATGATCTGAGGTCTATCTTTGAGAACTAACTTGCTCCGTTTAGTTGATCGATGATGTCATCAATCCAAGGAATCTGATACATGTTCTTCAAATTCACTAGGTTCAGGTGCAATAAGTACACACATAGCCTCAAGATGTCATCTTCATTCTTGGAAAACAATACTCGGGATGCCCAATTGTGTCACATGAAACCATTCTTCTGCAAGTCCTTAAGCTATACCCTCAATTCAAGAAGCACCACGAAATCCATCCAATATACCGGTGTGCATATTGTTTTCATCCCTCGGTATATATTGATACAGTAGTATACATCTATGCGATGAGTCAGCCCCATAACATCCTTAGGAAAGACTTCCTCATACCTGTCCACCACTATAAGAAAGATCAGACTACTCTCGTCCACCGCTCTAAGGGTTATGATATCCAACATGTGAGTGATCTCCTACACCCTCCTCCGAGAAATTCCATCATGTACTGAAAGGGATCCCTTCTCACTGGTGAAGGTAAAAATGTCTCATCCTTTCGGACAAACAACAATTTTCACCTAATATAGTTGATCTGATCATGGACTATGGATAACTTATTCATACACAAGATAATGTTGTATAGCTAGAAAATGATACTAGGATATCCCATCCAAATATATCTCCTCATAATGTAAGCTCACACTATTAGAATTAGTGTGTAATCATTGAAACCTCTCATATAAGTCTCTAATCATGTAGATCATGTCAAAATATCCACTGGAATATCCAATCCTCAAATGAGGTCTGTGGAAAATAAAGAGTTAATGGAACATGTGTCTATATGAACTGAAACTAAGGTGTATAATAAAAATATCATATATCTAATCATCTTTAGAGAACCGTGGTTGTAGGCCTCCATCCCATGAAGTTGACCTCACCTATGTCCACCGGCTACCTGAGCCCCGGGGTGGGCCACCTGGGGGTGTTTGTGATAGAACCTCGAATAGTAATCCAGTAACTGTTTCTTAGCATACTCCCCTTTTATGCCGTCTGCCTTGCAAACCATCTCATTTGAACCTATACCTATAAATTAACAATCCCTTGATTCCAATATGATCATATGTATAGCTGTTCAGGAGGTCATGAGCCATGTGTCCTTGTCCACTACACCCGAAGCATAACCAAATTCCCTACTAACTCCCTATACTTTGGTATCCCCACACTACTAACTATGAGTTTTAGGGTCACCCCATAAAAGACTAGGCCCACTTTCCACCATGTGTCTACTATCTATTTCCAACCGGGGAAGATTTTCTCTCCTACGGTCTTTTGGTGGAACCATCTATTAGTGTCTTCTAATATAAAAATCTATCAATAAGAATGGATTTCTCCATTACTCTAGCCATAGTGTTGATGTAGAGATACACCATGGATACCCTGATCTCCCTTATGAGTCCCTTCACAATGGTCTGGTCTCTAATGAATGGGTCTCACACCATGTTTGCGGAGTAGTGAGAGTGGTTTTTAAATATCATAGTTTACGGAGCCACTGACTGCCTACCATGCTGTAGGTGAAGAAACTCCATTATACGCAACAAGCACAAGGACATGAAGAAAATATCCTCCCAAAAATGCATCTATACATCAGCCCAAGTGAGGGATGCCTCTTCATGCATATAGATGGTAAGTCTCCACCATCTCCTGGCCAAGCCATGTAGAAGGACCATGGAAAAGATCACCATCTAGTCATGTGGTGTCCTCACTAACTGGAATACTGAAATCACTGCCTTCAGTAAGTTTTCAATGACTTGAGGATCTGTCTCTCCCTTAACCTAGGAGTTATCTATCTGTAAAACATATGTAAGGAATTGAGTCTACTTATATCCGCTACTAATACCTCCAGCAGTAATTTCTGATCAATGGGTGGTGGAAACACCAGTGAACGACTCGGTGGGTCCATCTCTACCACGGATACCTAAACTATTGCCTCATCACATGGTGTGCATTCCACAAAATCACAAATTGGAAGCCTAACTAGTAGTCTGCGTGGAGGAATCATGAAATTGATCAATTAGTACAACAATTAAATGTTAATTCCTGGTGATTTTAATATTAATCAATAAATCAATAGGAGAAAATTATGAAACCAATGTTTTCATGTACAGATCCGAAAAGTAGAATTCAGGGTCCTGGTGTTTGAATAGATCGACAGTCACACCAACACTAGACACCCCGAATCTAAATGTTGAAGTCGAACGTTTTACATTATTTCTCTAAAAAATAATAATCTATAGGCCTATAAGGTATAACTGACCACCTATGATACCACATTTTCATGTCCTGTCCCCCAGGGCATGCTCTGTGACATACTCCAATCCAACCTCCTAATGGCCAGGGGTTGGTGACTAGCACTGAAGGCGTAAACTTATAGGTGGGAGAAGTTTTATATAGTACCTCTATGAACGAACACAAAACAACATCCCAAAGGTGGAAAAGAAATGAAGCATGAACCTATAAAACCAATGAGTAAAAGTACAAGTGAATTTAAAATGGGTAAAAATTCAATAAAAAAAAGACTAATTGGAAAACAAGAAATATAAAGAAACCCTTAATATCCATCCAAGAAACACCCCACCTGATGGGTCCGTAAAGAGTATCTTCTAGAAGTCATATAAGTATGTCATGTCTGCCTAGTCTCACTGGGCACTACTAGTTCCTAGGCCACTAGGTCCTAAAGAAATTCGACAGTCGTATGCACCAGACAGAACACGTGCAGGAGAAACCCGTGCATGGGTGAGTAACAAAGTACTCAGTAGGAACCCCAAAAAAAGGAAATTTCACAAATAAAATGAAAACTGAACCACAATTAATGATCACCAATCATGATCCCTAAATAAGGAAACTGACTCTAGGTATGTTCTAGGGTTGGATAGTAGAACCATTCGCCACAGCGTCGAACAACTCGTCTGCTGGATAACTCGTATTTATTGAGTACAGTTGGCTACTGAGTCACATAGAAGACTCTTCCCACTAACCTAAGTCAGTTTTGGTACTCTTCATTAATGATTATCATTGGTATATAGGGTCACACAAAAACCACTCCCACTGTGGGCTTGTCGGGTCACACATTAGCAGATTCCCTACAATGAACATACTAAGGTAGTCCTCCTATTGATTATCGATGGTCGTCCAGGTCACAAAGAATACGCTCCCCACTATGGACCATCCGAGTCACAAAAAAACTACATCCCATAGGGACATATAATCTAATCCACACAGGTTCTCACAATATCAGACTTTAAGTCTCAGAAAACTGTAGGGTTTCCACAGGTTGCATGGTTGATCATTCGAGGACCACTCCCCAAGCCACTCGTCGAATATCAACTTCCCTGTAATCCTCCATTGATTATATAAAATATTTTCCTCTCTGTGATGGTTCAAACACAGAAAAATGATCCACAATCAGATTATTGGTTTTAAGAAATTTTTGTTCTTCTAAAAAGGGGACGGTTGGGTCCAGTCCCGATCCCTCCCAATAGGACCGACCTGACCCCGAACCGGTCTGGATTAGGTTTGGTCTATTGGGATGCGGGTATGGAACATCAGGGTGGGTATGACCCGCTGGGGAGATTAAGACCCTATGGGGATAGTACAACCCCCTGGGGCTAGTCAGGCTAGTTGGGTTGGTACACCCCCCTAGGGAAGATCTGGGCCGCTGGGGTGGGTGCAATCCATTGGCCTTCCTGGCCTGCCAAATCCAGAATAGTTCGTCACCTAACCGTGACACAACATGCGGTCTCATACTACTTCCCATTAGCTCATAGGTCTTCTGTGGGGTCGTATTGTAGTCGTGGTTCGTGGACAGCGGCATTGCCAAGTGGGACCCTGTGTGGTGCCACCTCTGCGGTGTGCCGACACAGTCGTATTTTTGTGTACACCTGTTACAAACCGTTTTCCTAATCAGTGGATCTCCCGACGATGCCCCAACCCGAGCCGACTGTGACGGAATTCTTCGGTGTGATATCATGGCACTCCGTTTCCGATCACTAGCACCACCTTAGGGACAGTTGTTGGACTACCAGGATAGATTCATTGGTCTATTCATCAATCTGACCATGCCTACATCTACCATGTGGTATTTCCTTCTGTATGAAGGCCTCAGAAGTTCCTTTCTGTTGATTTGAAAATTCATCCACCATGAATTCAGAAGGAATAGGGGTGTCAGACCTTGTGTGTATCATCCCACACCATCCGCTTTAAATGTTAAAACATGGGAGGTTTGGGTATAATGTCCAATCAATAATAAATCAATCCTAAAAAAGAAAACACAAGAAACATCCCTGTTATACAAGAATGGATGATCCAAGGATCAATCTGTTCATTTTTTTGTCTTAGTTCATCATAAAAAATGAAGAACAGGGAAAACATAAAAAAATCCCCTTCCTCGATCAAAATTTGATGGTGAAGCGGTTTGGCGTTTATGGTTCATGAAGTTGAAGATGTTTGTTGATTCCCGATCTCTTTTATCGTAAGGAATCTATGTTGTAACATCTCACCGAAATTTTATATTATTAATTGGAGAGTAATTCATCAATAGGTTCATCCAATAATTATCTAATGATTAATTATAGCTTCCTCCAATTCATTAGATAATTAAAAGGAAACATGTCGCTGTGTTTCTTTTATGCTCCAATGTTGCATCATTATGCTATTTAATTTATGATACAACATTTTTGTTCTGCTGCACCTTAATAAACCATTAGGAAGAATTTAGAGACTCAAAGATTGACGTACATGGACATTACATTACTTTTTCGGAATACTTAATACATAAAAAAACAGACACACAAGGACCACAATTGTTTAGTGTCTCTGGAAACTCGCAACGTAATCTTCTAATCGTGGTGAAAGGTCTTCAAAATCTCCCATAAAGTTCTTCCCCTTTTGTTTTCTCTCCTAAAACCTATCTTTATATCCTGGGGAATATAATATATATAAAGGGTGAGCTCAAATTCTCAGTAAGGGTAAGCATGGATAAAATAAAACAAATCATAAACATTTGAACTTAAAAACAAGAACATAATGTTTACACAAAAAAATCTTGAGCAATGACATAACACATGGAAGAACATAATGCATAGATCATCAAGAAACATTAATCATGATAAAATGGCATGGGAATAAAACATGTGATGGTGTAAACCATTAAGCACAAGATATGATTTCCATAGTATCCAAGGCATTGCTGCCAAGACCATCTTTGTGGACAAAGTCCCATTCTGAATCGAGTTCACTCCCCGTTCAGTCTTGTATTACTGAAACAAATTATCTTACCATTCTAGCCATGTCTATCTCTTGAGATATAAATCTTTACCCAATTCATTGGGTGGAGATATAGGTCCCACCCATCTCATAATGAAATCATTCTTAATTCTGCCACAAAATAATCATACATCATTCATAATAACCCAACGAATAAAATGGGTTTCATAAACATCATCCAATCATCACATAATCCATATAAAAGAAATGTATATCATTTCATAATAAGAAATGTGAATCCATTTAAATCATAGAGACATTATACTTGAATCATACAAATATGAAATAATTTCATCTTAGATGGAAAATTGATTTGATAAAACATTTGAAATGAATTCATGAATAAAAAAAATCCTTTCTTCTTCAAAATCAATTTCTTTTAAAAAAACATCATTCAAATTTAAATGAAAATTATTTTATTAAAAATATTCATGAAATCATTTTGAGGAAGCTTCACTAAAATAAGCCTTTATAAAACCATAAAAATCTTTTCATGCTGTATAAGTTAAAAAACATTCTTCTTGTACTTTTGCGGGAATAGTCAAAAAAGTACCACGTAACGTAATCAAAAGAAATATTCCTTACATACCATGTAGTAAAATTCAAAAATAGGTAAAAACGACATTAATCCTAGATGAAAACACATTTATAAAACATGGACATGGATGATATAAATAACCCCAGTAAATACTTACGAATAAGGAATCTCTGATAAAAATGAGATTTGCAAAATTATCCCTTACCTTAGGTCCAATATGCTTCGTATGTATCCGAACCTCCTGTATAATGATTTAAATAATTTCATTGACTTATTAAAGAATCATATTTATTGTTATGATATCATATATGTTTCACTTATGACTTTATATTACCCGTTCTTTTTTAAATTCCATGTTAAAGCAGCATTTTTGGTAACATCATTTCATTTATCTTATGTGTTTCGACTTGTTGTTATTGATATTATTACTTATATACTAATTTACATAATTCCATAATTTAAAACATGATTTATATATAATATATATTCATCATATACATATGTATATTATAGATCGATTAAAGGAATGAAATACACAGTTCATGGAGATGGTAGGTCGTACGTACGCATGAACGCTGTTTTTGTTTCCTTATTGAATTGAATGAAACTAAATAGATGACATACATACATATATATATACTTAAATCCAGTAGAATTATTATTTCATATATTTCATTATTATTCATTATATAAACTATATGATCATTCATTTATGGTTATCATGGAGAATGAATCTCATCGCGTCGTGGAGACGGTAGTCCTTACGTACGCACGAACGATGATATCATTCCCATAATTATTGAATAAAATTGGAGTGGATGGTATAATATATAAGAATTAGTATGATTTTATAATAACCATATATAGTTATTCTTTACACCATTATACCTATCCATGTAAGGTGTTGGTGGAAAAACAGATTTCACCACGGCGGGGAGACGGTATTCCGTACGTACGCACACGTGGTGTTTTTGTTTTCCATAGGATGGATAGATGGTGAAATAGGGTAGTTTCATACATATAATAACATATCCCTATATTATTTATACTGATGTTATTACATCATAATGAAACAACTTAAGAAGAAGAAGTGGAAGAAGAAACAAAGTTGAAAGAAATGGTAATGGACATTACCTTTTCTTTGAATCGCTTCTTTGAGACCTCATTTTAGGGCACTAAAATTGGTATTTGAAGAAGACCAGGACCTATAGGATGTTTCTATGGAAGTGGAGAGAAGAAATTGGCATGGGATGTCCGAGATTTAAGGGTCAATGTTGTGTGAGGAAGAGAGGGAGGAGGTGCCATTTTATAAGGGAGGAGAGGGGCACCTTTGAAAAAAGTAGGAATATTATTTTATTATAAAGCCATATTCGGCATTAAATAGCTCCAAATTGATTTATTTAGAAGCTAAGGAGGGGATAGGTAGAAATACACTCATCCAATAGAATTTGTACAAGGTTAGGTTACTATTTTAACCTTATCATTTAGATTTAACTTTTAGATAGATAATTTTACTTTCACCGTATCTTTTTTTGTTATTACACTATAAGGTTAATAAACATACTATAACAAGACAAAAGAATGCCAAGATGTTTATTATTAACATATATATCATTATCGAATTCATTTGGACGAACCTTATATTTTTTGGAATAAAATAACAAATTAATAATATTATATTTGTTTTAAAAACTATTTTATGTCAATTTTGACAGTATTTGGTAATTGATTTTTGCGAAAATCATTAAAGAATGATTAGTTAGAAAAAAGTTAACTAAATCAATAATAACATGTCATATTAACCTAAAAAATTAGTGGAATTCATAAAAAGTCTCATATTACATTTATTTGGGTATTTATAACATCTATTATGTCAATATTTCATTAATAAGATAATTACTACATCATCATTGTGTCAAAAATAAATTAAATTATTTAATGTCTAAATTTTATAAATAAAATACCATTATGTAGGAAATATTTTTTTCTTTCTAATAAATATTTATAGTCGAATTTATCTTATGTATAACCCTATATTAAAAATTATTTACTTACTAAACATTTATTTTAACTATTTTAACCCTTCTTTAAATCAATTGATATTAAATGTCCTAATCTAATCCAAGTGGGCCTAAATGGTTATATTTTATTCCTAAGGTTGTTTTTGGTCGAATTACACTTATCCAATAGAATAAGGACATGTGTTAGGGTAATAATAATATCATTTTTACCCTTAATTTCCCTATTTACTTTTAACCATGGTAAATAAAAGTAAAAAGTTACTATTCACCAAAAATTATTTTCATCTCATTGAACCACATTTCACTTACTAAAATTAATCGCGTCTCTTGGATTTTTTGAAATTCCATTAAAAAAAGCGGTAAAATTATTTTTTATGTAAATTTTCAAATTCTCCTAGGAGGTGGGTAAAAGACGGTCAAAAGTTTAATAAAATTTTTATATATATAAAATTATTATAAAATGAATCCAATGAATTACATTGAACTTATATAGGTATTATGTGTCAATTTTGACCTAAAATAAATTTAAATAAAATAAATATTTATTTAAATAAAAATTCGGTTTTTAAATAGTAACCTAGTGTTTTCACTATACATCAAAAATTGAA
The DNA here is from genome assembly GCA_963277665.1 of Viscum album. NCBI lineage: Eukaryota > Viridiplantae > Streptophyta > Magnoliopsida > Santalales > Viscaceae > Viscum > Viscum album. The sequence continues at coordinate 1,282,568,499 of OY728123.1, read as the reverse complement.
TGTTTTCTAAAAAATACCAAAATTTCACCCTAGGCTAATTTTGATACTCCGAATCCAAAAATGATATCCATTTTGAATGATTAAATATAAAAAATTTCAAAAAGTGGTTATTACTATTCATAAGGGCTAGTTTTATTAATATTTTAATAGCATATCGTTGTTTAGTGAAACTTGGTATTGCGTACAACACACGCTATTGAGGAAGGTCGTTATTGCGTGTAATGAAGCCAAGTTAGGGTTTCATGTTGTGAAAGACTCTTTTATTGTAACATACAACACAAGACATCAATAAAATAAAAAGAATATTTTTCATGAAATCTCGGGGTGTTAGATTCTACCCCCCTTAAAATAAATTTCTCCCTAGAAATTCATCGAGGTTATAAATGGATTACTACTCGAAATTTTCTTTAATAGAAACCCACATCATAAAGAGTAATACAAAAGGAAATCTTAAAAAACTAATGTATGAAACATAACGATTACCCAAATTAACAAATCACTGGGTTTCCACATAGGAGAACATAGGTGAAAATATCTATATGGAAGAGAAACATAACCATCATGTTCTGATGGAGAGTGGTAGAGAACACGGCTTTGAAAAACCCAACAATCACAAAGCTATATATTTGTGATGATCAAAGGTAACATATACTTCATCGGATATAAGGGAACTAGGACAACATTTTTGGTTTTCAAGATCATTTCCCTAATGATGATGTATTAAAAGAAATACTTACATGATTTTGGTACAATCTCACTGTTGTTCGTGAATTTAACAATTTCCACTTCATCCCATAAAGAAATGAAGTTGAATTTGTTATTCGTGATGTGTTAGCAGATCAGGTGATAGAATGATGGGTCACTCCATCTGTTTCAAAAAAAGGATAGAAAAAGTTATATGTCCATATTATGGTTAGATTAATTGTATATTGTTTGAAAAATGAACTTATACTTCATATATCATACCGCTTGATAATATAAAACTAGTTTCTACTAACCAGGGACTACCTGTAGTCCAGTGGTAGACGATAAAGGCTAGTCGCACTTCGGATGTGGGTTCAATTCCCACAGCCTTGTCCGACGGGAGGGGCGGTTGCCCATCCTATAGGTTGTCCTTTTTCTAAAACTACATTACTATAACATCCCATAAATAATACTAAAAAACTAATATCCTTAAACAATACTAACTTATGTCCAACATAATCCATTCCAATCTTTAGGCTTATCCATAATACTGTAGTCCACTCTCATAACATAGTGAAAATGATTACCAGAGATTTCATATATAAAGCATGTTAATACCATCATTTATCCACATATATCATAAGATATTTCATGTTGGTCACATTCCAAAAATTTGAAGACCATAATAATGTATTCTCTTCAAAAATGAATACCCATTGAACATTAGTGAGAACATGAATATAGTTAAAAGTTTACACTTTCCACATACCAAAATCCTCAAAATTCTATATACTCAAACCATTATATCACTTAGTCCTTATATCAATCACGAGCTCATGAATACAACCAAACATCTCATTATCTTCTAATTACTTCATTATGCGCATATCATCTACTTTCCAAAAATATCTGAATAACCTTCCGTGGTTACTGGTACCATTCAACATAAACTTTCAAATACATTAGGAAAAAAAATAGTGTAACAATCCTTAGATGATTCTTTATTCCATAGTACCATTAACTATACAACATAACTCTCGATAAACATACAATCATTCCACTACCTTATAAAACAATAGACTGAGCTTCAACAATTTTTTCAGCTCATATATCATTTGTAGTCTCCTCATCATAATTCACATAAATACTACGCATATGACCATGCTGATTATCTTCATGAGATTTTCCCTTAGGGAATTGGTTTGCATAATTCCTGTACATTCCACATTTAAAACATCTAATCATTGTTTCTATTGTAGAAATACCATTATCTTGTCCATTCTGTTAACTGAACCTTTTCCTCTGCACTTACTGGCATTGTGTCCTTCTTTTCCACACCCAAAGTATCTTCCAGTTCCATTGAAACAATCTCCCTGATGCCTCTTCCCACATGATTTACATGAGGGAAATTGAACATTCTTTCCTCTGTGATCATCTTGAAACTCCATATTTCTCTTATTATCTGAGTCGGGAAACATTCCAAAATTGAGAATATTGATCATATTATGAGATTGATGATTAGGCATAATAACGATGTTTGGACTTCCAAATCCTATTTCATTTGGTTTCTCGTGAAGAATATCAATCCATTGTGTGTCATATCCTCCATTATCGTGAATCTTTCTATTTCCAGCCATTTTCGAGATCCCAAAAAGAATAGTGTGAGAGGAAAAAATCATTCTAGGGAAAATAACATAGTAAAGGAGGAGTTCCATCAATTTCTAACATCTTAGGATAAATTCAAAACTCTTTACCGTAGTTCTAGGACTATATATTATATGTATACTTATCCTTAGGGACATCCCTAGACATACCTTATAAATATCTCTAAGGATCTCACTAACGTTTTTGCATCCTAGTTTCCAAAGATTGACTAAACCTTTCCTCTGATACCAACTGTAGAGACCCAAAACTTGACGTACATGGACATTACATTACTTTTTCGGAATAATTTATACATAACAAAAATAGACACACAAGGACCGTAATAGTTTAGTGTCTTTGAAAACTCGAAACATAATCTTCTAATCATGGTGAAAGAACATCAACATCTCCCATAAGGATCTTCCCCTTTTGTTTTCTTACCTAAAATCATTCTATATATCATGGGGAAAAGAAAACATATAAAGGGTGATCTCAATTTCTCAGTAAGGGTAAGAATGGATAAATTAAAACAAATCGTAAACATTTGAACTTAAATACATGATCATAATGTTTACACAACAAAATCTTGAGAAATGACATAGAACATGGAAGAATATAAGGCATTGATCATAAAGAAACATTAATCATGATAAAATAGCATGGGAATAATACATGTCATTGTGGAAACCATTTAGCACATGATATGATTTCCATAGTAGCCAAGGCATTGCTGCCAAGACCATATTAGTGGACAAAGTCCTTTTCTGAATCGAGTTCACTCCTCGTTCCAGTCCTGTATTACTGAACCAGATTAACATAACATTCTAGACATGTCCATCTCATGAGATATAAATCTTTACCCAATGCATTTGAGGGAGATATAGGTCCCACCCATCTCATAATGAAATCATTCATACTTGTTCTACAAAATAAATATACATCATTCATAATAACCCAACGAATAAAATGGGTTTCATAAACATCATCCAATCATAAAATAATCCATATAAAAGAATTGGATATCATTTCATAATAAGAAATGTGAAACCATTTAAATCATAGAGACATTATACTTGTATCATATACATATAAAATAATATCATCTTAGATGGAAAATGGTTTTGATAAAACATTTGAAATGAATTCTTGAGGAAAATATCCTTTCTTATTCAAAATCAATTTCTTTTCACAAAACGTCATTCCATTTTGAAAGAAATGGATTTTATTGAAAATATTCATGAATGATTTTAGAGGAAGCTTCACGAAAATAAGTCTTTATAAAACCGTAAAAATCCTTTCATGCCGTATAAGTTAAAAAAACATTCCTCTCGTACTTTTGCCGGAAAAGTCAAAAAAGTACTCGTAATGTAATCAAAAGAAAGATCCCTTACATACCATGTAGTAAAAGTCAAAAATATGTAAAAATAACTTTAAAACTACTTGAAAAAACTTTTATAAAACACAAACATGGATGATATAAATAACCCTAGTAAATACATACGAATAAGAAATCTCGGATAAAAATGAGATTTGAAAAATTATCCCTTACCTTAGGTCCGATATTATTCATACGTATATAAAACTCCTATATAATGATTTAAATAATTTCATTGACTTATTACAGAATCATATTAATTGTTATGATATCATATATGTTTAACTTATGACTTTATATTACTGGTTATTTTGTAAATTCCATGTTAAAGCAGCATTTTTGGTAAAATCATTTCATTTATCGTATGTGTTTCGACTTGTTGTTCTTGATATTATTAATTATATCCTGATTTACATAATTCCAGAATGTAAAAAATTATTTATATATAATACATATTCATCATATACATATGTATATTATAGATTGATAAAAGGAATGAAATACACCATTCATGGAGACGGTAGGTCGTACGTACGCATGAACACTATTTTTGTTTTCTTATTGAATTGAATGAAACTAAAGAGATGACATATATATATATATATACATAAATCCAGTAGCATTATTATTTCATATATTTCATTTTTATTCACTATATAAACTATATGATCATTCATGTATGGTTAACATAGAGAATGAATCTCAACACGTCGTGGAGACGGTAGTCCGTACATACGCACGAGCGACGATATCGTTCCCATAATTATTGAATAAAATTAGAGTGGATGGTATAATATATCAGAACCAGTATAATGTTATAATAACAATATATATTTATTTTTACACCATTATACCCATCCATGTAAGGTGTTGGTGGAAAAACAGATTTCACCACGCCGTGGATACGGTATTCCGTACGTACGCACGCGTGGTGATTTCATTTTCCATAGGATGGATAGATGGTGAACAATGGTAGATTCATACTTATAATAAAATATCATTATATTATTTATACTGATGGTATTACTTCATAATGAATCAACTAAAGAAGAAGAAGTGGAAGCAGAAATAAAGTTGAAAGAATCGGTAACGGACATTACCTCTTCTTTGAAGCGCTTCTTTGAGACCTCATTTTAAGGCACTAAAATTGGTCTTTGAAGAAGACCAGGACCTATAAGATGTTTCTAGGGATGTGTAGAGGACAAATAGGCCGGGTTTTTCTGAGCATAAAGGCTCAATGTGGTGTGAGGAAGAGAGGGAGGAGGTGCCTTTTTATAAGGGAGGAGAGGGGCACCTTTGGAAAAAATAAAAATATTATTTTATTACAAAGACATATTCGGTTTTAAATAGATCCAAATTTATTTATTTCAAAGCTAATATGGGGATGGGTCGAAATAATCTCATCCAATAGAATTTTTACTAGTTTAGTTTACTATTGTAACCTTATAATTTTGATTTAACTTTAAGTTAGATAATTTGACTTTTACCGTGTCTTTTTGTGTTCTTACACTATAAGGTTAATAATTGTATTATACCAAGCCAAACGAACACCATGTTGTTTATGAATAATATATATAACCATATCTATGTCATTTTTCCAAAAATTAGATTTTTAGGTATAAAATAACAATTAATAATATAATATTTGTTTTAAAAACGTTTTTATGTCATTTTTGACACTATTTGGTAATTGATTTTTTTGAAACACATAACAGAATGATTAGTTCGAATAAAGTTAACTAAATCAATAATAACATGTCATATTAACCTAGAAAATTATTTTAATTCATAAAAAGTCTCAAATTAGATTTATTTGGGTATTTATAACATCAATTATGTCAATATTTCATTAATAAGATAATTACTACATCATCATTGTGTCAAATATAAATTAAATTATTTAATGTATAAAGATTATAAATAAAATACCATTATGTAGGAAATCATTTTATCTTTCTAATTAGTATTTATAGTCGAATTTATCTTATGTATAACCCAATATTAAAAATGATATACTTAATAAACTTTGATTTTAACTATTTTAACCCTTCTTTAAATAAATTAATATTAAATGTCCTAATCTAATCCATGTGGGCCTAAATGGTCATATTTTATTTCGAAGGTTGTTTTTGGTTGAATTACAAATATTCAATAGAATTAGGAAATGTTTTAGGGTAATAATAATATCATTTTTACCCTTAATTACCCTATTTACATTTATTAGTGGTAAATAAAAGTAAAAAGTTACTATTAACCAAAAATTATTTTCATCTCATTCAACCACATTTTACATACATACATCAACCATGTATCTCGGATTTTGTTAAATTCAATTCAAAAAAGTGGTAAAATTATGTTTTATGTAAATTTGGAAATTCTCCTAGGAGGTGGGTAAAAGACGGTCAAAAGTTCAATAAAATTTTTATATATCTAAAATTATTATAAAATGACTCCAATGAACTACATTGAAATTATATATGTATTATGTGTCAATTTTTACCAAACATAAATTTAAATAAAATAAATAATTATTTAAATAAATAGTCTGTTTTTAAATATTAACCTAGTGTTTTCACTATTCATCAAAAATTGAACTTTTTCAGAAAAATAACAAAATTCCACCCTAGCATAATTTTGATATTCGGAATCAAAAAATGAAGTCCATTTTGAAAGATGAAATTAACAAAATTTCAAAAAGTGGTTATTACTATTCATAACAACTAGTTTTAATAATATTTTAATTTTATATCGATTTTTAGTGAAACTCTGTATTGCGTACAACACACGCTATCGAGGAAGGTCGTGATTGCGTGTAATGCAGCCAAGTTAGGTTTCCGTGTTGTGCAAGACTCCTTTGTTGTAACGTACAACACAATACATCAATAAAATTAAAAATAATATTTTTCATAAAATCTCAGGGTGTTATAAAGAATCCTTTAATGTAACTCATCATCACATGATCACTACATCGAATAATCACAATCCACCTATCAATGGTTGAGAAAAGAAATAAAATATCTTTTTAAAGTTATTATAATATTTTTTGAAATGTCTGGAAAATAAATTTACCTTCTGACCTATTCTGGTGGAAGTTAATTCCATTATAGGTGAATCCCACTGTTCTGAGTAAAAGGGTACCCACCAGGACAAAATTTAAAAATACCCTCTTGCGCATTTACTTATTTGAACATAAGAATGTTCAGAATTTAGTTCCGAGCTCACACGACATCGGAATTAAATATTGTCAAAGCATGTGGTCTCTAAATAATTCATATAATTTAAATAAAAATTTAAATGTAACATTACAAACTTTACAATATATTTTACAATATATAATTAATGGAACTTTTTTCAGTCTTGGACTTGTTATGGAAATTATATTATCCCCCAAAGTGTAAATAACAAAATATCATGGTAAGATTAAGAAGGGTAAATTATGGGTTAAACCAAAAATATAAAGATTAAAAAACATAATTTTTTTTTATAAATTTAACTTTATAATATGTATTTGACCCAATTTTATTTTTTCTTATAAATAAAATATTTTCAGACCATTTGTAACAGATATTGAATTTATTATATTTAATATTTTATATGCTTCCTAGGGCGCCCCTCCCCTATCTTATAAAATGGTACACATTCTGCTATAATAATTATTTTTCTAAAGCCTTCTGGATTTGGAAATACCAACACAAAATTCATCCCAGAATCCCTCCACTTGTTTTTGATTCTTTATATTATGCAGAACACCGTTTTAAGAGATGTTAAGCTGTTTTTCAATGATGATCAACCGAAGAAGATGTATTAATTTTGATGTTATTCTGTTTTATTTTTTCTTACGATTACATGTAAATAAACTTATTATTAGATTAAATAACAAATATAGTATCATAAATATGTTTATATGTTATTATGGTAATATCATCACTTAAATCCATCACTAATTTCATCAAATCCAAAATGTACATTTCTTTTAAGGGTATGGCAGACTACTGCCTCATGATCCGGTATAGTTTGTTTTCATTACTACAAATCACGAATGGTAATAATAATGAAATGAATGTTTATATATGATATTATTTAATGATTTTTAATGTTTAAATACTAAAATTTCAATTATTTTCGAACCTTCATTTCATATAAAAATGATAACATCGTCCGTGTGTACGTGTTATGTTTCACCTCCATGGATCGATGTGAATCTTTTTTTCAGCAAATTATTTGTATGATATACATAAGTATATTTTTATTTTTATTTTGTTATTAATAATATTATGATCAATTTATAATGGTAAAATATTAAAATGTTTCATTGATATGTAAAAGTTATTATTATTTCATGATTATATTTCTATAGATGATGTGATTTAGATCATATGGAATATTGATATGAATCCATGCTCTTTTTTATCCTATGTACTGAATATCAAAACAAACATCTGATATAAAAATAATTAATTTTTTAATTTTCATAACATGATAATAATTTATATAAATGGAATAACAAATATAAAAATTGTTATTAGGAAACTATAAATTAACATACATTTATTATTCAGGAATAGAATGATTATATGTGATGAATCAGACTCAAGGTAAGGGATTTATTCTTAATCATTTTTCATTAAGAAATATCATGATAACATTCCTAATTATTATTTTATAAGGAGTATATACAGTTACTATGTTATTCTGAATCCATATTTTTTCTATAAAAATGTTATTTTTTATTTTTTTGGTAAATGTATTAATTCATGAAGATTAAGATTTAAATGTTCAATTTTGTGTGGGACACCTTAGACATTTAAATATTTAGTTATCCAATCTTCTAATAATGATATGAAATTAAATATTTTTTATATGGATATAAAATTATTATAGAGGTATTTTTATGTGTATATTTAATTTGAATCAATGTTTTCAAAATTAAATCATTTTATAAAAAGTGTATTACTTTATTTACCAAATGACTAATGAATGGTTTTTTAACGTATATGATGAAAATAACTTCTCTACGGACATATCCTTTTTTTGATAAATATACACCATTATAAGTCCTGCTGTTTTTAAAGGAAAATAATTCCCTTACTATTTTTTTTGGGTATCATGGCATTGAAAATGGGTTCTTAAAGGAAAATAATAATTTTAAATGGAAATGTGTTTCATATGGAATGTGAATAAGTTTCCAAATTGGTGTTGTGATTAATGAAATTGTAGATGAGCATTATTTGAAATGAGTGGATTATATATAGCTTATAAGAAGGGTTGAGCCCCATTATATCCCACATGTGAGACTGAAATAGATTATATGAAGGGCTGAGCACCATTTTAGCTAATAGGTGAGGCTGTTATATCTTATATGAAGGATTTGTCCCCATTATTGGTTACAAGTCAGATTGATAAAGATTATATTAAGTGTGATACCCATTATAGATCTCCAATTTTGATGTGGAACTTATATTTATTTCAGTTAGATGAGGTTTGAAAGGGTTAAATGTATATGATACTCTAAGTAACATAAATGAGTTTTAATTAAATTATATTAGATTTAATGATTTTCTTTGAAAAAAATTTATGAGTGTTATTCATGTCAAAATGTTTTGTTTTAATTTCTCAATGAACATTTAATCGGGTATCATTATTTAACTAGACTAATGTTTTACTTTTTTTATTTACCATATAGAGAGTCTGTGCTCATTTCATGTTTTAATATATTTTTCACATTTACTAATATTTATAAGGAAACATATGATTCCATGATGAATGTATTGATGTTATGTCTTGAAAAGAAATCATTTTTTATTTTAATAGGATTTTCTTTGGTGAAAAAATGGATACTGAGTACACCTGTCCACTTGTAATGTACGAGTTTACTATATAAGAGTATTTTTTAATTATATAAAACTAAAAACTAAATAGATACTTGAATATTAATTATAATACAAAAAAATGTTATTAATATATTTTTAATGATTTTTCCTTTAAAATCCACTCAATTTGTAAACATAGAATAGATATATCTTTTTATGGAAAGAGGAGTATAATGAGAATTTTAATGAACTAATGATAATTTTAGTCAATGATCCTATATCTATAATACCATATAGTGGATAAGATATTTAAATACATAGTGACATATACATTAAGTAATTAATATATTTTATGATAAACAATGACATGGATATGTCACATGACTCTTGAAAATCGAAGGTTAATTAAAACAATTACCAACCCCTGATTTAGAGGCATGTGGACTAATTTTTTCATTAATAATATGGAGGAATTATCATTATTGAGATATGTGTGATTTATATAATGACCGAAAAAATATAAAATATATATTAACATAGAAATATTTGAATATTTTCTAGATAAATAGTTTGAACTGATTAATGACCCTGATTACTTAATAAATTAAAACCATATGAATGTGAATAAGGTGGATGATGATTTAAAACAAAATGACCATGAAAGATTATCCAATAAAAGGATAAAAAGTATATAATATTTATGGATATTAGAAGGATGTATCAAACATTTAAATTTAATGGGAGAGATATTATATTTATCAATTGATTTATTATCTATATATCCATGTAAAGATTAAGGAAAAGTAGAAGGAATATGTATAGGAAGAATAGAAGGGAATAAATATTCTTTAGTATAACCTTGATCATGATGGAATGAGATGTATTAGTACTCATATATGTGTTCCATGTGCAGACAATTTGAAGAGGTATTTTTAGAAGAATCATATAGCTCTATATTCTCTAATCATCATTTAACGACATAGATGTATAGATATTTAAATATGTATTCCTAGTAGGATATAATTTATAGAGATATCACAAAGTATTATTCTCTGTTCATAGTTTATATGAAATTTATGTTTGGGATTAATTAATATAAAGCGAATTTACATCCATTACCTATAACACATTAGAAATTTTGAAAACTTAAAAACATTTTTTTTTCTAGAGTCACCAAAAAATATAATGGGAATATTGTTATATAAGTTGAATTCAATCACCTAATAAATTTATCACACATCATTTATATCATATAATATTTTTCTTAAATATATGTTTCTTTGGAAATAAATTATTTATGTGGTATGGTATCATGGAATGCCATATTCAATTCTTTCTGATTTAGTTACAGGTTTTACCTAGATGTTCTGGTGAATTATTAAACATAATCATGATATAAAGTTTTGTTTCAACACTACATCTAGTCCTTAAATAGATTTTCAATCTGACAAAATAATTTAACAAATATACTATATTCTATTATATAATAATATGTATTTAGAAAGTGTTTGAGATTAATACTTTCATCCAATTGAGTTTTCAAAAAAATATTTATTTCAATCAAGAATTCAAATGGATACTTATGGAGATCTCTATAAAACATTATATAGATTAAATGTTACAGAATTAAAATAGAGAGAGAAATATTTTGTGACCCCATATTATGAAACAAATTGTATAAATCAGTAGATATTTTTAGCAACACAGCAGTGGATCACAGAGTTCGTAGAAACGATATCATAGTAACAACTTCTATAATCTAGAAATTGATGTTATTGACAAGGTGTTTCTATGATTTTTTAGTGGATAATGGTAACTATATTTGGAAATAAGGGAATAATAAGTCCGATGTATAACACCGTAGTTGAAAATGTTGATTGTATCCAAAATGGATCATATCAGTTGATGGTTCCACCAAACCTATCTTAATTACAGGATGTGTTCCATGAATCTCTTATGTGGAAGTAAATAACTAATCATTCAAAAGTAATTACATTATCTTTAATACTAACTTGGATGGAAATTTCATATTGGAAATTTCATGTGTATATTTTGAACCATATAGTGTTTTTCTTATAAGACGATACATCTCCCCTAGTAAATGTTTTCTGGTGAAACTAACAACTTAAAGAAGCTTTGATTGAAACTAATGAAAAGATATCATAAAAGTATCAAATGTTTTGATTCAAAGTGATGAATTTTGTGTGGGAAATTTATTTTAAGGGGGTATAATGTTACAACATGAGTTTTTATTAAATATTAATTAATTTTTGAATATATTAATTTTTTTGACAGCTTCTGTTACACGCAACACAAATATTTGACAAACCAAAACACCTTATTAATATAATTTTTTAATGTGACCATTATAACCATGAACTTAATCTAAATGATATAAATAGTAATAAAAATTTCACAGACATTATATATAATGGTTTTATATGAAAAACAATATTGATAAATATGTTCTCGATTTTTAAAAAAACAATTTATATGTTTCAGATATATGATTTTCTAAAATTGATTTTCTTGATATTTTTTATTGTGAAAAATAATAAAAATAAAATTTAACAATTTTTGGAAATTAGTTTTAAATAGAAATTTCATTTTTGAAATCTAAATTTCAAAATTATCTTATGGTGAATTAATAGGATTTTAGAAGATATTTATTTTCAGTGAATATGGGAATATACTAGTTTTAATTGAAAGAAAAATTTTCATTTTACAAATTATATGGTTAATTTTTATAATATGGTATTAAATATAAGATTAATTTAATTATATGTCAACTAATCTAGTTTATATCTTTTAATAAATTTTTATTTAATTATGATTTAAAAATATCTTAATTTTTTTTAACTTTATCTCTCTGGAAAACTGCATTCTCATTGCATCTAAAATTTTAAATTGAATTGCTATATTTACACATCTATGAATGGAACATGAAAAATTAATTACATATTTCTAATTTGGATAATATTTAATATCTGTTATGGTAGAAATAATTTTTCTACCATAATGAATAATAATTATAGTAAATAGTTATTTAGCACAGTTACGGTAAAAATTGGGTTACAATGGGTAAAAATAGATAAGGGTTAAAAAAACTAAAAACATATCAAACACCCATTTAATATAGTATTTACACATTATATATTTTAAGATCGACAATGGTCACTTATGGATACTTTTTTCATTTGAAAAGACATGGGTACACCATTTTCTTCCTGAAAATCACAAGTATTACACCAACATCAATTATAGAAGGCCACCAATATCCTATTTTATTCACATATAAAAAAATTTGGCTTATCCAATAACTACGCAAGAATAATTTTTAATTCATTAATAACATCATGTATTCATTATTTTGGTCACAAAGACAACCTAATAAGGAATTTGTTTCAAAAGAAAAGAAGTTGTCCGATGAAGAGGTAACTTCCATAACCAAGATTTTTAATTTATTTCATCCACCACCTCCTTCTATTATTATTAACCCATGATAATATAACAATATAATTTTGTTTCATATATTTTGTTGTTTTATTGTTGTTTTAGCAACCTATAACCATCTCCACATCCATCCAATGGGATATAAAATCTTCCCTCTTGTGTACGAAGGACTATAACATCACTAAATGATGTTATTTTTTTAATTAACAACCTGTAAAGGATGGATATAGTTATGGATTAATGTTTATAAATTATTGTTAAAATATTATTATACTTCTAGAACAACTATATCTCATTTACCGTTATAAATTCCATTATTTGGGAATATGATAATGTCGTTCATGTGAATGGAAGACTAACTCCTCATGATGAAAGGGGATTTTTTCACATTTTACTTGGAAGGTAATAATGATGGGTTTAATGAAAAATTTTAGAATATATGAAATATAATTTTTTCAGTGATGATATATTATTTCAAATTCATTCCTACAATATTTCATGAAAATGTAATTAACATTCGTGTGTACATACGGCATACCATTTATACAAATGGTGTATTTCATATTAATTCTATAAATATTTTTAATTAGTATAAAATCACATCTAATAAATATATATTATATGTCTATCATGGTTAAAATTCAATATATATCAAAATCATGATAAATTTAAGAAGGCCAAAAATAAAGAAACCCAACCTATAAAAATTAATGTATTTATTTCCAGGAATGTGACATTAACATAAATTTTTTAACAAACTAGTAATAAATAGTCATCTAAAATTCATATATGGATTTATATATATAATTAGGTTTATATAATATATTTATAATAACATAATATTTATTATATAGTCTTTTAAATATTTAAAATTGATGTTGAGAATTAAGGTAAATTATTTTTTCTCCATTTTCCTTCATGAAGTCATATGTTATGTTTTTCACCTACGTTATTTTAGTATTTGTATATGAAATTCATTGAAAATATAAAAAATGATATTATTTTTCACCATGAATTTTTATGATTCATTAAAAATTATTTTTTCTTTAGTTATACAGTTTATTATTACTAATGTGGTATGAATTTTATGTTACACCTCATCTTTTATTATAATTTCTCCTAATTATAATTAAAATGAATAAATTATATGATCTATATATATATAAATAATAAAATAATTTATTAATCGTAGATTATTTTTAGATAATACATGTTTTCCATTCATTTTACTATCATTATGTACTTATGAGTTCAAAACAATTTTTTTAAGAAAAATAATATTTATTTATCTCTTCAGTCGAAACCCCTTGTTCTTCAAAAAATGTTTTATAAAAATTCTTATATCATTTATACAAATTTTTTATAATTTTCTGAGGATTTATTACTTTTTACAATTTTTTTGAAATTAATCTTCTTGAAACATTAATAGAAGTACATTTTGGATTTTATAAAAAATGTTAAAGGTATATTCATTTTAAAATATTTTAATTGAACATAATTCTATAAATTCATTACCAATAATTTACATGGATATACCTTAATATAATCCAATGTTTGTCTAAAATAAAATTATTCTCAAAATTTATTATATTTTCAAAATTTATTTTCAAGTAAAATTTGTTTTCATCAACAGATATGTTAAATGATCAGTAAATATCACATTCCATATAAGATGACATTGAATGATTTTACATATGATATATAGGAAAAATGACCCAAGGAAACAATTATTATTTTTTTCACAAATGGTTTATGTTAATTATGAAATTATTGTTATGAAACATAATGGTATTCCAAAATTTATTTCATGGGGAAATGCTTATGAAACCATCTTATATTCAAGGGTTATTCTATGATGGAGTGATTTAGTGACTATGAAACATATCTCTTTTACCATAGTTATGATATATGGAAAATAATATGAAACAAATTTCGTTCCATTGGTTATTATATATGCATTTTTTTATTTTATGGAACCTATATTTTTTATTTTCATTTTGTGATGGGTGGGATATTTATCTACCTCTAATACATTATGTAATGTTTCATAGCTCATGAGATAGATCACATGAGAAATGGGAGTGAACTCAGCTCTATAAGGGACCTTGTTTAATATTATTCTATTGGGAGTCAACCTTGATTAATATGATATTTTGATGAGTGAACTCATTCCATTATTATGTAGGGAAGTGAACCTTTAATATTATGGAAATGATTTTTTACACTTAGATGTATGCTATAAATCCATGTCTTATACCAATCTTATTCTCTCATGGATCATTTTATATGATATTATTATGATTCTTATCCTATAAGCTACCAATATTTAATACATTAATTATTATTATAATAATTTATATGTATTGTATAGTTTTCATATGTTATCTTCATGTTCCCATACACATATACTCATGTTATGAAAATATATCTTCCATTTTTACTCTTACTATGAATATAAACTCACCCTTGATTATGTTTCCTATCCACTAGTTATAATGTAATATATTATGTATCATATTTATAAGAAGGGTTATAGTGATGATTAACATATTGGGAGACGATTATGTTCACATATGGACTAGTTTTTTATGATTTCATGATTCCAAAAGAATTATAAATTTACGATAATCAATATTTTGCTTTTATTATGTAATTATTTTTCATCTTAAAATAAGTGATATATATATATATTAGATTTTTGTGTCACTGTAGACTTGGATTCCCACCATTAATTATGAGATTCCTAATAGTTATATCACCCATTTTTTGTTCATAAATTTATTTTTCTAAGCATTATTTCCATGTCTAGATTTAAAAATTTTTAGTTTGAGAATTTTTTGATTGATATATTATGTATAGTCCAAGATACATATATCAATTCCCATTTAATGTTTTTAAATATTATATTTCTAGAAGAGATAATTGAATTTGTTTTGGTAGATTTTCTTCATTTAAATCTATAAGGAGTAATTCGTGACGTGAATATTTATTCACAATGCATGTGATTAGATTTCATCTGGAAATGTAATTTCAATTTTGAGTTAGTGTACTTTACAAAGTAAAATTATAGACATGAAACACCATTTCATTAAATTATTGTATTAAGGGTTAGATTTGTTGATTCTAACTCTCAAAATAGATATATTGAAAAATATGTTAAATGATTAATTAATATACAATTGTATGGTTTGGGTGATTGATTTTTTTTGATATCCCTAAACAAGATCCATTCACGACATGAATAAACCATTCAGTCAAATAATGTGTCTCTAGAAAAGTGACTATAAATACTAAAATACCTTCAATTACTCTAAAAATACATATATTTCTACCGAATATATGTTATTCTGGGGTTCTCATTCATGTCGTTTTGAATCCATTTCGATTACATTTGATCCCCGACAACCTATAATTGATCTTTTTTTATATTAGTTATTTTGTCCACCTTTTATTATGGGTTCTTTTATGTTTATTTTTTTTCATCTAGTTATACATTTCTATTCCATGGAGGATGGTCTCATTCATTCCCTTGGAATTATTTTGATATTTATTCACATATTAATGGTGTGGTTTCCAATAGTTTTTTTATTTTTATATAGGAGAGGTGATTAAGGATTTATGTTTTTGATCCATTAATATCCAAATAATATTCCAAGACATTAAATGTGGAATTCATTGTAATTATTATTTTATATTAAATATTATATTTTCCATGCATTATCAGAATGGTTAATAGTTTAATTTACCTTAACAAATATAATACTATAATTAAATATGAACTGTATTTGGATATAGTGATCACATGGTTTTATGTCATGATGACATTTTTCTTTTTAATTTAATTAATATGATATATATTATGTCAATAATATAGTTTATATTTTTTATTATGTTTATAAATTTGATAATTATATTAAAAGTTGTTATTCATGTGAGATAATTAATAAATATTCCTATTTAATTATTATCATTCTTCTTCATCTTTCATATAAATTAATGTTCTGATTGAAGTATATTCAATGAATTTATAGGTCTTGACAGTTGATACCATAGGTTTATTCTAGTTTTAATATTTGAAAAAATAATCATTTACTTCATGAGGGAAAATAATTTTCTTATAATGATAACTAGGTTGGTTTGATTGAGCTTTTTTCATTGAATTGAATGATTTTGGGGTTCATGTTATAGGTACAATATTAAATATTTTTATTTTCTTGATTCCTTGTGTGATTCACCTAAATAAGGTTACTTCCTATAAAACATTATATAATCCATGGATGTATAATGGTTTTGTGAGATAAGGGAATGTACTTCCAGGTTTTTGGAAGTAGTTATAAATTTTGATTGTGACCTGGATAGTTAAATGAATAATTTTTTCGAGGATAGAACCATGAAATAATGAATTAATATAGATGATTTCCATGTTTTGGTTATATTGAATGATGGGTTGATTATTTATTTATGAATATGAAGCTAAAATGGATGATATAACAATTTTATATTTCAATATACCATTACACACTACATAACATAGATATATGTAATTTTTTTTACATCATTTGTATATGACTCAATATTCACTAGAGTAGATGAAATAATGGAATGGTAATGTTAATAATTTACCACATGGGGATAGATTCCTAATAAATTGGTGAATAATGTTTACTCTTGAGAAAAATATTAATAGAATTAATTATTAAAACCATTAATGTAGTGGAAACTCATAGAAGGACCCTACCATAGACACAGTTGGAACCAGAATGATTCTTTTTCCCTTCATGAAGAAATAAAATCCCATTCATATTTATGTATCAACCAGAAGAAGAATATATGTCTAACTTCCCAATGCATTTAGGAAGGCCAGTTTATCCATAATCGGAATACACAACATCACCATCAGCTCCAATCAGAGAGGTCATACCATCTTTATTCAATGTTGAAACCCCTAAAATGCCATTGGAAGAGGATACCTATATCGGGAAGAACCAGACATTGGATAATAAATGTGATATTCATAAGAATATTTCCTCAGTAATGATAATTATATCTATATTGGATGCCTTGAATCTATTAAAAGAACATGGGGATGCACTCATTTAAGATTTACTAAGTCCATTGGAATTTGAGGCTGAACATGCTGCTACCGAAGCCTATCCGACAGACACCACTCCAAAGGAATTCCATGTTGTCATCTTCTTCATGGATCAAGATGAATACTCCATCATAATGGGAGACAACAAACCATTAAATTTTGATTTCAAAGATAAATGGAATTTATGTATGGTAAATTTCACTGACAATGGGTCTAGAGTTAACCTCCTCCCACTAAGAAAAATTCGACCATTGGAATATTATGAGGAATTTTTTACACCCAAAACCACTACTAATATGGGATATGAAAAAAGGGAGAAGATTTTATTGGGAAGAATCATTCATAAAAATATCTTGGTGAACTCATGTATGATTCAATTTTTCTAGTAATGCTGAAAAGTATGACCCTCAACGTCTTATTTGGGAGGCCCAGGATGTACCAACATGATGTGATTCCCTCATCATACCATCAGTGAATCAAATATTTTGATAATGGTCGAAATGTGACATTTCACATTGATAAATCCACGATCGAATCTTGTGAGTTACATTACAATGTTTCTAGGTTATATGAACTGAAAGAGATGAAATATTTGTCTGATGACATTTGTTAGATAATTTAACCAAAGGGATTATAAATGGATTCTGTAGATACAGTCAAACATCTTAGGGAAGTGTTTACGTTACCCCTAAATCAGGTTGAGTGTGTAAATTAATTCTTACATGTGGAATCATCCATCTGCATGATTTCTATTATGGCCACCATGTCTAAGGACATTAAAAATAACACTAACACCAATGATAATGGTGAGGGATCAAAGAAAAATGAACTCATATGGTCCTTGGGGCCCCATAATGTTATTTCCTTACTCACTAAGGTAGATGATGATGTCAAATCACTAAAATAAAGTATGGAAACTCCTCAACCCCCATTCCATCTTATACAGAATATTCCATGCAGTCAACTGAGGATAAAGGGGCCATTTCAGTATCCCAAAATCATTTTTTTTTGATTTCCTCCCTCATTTCTAGAGATTCCATATCGTGAATAACCTCCCCAAAAGAAGAGGAACAAGATGAAGAATAGGAGGAATCAAAAGAAGAAGATGAATATAAAAAATATTCCCCACCCACAGTCGTAGAAGGATTATCCACCACCATCAGTGAAAAGAGCGAGATAAACCAGTTCACTGAAGATGACCTATGACCCGATCTGATTAGTGTGGATGTTTCTTTCAAGGAGTAATAGTAATATAACTCATTCCTAAAAAAGAATCAATAATCATTTTCCTGGAATGAAACAGAAATACCTTGTCTCAATCCTGATGATTCCACTCAGCACCTTGATATGCTGAATGATCATCATGGTTACAAACATTCTACAAGAAGGACCCACCCAACACATGATTCAAAAATGGATGCTCAAGATGAAAAAATAATCAATGATAACTGTTGAGTCAATAAGTTTTTCCTTATGACTTTTCAATTTTTTTTCTTGTTTCAAAAATCAAAAACACATTTTACTTAAGCAAATATATGTTTTACTACTATAAGGAAAATTTCCCTCCTTAAGGAATTTTACCCTAACAAATATTTCCTTATATATATCAATATTTTTCTTAAGTGTAAAAATCGGATTCATACCCAAAACATCGGAATCATATAATGATACTATATGAAGTGTTCTGTTTGAGGATCCGAATTCTGGATGTGAACTGTAGTGAATTTCCATTCCGAATTCTGGATACGTACTCTCATATAGTTCTATTCCGAATTCTGCATAAAAACTCTCATATAGTTCCTCTCCGAATTCTTGATATTTACTCAAACAGAGTTCGACTCCGAATGTTTAAGAGTTCGACTATGAAATTTTATGAGTTCAAATTTGAACATTTAATAGTTATTCTCCGAACTATTATGAGTTCAACTCCGAACTTTTCCATGTTTGACTCCGAACTCTTCATGTTCATATTCTAAACTCTGATGAAACAAGACTATGAATTTCCTTAGAAATTCAAACTCTAGATTTTTACAGAATTCATGTTCTGAATTCCTATAATATAGAATCTGAATATCTTTTTTATTATAGACTCCAAATTATTTTTTGGTTAGACTCCGAACTTTTATTTGCTCACATTTCGAACTATAGTTTTTCTTATGCTTGCACTCGTTTCATTAAAAAACGATGGCGTGCATTCTGTTACACATGTTTTGTTATAAAATGATGTCATCCATTCTGTTTCTAACTAACTGTTGGTTGAGTGACACGTATACAGGTCCCTCTGAAATTTAAGGAAAATATGACTGTCGGAGGAGGGAGCCGACTGTTCCACCCGAGCCTATAAAAAGGGGCTCATTTGAAAGAGCTCACAACAATTGAATAAATTTTATCACTCTAGAGACCACACCCTTTTAAGGTGATTTCTAAATAGAGAAGCTTTTCATGCCTTGTGAGTACTAAACTACTCGTTTTGATTGCTTTTTGCGACTCCGAATGTTAGTGGTTACATTCGAGGGCTTCTGGGGATAGGAAGACAGAGGTGACGACTTCCTTGAATTTAGAGGGTTTTCTTGCTGAGGAAGACTGAGGTTCCAAGTACCATGAAGTTTAGGGATTGTGGGGATAGAGATACAGAGACTTCTATCTTTGTTTCGAGTGCTTACCCTGGTGTGGGTAAGATAGACTTGCTTGAATATATAAATCAAAGGACCTTTATCCAAGGTTGTTGGATACCCTTCTCTTTGGGTTAAGTGGTTTATATCTTATTACTTGTTGTTTACTAATTGTTTTCCCGCTACATATTATATTTTAAGGAAAGTATAATCTTCTTATATTTCCTTACACTTGTACTCTGATAAATTTAGATTCTATACTCTCTAAGGTAGAATATCATTTTTTAATCATTGGTTAAGTTTCAATTTCCGTATCCATATTTCCGAAACCAATTTTTCGGAATCACTTTCCAGATTTAAGCAAGTGTATAGAACCCGATGTTTGTAACTTCTTACATTGTCCCAATCATTCAATTGGTGTTAGAGGTGTTGTGAATTTTCTTAGTTTAACTTCGTTAAAATTAGATATTTCCTTTTTTATGGAAATTTTTAATGTTTACAATTCACCCCCCTCTTGTATATTGAGCATCTACATTATTTTTTCGATCCTAAAATTGGTATCCGAGATTGGAAACCTCATACATTATACCAATCATACATTTGGTATTAGAGCAGGTCTCTAAAAAACTTATACTCACATATATGTTTTTCTTGCTCAGTCTTTCATTGTTATATATTTTCATTTCTTAGAAATATTCTTCATGAATCTAAACTTATTTATTAACAAGTTTTTGTGTAGAAATATTTTTAAGATGGTAGGTTCAAATGTTGGTTCCATAGAAAACCTAAATCCTAAAAGACCACCAATTTATTATGGCAATGATTATGAGTATTAAAGAGATCGAATGAAATCTTTCATTATCAAAACTGGAGTAGATAACATTGTTATGATTACAAGTGGTTATAAAATTCCTGATAAGGAAGTTAGTGCTTTCACCTACCAAGAGAAGCATGATTATAGATTAAACTATAAGTTACGCAACACTCTACTATGTTCAATGACTAGGAACATATATGGCCAAATTTATTCATGTAAAATAGCTAACTGTATATGGATTATTCTTGATGTTTCACATTTTGGTACATCTAAAGTGATTGAGACTAGAAGAGCTATGTTGAGAGCTAAGTATCATGGTTTTAATTATCCTTATGGAGAACCTATAAGCAAAGTAAAACAAAGGATTATGAATATCATGAACAACTTAAAATCTATGGGAGAGAATGATCTGGATGATGAAGCTCTTATGGATAAAATTATTGATATTATTCCCAATGAGTGGGAATCAAATATAATTCCAATTGATGAGAACATTAAGGCTACTCAAATTTCCTTAGATGAACTATTTGTAACTATTCTTCAACATGAAACAAGGATGAAGAGAGATGCTGAAAAAAATTAAAAGACGAATGGAAATGGTCCTATTTCTATTACTACAACGTCAAATCACATGAAAGCAAAGACTCCAGAGAGAGTAACTAGATCCAAGTCTACGAAGATTACTATTCAATCCGAATCTAGTGAGAGTGATGTCTCCGAGAATGAGTTAGGTAATCTTGCTCGAAGAATGAACAAGATAGTTGGTCAGAGATATTTCCAATCTAGTTATAATAAGAAGGAGAGGAAAGATAAGAAAGATCCAGAGGTCACATGCTATGAATTCAAGATAAGTTGACACATACGACTTGACTTCCATATACTTAAAAAGAAATAAAGAAAAGAGAGGCATTCTAAAAAGAACAGGAAGAAGTTTTATAATGCTAAAGCTAAGAAAAGTCTAAAAGATAATACTACTTAGAGTACTAGCTATGGAGACACTTCAAAAAGTAAATGATCAAAATATGATTCATCATATCAGATGAATATGGGATTCATTTCTAATACTTCTTTTCCACATACATGTATTATGGCTAAGGTACGATCTATCGAGGCTTTAACAGACTTATATCTTTATGAGAATTACTATTCCTAAAATATTACTTATAATGAAGATACATCATCCATAGAAAATAAAGAACCTTCATATGAAGAAGTATCTAGATTTTCCAAGTTAAATGAATCAAAAAAATTTAAAATTTCTAAAAAATTAGACAAGGAAAATACATGGGACGAAATTATTACAAAAGAGATTTCAGATCATTCTTCAGATCTTAAAGATAAAGATGATCTTTTAGGAAATCTTTTTAAAGACCTTGAGAAAGATATTTCTGATAAGGAAGAACTTTATAAAGATCTTAAGAATGATATTTTAATGATGAATATTTTTGAGGAAAAATATAACAGTAATGAAATTATTCATGAAGATATGAATTTAGTTGTTAGACTAAAATCTGAAACCTTTTCTCTAAAGAAGATTCTTGAAAAATTTACCTATGGGAAGGATAATTTTGATATGATGTATTCTCAAATTAAACCTCACGGAATCAGTACTAGAGTAGGTTGTAATCACCAAAAACCAGTTTTTAAAAACAACTATTTTGTTCCATCTAAATATCCTTTTTTCACTAAGTGTTAAAGTGGTCGACATTGGAAGGAAAATTGTTTTTTATATAGAGTTCAATCTCTTGGGTTTCATAAAGCATATTTCTCTAAACAAATGTGGATAACCAAAAATTTTTTATCTGAAAATATTGGATCCAAACAAGGTTGGATTCCGAATGTCTAATTCTTTTCGTATTTTCAGGAAGATAAACAAAGTACCAACAACAATACTTTTTACATTGATTGTGTATGTTCCTGGCACATGAATGGTAACATAAACTATTTTAAAATGATTATCAAGACGATAGGTGGAAAATTAACATTCGGAGATAATTCTCAGGGAGAAATTATTGGTATAGTTAATATTGTTCTACTTGTTAAAACCTTGATTTCTAATGGTTTTTTTGTAATGGGTCTTAAGCACAACCTCATTATCATATGTCAATTATGTGATGAAGTATACCTCATAAATGTTAGGAATGATAAGTTCTTAGTACACAATTCCAAGGAAGAGTTTATTATTTCTTCCCATAGGCAAGATAATGTTTACACTTAGAACATAGAAGACCTTAGAAGCCAAGTCATACCTTTCCTAAGTACAATGTAAGATCATTCGTGGTTATTCCATAGAAGACTAGGTCAATGTAACCTTAGAAACATATGTAAAAACTCTAAGAAGTAACTATTTAAGGATCTACCAGAGCTTAGATTTGATTCTTCTAATGTTTGTGATCCTTGTCAATATGGAAAGAAACATAAATCTAGTTTTAAATGAATCAGTGAAGTCTCAAAAATTGATGCATTATATTTGGTGCATATGGATCTTTTCTGTCCAACACATACTGGCAGCATTGGAAGCAAGTAATATGAGTTTGTTCTAGTTTATGATTACATTAGATTTACATGGGTATAATTTCTAGAAAAGATGTCTGAAGCTTTTTCATATTTCAAATTTTTTATAGCCCATGTTAAAAATGAGAAAAAACATCCATTGAAAACTATTCATAGTGATCATGGATGTGAATTTCAAAATTCTGATTTTGAAACTTTTTTTGGTAAAATATGTATTACTCACAACTTTTCAGCACCTAGATCTCCTCAACAAAATGGTGTAGTTGAAAGATGAAACAGAATTCATCAAGTCATAACTAGAACCATGTTGAGTGAATATTCTATAGCTAGTCATTTTTGGGATGAAGCTATAAGTACTTCTTGTTAGACTATAAATCGATTTTTGATTATACCTTTTCTAAATAAAACTCCTTATGTGTTATGGAATAGTAGAAAACCTAGACTTTCCTACTTTAAAGTTTTTGTTTTCAAGGTATTCATTCTGAGTACTAAAGATAAAATACACAAATTCTAACCAAAATCTAATGAATGAATTTTCTTAGGCTAGTCCACATATTCTAAGGCTTACAAACTTTTTAATAAAAACACATGTACTGTTTAGGAAACATTACATGTCAAATTTGATGAGTCTGATCCTTTTATTTTTAAACCATCCCAACCTACATCCTTATATGTGCTTTCAAAAAATGATTATAAAACATTGATAGAAGATCCTTCTGATAAGGAAAATGTTCAAAAAAATTCTTCTGAAACATTTACCCTAGAAGACTTTCTACCCTATGTTGATGAACAGGTTTTATAAAAACCAACTCAGGTGTCACTATAGAAACATCCCAGTGATAGTCTCAGTGGTAATGTAAATCAACCAGTAAGGACTAGAAGTTCCTTAAGAAATGAAGTATAAGATCTATCTTTCCTTTTCCAATTAGAACCAAACAGAACTGATGAAACTTTAGTTAAAGATGTTAGGATAAAATTAATGAAAGATTAGCTAAATGAATTATAAATGAATAAAGTCTTGACCTTGGTTGAAAGACCTAAGGAAACTTCTCTTATGGAAGTAAAATGGGTCTTTATAAACAAGTGTGATGAAAATGGAATCAGCATTAGAAATAAATCTAGACGGGTTGCTAAAGGATATAATCAGCAAGAAGGAATAGACTATGAAGAAACCTATGCTCCAGTAGCTAGAATTTAATCTATTTGTATATTACTTTCCATTGAAACATTCTTTAATTTTAAACATTTTTAAATGGAAGTGAAATGTTCTTTTCATAACGATTATGTTCAAGAGGAGGTTTTTGTTAAACAACATCCTAAAATTGAAGATACAAAACATCCTGATCGTGTTTTTTGACATACCAAAGCATTATATGGCCTTAAACAAGCACCACGATCTTGGTATGATAGACTTATAGGATTATTTCCCAAAAATAACTATGTTGAGGGAAATGAAGATCTAACAATTTTTATAAAGAAAGATAAGAAAAATGGTTTTATTGTTCAAATATATGTTGATGACATTATATTTGGTTCAACTCAGCAATATTTAACTAATTCCTTTGCGGATCTAATGAAATATGAGTTTGATATCAGTATGATGGGTGAGTTTTCTTTTTTCATTGGTTTTCAAATTTCTGAAAAACCATAAAGAATCTATAAATACCAACATAAAAATATTATAGATCTTCTTAAAAAGTATGGATATGAAAATACTAAGAGTATAAGTACTCCTATTGGTACCACAAACACAATTGATCTTGATGAAGTTAGGAAACCTATAGATCAAATATCTTTTAGAGGTATGATAGGAAGCCTACTTCACTTGATATCTAGTTGACTAGACTTGATTTTTATATATGATTATGTTCCAGATATCAGTCCAATCATAAGGAATCTCATTTAAAGGCAGTGAAAAGAATTTTTTTCTACATAAAGGGAACCATGGATCTAAGACT
Source organism: Viscum album (assembly GCA_963277665.1). Taxonomy (NCBI): domain Eukaryota; kingdom Viridiplantae; phylum Streptophyta; class Magnoliopsida; order Santalales; family Viscaceae; genus Viscum; species Viscum album. Next base: position 1,282,542,540 of record OY728123.1, on the reverse strand, counting down.
ATTTTATACTTTAGGAATAGATTTTATCTTAAAAATATTTTCAGATGCTGACTTTAGTGGATGTAGAATGGATATAAAAAGTACATCCATAACATGTCATTTCTTAAGAGATTCGTTAGTTTCTTGGTCATGCAAGAAGCAACATTCTGTAGCACTCTCCACTTCTAAAGCTGAATATGTAGTAGCTGTAAGTTGTTGTGCTCAAGTGTTGTTGATGCAACACACACTCACATATTATGGCATGAGTTTTACTAGAAATCAAATTTTGTGTGATAGCACAAGTTCCATTTTCCTTAGTAAAAATCCTGCACATCACTCTTTTTCAAAACACATATATACTAGGCATCACTTTCTTAGGGATCACGCACTTAAAGGAGATATCGTTCTTATGTTTATCGGAATGCAAGATCAACTTGTTGACATTTTCACAAAATGCATACCCGTTGATAGATTAGAATACATTAAACAGAAGTTAGTAATGATAACTATAAGGTAATCCTTCTTCACTAACTTCTTGTTGAACAATTCTCCTTACAGTAACAAAATCCTTTTCATAGGGGGAGTACATTTTCTTGATAGAATAAACAAAATATTATGTGTCATTTTTTTCCAAGATTTTTAATCAAAATTTTCATAGTTAGTCATTCAAACATTTGTAACTAAAATTTTTGAAATAAAAATTTTCATAACTGAAATTTGCATAATGAAAATTTCCAGAACTGAAATTTTCATAATAAAAATTTTCGTAACTGAAATTTTCATAATGAAAATTTCTGAAACTGATATTTTTCATAATAAAAATCTCCAGAACTGAAATTTTTCGTAATGAGAATTTCCGGAACAAAAATTATTCATGATGAAAATTTTTGGAACTAATATTTTTGGAATGGATATTTTCAGAACATAAATTTTCAAAATGGAAATTTCTGTACTGAGAATTTTTGTAATGAAGTTTTCATACTGACTATTTTTGTAATGAAGTTTTTCATAGAATGTTTTTATTAGTTAAATTTTCCTCATGAAGAATATTACCAATTACGAACAAACATCTTGGCCAATCTGAAATGTACGATTTCCTTACTTAAGTTTTCATAGTCATATATTGCTTGCTGGTATTTTCCTATGAGTTTTAAAATTTTTCAGATTCTATTTTTTCATAAATCTGATTGTTTTTCATAAAAAACCTCAAACGATCGGAGTCATTTTTTCCTTGGGGTTTGTATCTCAACCGTCAGATCAAATCCCAATGTATCTCAATCCATCGATCTACCATGGAAACTGAACCGTCGTCTCAACTCCTATATGAAGGGGACCCCTGAGGGTCATCCCATATCGGTTATTCAAACCTTTCGCATCTCGAAGACCTTACTCTCTTTTTAAGGACCATTCCAATCCTTCTAAAGCCAGTTCAAAATACTCTAGAACTCTCCATTCCGAATGTCTGTTGAAGGCACATCTCAAGATATGTCTACATCAAAACCAATCTCCAAATGGTTAGTTTACAGGGAGAGGTTAGTGCATTCAAGTTTCTACAAGTATAATTCTCTTATAACTAAGAATATAAAATTGAATGGCTGGGAGGATGTTTGCCTATCGAAGCCAGAAAAACAAGATCCAGTTTATAAAGAGTTTTCCATTGAGTTCTACGAGTCTGTTTCCTTCCTTGCGGAAGACGACATAGATTTATTTTCCTTCAAGTCTTATGGGAAGACATAAAAATTATCTTAAACAAAGGATTCATTCTTAGTGGGTTGGTTTTATGATGGTGATGATGAGTTTTGTTCACTTAAGATTCCATATTAGAAGGGAAGATTTAACAAAGTGCAGGCATTGAAATATCTTTGAATTGAAGATTCCCAGACTGCTAATATTTCTCATCTCACTCTGAATAATCAGATTCTACAGCAATTGGTTCATTGTTTTCTGATACCAAGAAGGGGTGAAAAAAATAATATCAAGAAGAGTGATATTTATATCCTAGATTTTTTGGTAAATCTAAGGAAGATAAATATAATGAGGCATGTTTTGATTATAGTTAAGAATATCAAAGAAGGGAATCTGAAAGCTCAGATCATAATGTATCTGACCCTAATTTCTAAAATTATCATCAGATGTCTTGATTCATTAAATGTTTCTTGCACTACCAAGAAAATAAATTGAAAGGTAATGCTAGTAAGTTTTGAGACATTAAAGCAGATGAAAATAGTTTTTTTGATGAACCTGGAGAATTATATCCTTTACCAGAAGAAGAGGCTGAGATCATTCCGAAAAATGTTGAAAAATTTGAGCCTGTGAAGAAATTTAAAAAGAAGAGGAAGCTTAAATAAGTGGTTGCTGACGAAAAAAACCCAATGCTATGGAAACCATGTCTGCACCTCCCAAGCCGAAAAACAAAAAGCATACCCAGATGAAGTGGCTACTCTGTGGAGGGAAGATATGGAAAATAGGAATGAAGTGGATCTATAGTTCGGATTGGACCCTTCTGAGGCTAAGGCCTTAAAAGAGAGATATGTAGATGTGTTATAAATGAAATCAAAAGAGAAAAATATTAATAAGAAGATATCAGAGGAAAATATTTTTTATTCTCTCTTGAAAGCCACTGAAATAGCCTTTGAGAAGATTCCCATTCCGGAAACATTTGATGTCCAATATTTACCAGAAACCCCTGGCAAGAAATACCCAACTTCGGAAAATTCCAAAGGAAAAGAGTTTGTTGAAGTATTATAGAAAACAACTATTAAAGAAGAAGAGGAATAGGTTGAAGAAGAAGAAGAAGAAGAATAAGGAAGTGCTGATCTTGATGAGCTAATCAAACAAGTATAAGATTATAAAGAAAAGGATGAATCCATAAAATTAGTCACTCCAGGAAAGGGAGTTGAGAAAGAAAGTACGAAGGATGATGATAATCAAGAGGAAGAGAATGAAATTGTTTTTTTATCAGGAAGAATCATATGAGAAATCTAAAAGAAGGAATAGAGAAGGATAAAATTGATGAAGAAAAAATTGTTCAACTATCAGAATGCGAGGATGAATCTCCAGATGAAAACCCCATTCTTAAAACAGATAAAGGTAACAAGTGCTTATGGATACATGAATAAAAGATGTCATCAGGAAGAAATAAGTTGGTGGTTTTTCTATAATAAAGCTACTGTAGGTTGAGGAAGAGCAATATCCATGAAATATATTTGATTCGGAGTCATCATCACATAGTCATGACTTTGTTGTTGAATCTTTGAAAAAGCTGTTAGACTCCGTTCCGATATTTCCCACTATAGACTCCAGATGCCAGATGCTGCAACATAGTTTGAATCAGAAGTCAGAATCATTATCTATTGTGATGAAAAAGTGCATAAAGAATGAGGCTGACCATAGAAATTTCCTTATCAATTATGATGTACATTGGAAATCATGCAGCAAAATTACATTGTGGTCTAAGAAAGTTGAAGAATACATGGCTCAGTTTGATAATTTTTAGAATGAGGTAAATGATGCTTTTGACATTGAGGAAAACAAGATGAAGAATTTTCAAGATGAGCTGATCATTGAGAAAAGTTCTCAGAGTCAACAAGTGAAGGAACTAAATGATAAGGCTAACTGTATTGATAAAAATTTTATAAGGGATTGAGATCTCGGTATTGAGCTTGAGAAAAGACTTGTAAATCAAGATGAGTTAGTGAAGATGCAGGAAGAGGCCATGAAAGATCCGGAAGAAGCTTTGGAAGCTCAAGATGAAAGGATAAAATCTTTGGAGAGTCAAGCTGATGAGGATCAAAGATATTTGAAGAAACTAAAAACCTTGTTGAAGAAGCTGATCTCAAAGGAAAAGGAAGACAAATAAACTCACTCCGATCATTTTTTATATTTGTCTTTCCTTGTAAAAATTATTTCAACTCTAATGAAATTTTTAGTTGGTTATATCTTGTGCTATTATACACTAATATTTGAGGTACTCCATTTCTTTTCCATTCACATAAATTCATTTTGAAAATCACAAAGGGGTAGAAGGAAAAATAACTACATAAAAGAGGATAATGAGAAATTCAAAATAGAGAAGGAAAAATTTCTGTGTGAAATCTCCTTAAAGTAATGGGGAGTTTCTCATCACGCAGTTTTTCATTCCAATGATAATGAAAACTCCACTCAGTAAATTTAGAATACAATCCTTAGAGTTTCAATGCCTTTGTAGAAGTTAGTTGTATTCACTATCATCCATGAACAATGGGAGATAATTTTAATTTCAAAGTCTAATGTAATTTTTCAAAGTCCTTATATTCCTTTTCGTAAGGATGTTTGTGCTTTCCAAAAAGGGGGAGATTGTTGAGAAAATAAGGTTTTCCTTATGAAGTTTCCACTCTTTTTTTTTGAAAATCACCAACACCTTTTACATAAGCAAATCTATGTTTTACGTCTATAAGGAAAATTTCCCTCCTTAAGGAATTTTTCCCTAACATAGATGTCCTTATACATAAGAATATTTTTCATAAGTGTAAAAATCGAATTCATTCCCAAAACCATGGAATCATATCATGATATGATTTGAAGCATTATATTTTAGGATCTGAATGATGGATGTGAACTCTAATGAAGATCCATTCCGAATTCTAGATACGAACTCTCATATAGTTCCATTCCAAATTCTGGATACGAACTCTAATAGAGTTCAATTCCGAACTTTTAAGAGTTCGACTCTGATATTATACTAGTTTGACTGTGAACTATTATGTGTTCGACTCCAAACTTTTACAAGTTCGACTTAGAACTCTGTAAGTTCAGATTCTAAACTCTGATGAAACCAGACTATGATTTTCCTTAGAAATCCAGACTCCGAATTTCTACAGAATTCAGATTACAAATTCCTATAAAACTGAATCCGAATATCTTTTATGTAATAGACTCTGAATTCCTTTTTGGTTATACTCTGAACTTTTATTTGCTTACATTCCGAGATACAGTTTTTCTTATGCTTACACTCATTTCATTGAAAAACGATGTCGTGCATTCAGATACACATGTTTTGTTATAAAACTATGTTTTCCATTCTGATTCTAAATAACCATTGGTTGAGTGAAACATATATAAGCCCCTCCTAAATTTAAGGAAAATATAATCGTTGGTGGAGGGAGCCGACCATTCCAACTGAGCCAATAAATAGGTTCTCATTTGAAAGAGTTCACAACAATTGACAGAAGTTGATCACACTAGAGACCACATGTTGTTAAGGTGATTTCTAGAGAGTGAAGTATTTCATGCCTTGTGCATACTAAACTTCTCGTTCAGATTTCTTCGTGTGACTCTGAATTTTGGTGATTACATTCGATGGCTTCCGGGGATAGGAAGACATAGGTTCCGACATCCTTGATGTTCGAGGGCTTTCTACCAGAGGAAGACAGAGGTTCCAGCTACATTGAAGTTGAGGGCTTGTGGGGATAGCCAGACAGAGATTCTATGTTTGTATTGAGGCCTTACCCGGGTACGGGTAAGACATAATTTCTTGAATGTATAAATAAAGGGACCTTTTTTCAAGGTTGTTGGATACCCTTATCTTTGGGTTAAAAGAATTATATCTTGTTACTTGTAGTTATACTACTTGTTTATCCACTGCATATTATATTTTAAGGAAAGTATAATCTTCTTATAATTCCTTACACTTGTACTCTGATTAATTTAGATTCTATATACTCTAAGGTTGAATCTCATTTTGTAAACTTTTGTTAAGTTTCAATTTCAAAATCCATATTTCCAAAAACTGTTTTTCAGAATCACTTTTCATATTTAAGAAAGTGTATAGAACCATATGTTTGTTACTTCTTACTATGTCACAATCATTCAATTGGTGTTAGAGATGTTGTGAATTTTCTTATTTTAACTTTTTTAAACATTGATCATTCCATGTTCAAGGAAATTTTAATAGTGTACAATTCACCCCCCCTCTTTTATTTTGAGCATCTACATCGTTATTTTGTTCCTACAAATAACAACAAATGGGATGTAAAATATCAGATCCAACTAGAAAAAATAGACCCTTTTTACAATATGATTTGACATATCATAATATATTTTGAATTGAGGGACCTCAATTGGAAGTACCAGAATGATGATTTACCGGTCTTGATAACTAAATTTCTGATCGGTACAACCATTGGATATGATTCCCTATATTTAATAGATGGCTATTCCGAATACAACTATATCATAAAGGGTTGAAAATATAAATATTCCAGTACATTCATGGTCCTCGGAGAGTATTAGGCTATTATGTTATTCCATTTTTTCCAGAAAATGTTGGAGATACATGTCAATGCGCCTTGCATCAAATTTTAAAACCCTTCCTGGTAAAATTCGACCAGTGCTACATCGATGACCTATTGGTTAAATCACTAAAGCACTCAAATAACATGGAAGATCTTGAAACATTATTCAGTAAACTATTACAACATATTCAAAAGATGAATCCACTAATGTGTTCCATCAGGGTTACCTACAAGAAATTTATTGTCTTCATCCTACACTAACATGACATCGAAGTCATCCATGAGAAGAAAAATCCATCTTTGGAATGTAACCACCCCACAATCTCAGTGAGTTGAGGGGTCTCCATGTTCCACATGCTAATATTTGGTGCTTAATTAGCAACCAATAGGGTAAGTGTTTTCCTTTCAATAGGTTGATGATGAATGTGGTTAGATACCAATGATATAATGACTTCCAAGAACCATTTGATAGTATTACAAGGTATCTCATAATTCCACTGGTGTTGATGCCACTAGTTTAGGGAAGTCCATAGGTTTTTTTTAACATACATAGAACCATCACTAGGTGAATTCCATGAAAAGAAGAATGATGTCGGACGTGAGAGTAGTCTCTATTACCTCATCCAAGCAATGATCAATATTCAGACATGATAGTGAATAATCATAAATAATTCCATATCCCTGAACTTTGTAATTCAAAAGCTCGAGAATTTCTTGTAGCAACATGAGGTCCGTCTAGTCTCCCACTACAACCCACACAAGTATATCCTCATCATTCCTATGTAAAATGGATTCCTATAACAGTTTATAGTCATCCTAAAGATGTTTGACAGACAATATGTTCCTCAAATATCCATTAAAGTCCAGACATTACCAAATTTATAGGTGGAGCACCCCTCAGGAGAAATGGCCCAATGGATACTGATCATCTTGATGAATTAATATTCTCCCCCAATAAGGCCCCATGAAATAGGAATGGTACATTGATGAAACCTATAGATTCCTAACTGGGAAAAGAATGGGGGACACCATGATTAATAATCCGAGGATGATAGTAATACTCAGATATCCAGAAAAGGTTGTATTTCTTTACTCATTCATTCTGTTTTAGGGGAAGACAAATAATGAAATAGAATAACAGGGCCTCATTGTAGGCCTAATGCTATCACTTAATTCATGAGTCTTATGCCTGAAGGAAAAAGGTGATTCAGATTTGTTCATCAAGTAGTTCAATTTTGATTATGCCCTTAATAACGGAGTATTGGTTTTTTATATGAACCATGTATGATAGTTGATAACATAATTCCCATAAAAAAAATTGACAGAAGTCCCCCATTCATAAAATGATCAAGGCAATGCATTGGAAAATATTGCCATAACCTTGGATGATCCAGACCGGTATGAAACAATCATCAGTATTTCCCACCATCAGATGGTTTTTCCATTCATTCAGAATAATACTTATGAAATCACCAAGATTAGCCTCATTCCTGAGCATCACAGTCACACCACATACTGGATGAATTCCTTTAAAAATTACCTGTGGAGGGTGAACTCACACCAGATTGGGTTGGAGGAAAATAGATCCAAATTCAAGCAATAAATTTTGTTTCGTACAATGGTGATAACCAAAAATGGTTCTCTACAAATGAGGCATTAAAGGTGTCATTCTCAGGTGAATCAATGGAGAAGAGACTACAACCATCATGAAATAAGTGCATTCCAAAACATGTGGAGAAAACTAATTTACATTTAAGCTCTCCCATCAAATTAAAAGTCTTGGATACTATTGTCCACCTATGATACATGATTGTGCCACATTCAGCATGAAGTTACATCCCTACCAAGTTTATTTAAATTTCACTAACCAACCGCTGAAACTATTACACAAAACTAAGTAGTCATGGACATTTTTTATTGGGAATGGATGTTGTGGGACCATATCCTCCATCCACATCTTGATAATTCCTATTCATTCTCACATCAACTAACTTCTTCCCCAAATGGGATGAAGTTGTATGCCTTAAATATTTTCGGTAAATAATCATTGGTAGCTTTGTGAACAACAAAATAATTACTATATATGGTGTCTTCTATAAATTATTTATGTAAAATGGCACCGAAATATACTATATTGAATTGGAAAGGTTACGAAAGGTACATTGAATCAAATCCAACCCTCCATCCCTCTACTAGGAATCATCCAACCAATAGATAGAGGGTTTACACATGGCTTTATCCTACATACTCCATAAGATGGTGGAAAAATAAATGAAACCCTGTCCAAAAAATCTCCTCTATTATTTATGGGAATAACAAACAAAAACCCTCACTGCCAACTAAGAAATCCTACACTCTCAAGTATACAAGATATTGTTGTTTTCATAATCTATGTTCATGTGGCATTACATCACATTTCTATTTGTGATCGACTGTTCGTGGATGACCTATCCCAAAAATGAATTAATGAGTAGGATAATACTAATTTGAAAAAAATGTACCCATTTAACTATTTGGAAATATACCGAAATTAGATCACACGAGACTTCAACAAAAAGGTTTTCATTTGATATTTCCTTGAAGGAGATGAGTTAGCCCTTAGAACCATGATGATACTTAGGATGAAATTACAAAAGAATGAGAAAATGTGAGAGGGGCCATATGTCATACATTATGTCCATTCCAACAGAGAATATTCTTTGATATCAATAGACAGGCATCTCATCTAAGCATCCAGTAATGCATGGATTCTAAATAAATACATCGCAAAATACAGACACATACATCTTAGCTACAAAACATTAAAATGAGTAGAGACATAGAACTTATTATATGTCAGACATAATAATGCATAAAAACATTAATCTACTTGGTAGGGATTGTGTTCCAGCTAACAATATGATGTGTATAATTAAAATTCAATTGAGGAAAATATATAAAATCCCTCCCTATATTTCTTCATGGGTCAACCACACATCATAATATATTTCCAGGTCTACGTGTTTCTTGATTCCAATTCAATAGTGGGAATTATAGTGACACCTAGACACTGGATCTTGGCCCAACAATCACATGAAACATAATTCCTATGCTATATCCTCTATCACACATAATAATAGGGGAATTATTGTCACTCCTTGTTTCTTACATTGAGTATAACTCAAGTGATCTTGGTATCTGTGATAGACCCATCACCCATAGAGGATGAAACCAAATTCCCCTATTCCTATGCCCGTGTTAGATTACTACAAGGTGCATTTTGTTTACAAAACTACATACGTCTTGATTCATTACCTTGAAGGATATGTATTGATTCTTGGATTAAACATCCTATCCCAGCTACCAATAAAATAAAAATTCCCTCTAATTTCCCTACACATAGACCAGACCTCTATAGGGAAATTTTAGAAGTACATATGGAATGATTCATACCCTTGAAGGATGTGTAATGACATTGAGATCATATATCGTGGCCCATCCATCCAAACCAAATAAAAATTATACCATCATGTGTATAGACTTGACCTATATAGGGAGGGAATTTTCAGAAATATGTATGACTTTATATCTATCTCTGCGAGATACATAGTGACACCCGAATCCCATGTTTCGGGCCCATCATCAATATTGTTATAATTCATGCCAGTTTACCTTCATCTTTATTGTATGATGTAAACTAAATGTAATTTGATATAATAATGCCCATATTGACTCCTATCTTAGTGGTATGCATAGTGATTCTACTATCTCATATTCTAGCTCTATGATCATTTATAATGCCTTACCCCTCCTTGTGGATGGACCAAACCGTTATAGGGAACTTATTTCCATAACCATGTGCGGATTGATTCCAAGACTTTCAGGATACGTAGTGACACCATGACCCATAATCATGATCAATCTACTAAAAATACTAATTTACTTTTTCTCTACTTATGGGACATACCTATTTTGGGAGTTCATGTCTATAACTACGTGTGGCTTGATTATTACCCTTGAATGATACATAGTGACTCCCTGATCCTCCACAATGGTCTAACCTCCATTTAAAAAAAAATTAATTTCCCATTCATATTTTTATAGGTTATACATGCATAGGGGAATCCATGAGTGGTCCTAACAACATGAAATTATATATTAGTGTTCTCATGATTCAAGCATGGAACGATTCTCAGTGTTTTGAGATCCTAAGAATGCCAACAATTTCATATAGAACAATGTGGAAATATATGATCAAGATTATATGTATGAATTTTGACTCATATATGGAGTAAAATGATCATTCATACCCTTACAAATGAGTCTGATCTATGTATGAGCTTCTATAGCTCACTGCTAATCATAGTCTCTTTATTTCTTATGTTCCCAAAAAAATATCTATTCTTCATTAAACTATATACTTTGGGAAATCATGGGTCCCCATGATCCATCACGACAATCAAATGTGGAAGGACAGGGTCTTGGAAACAACATTTTTGGATGATGCTCATCATGACCTAGTGGCTCTGCATATGTTTCCCAAAAAATGGACTTTTTAATCCAAATAAAATTCATCATTAGGAGAGGATTTTTGAATTTCCATACACCCAATGGATTCCAAGCCCCATGTCATTCATCAAGATATGAGGACCCCTAATGACTATGGTATACATGTTATATCATCACTATAGTATAAGGAATACCACAATATCCCAACCATGATTAAATGAAATATATTTATGATCATTTTGACAGGTTTCCCCACAAAATGATAGTAAACAGTACTTCCATTTTCCTTACTACACGACAATAAAATGAAAGGATAGAAGTGTCTCGATATAATGATATTAAACTGCACCACATAATGGAAATGCTTAGATTATTATCGTAGTTTATCCCCCTGAATCAAAATTCATTTCCTTCTAGCATATAGGATAGACCTCCACATGTAATGTTCATTTGAATTCTTGTGTGACTAGGTTCCCCCTACCAAATGTGTGGTAGACTCGAATCCTATGATCTAGACATAGCCACAAAATGTATTGAAATGAACCCTTCACTGTGCATGAATGAAATCAAAGAAGAGAATCCCAGACATTTTTTATTATAGGTGTACTGAAGGGTAATTGTATTTCCCTTCTTTCCTGATAGGATTACCCTACATCCACCCCACATGATGATAAATTTTATGGAATACGTCAATGATACATGACGTTAAACTGAAAAATGGTTGTATAAGCATATAATGCTCTATTCCATTGATTATTCCATTCTTATGTGGTGACCCATAATCCTTGTAATCTCTTGTTTATCAATCCAATCATATCTCACAAGAGGTTATGGATCTTATTAGTAGAACCATCAAGGCATCATGAAAAACTAATTTAGGATTTTCGTCCTAGCAGCATGACCATAAAAGGCTTGTTATTGCTCTGATCCCCATAAGGAACCTCATGTTCTGGCCATATGAAGATAAACTATATGGTACTCCAAATTTTTAATAGATTCCTCACCCTATGTATGTGCTAGATCTATGTATGTGATTACTTGATCCCATGGGTGAATCATAGCCTGTACATTTTTAATGGATCTAGATACACTCCTACAACACATCAAAAAAAACATATTGAGTTATCTTGGATCCCCATAACCCCCCATGTCCATCATACATGGATGTCTAGTGTCACGAAAACACATTTTTATGACTATGCACATCATGCTCTAGTGGATTTTCATATGTTTCCAACAAAACAGTTGTCAATCAATGGAGAAATCATCCTCAAAAGATTCCTCTCATACCTCAGTATACATAAAAGCTCCCAATCACCATGACATCTACCCAGATTCAAGAACCCTAAATTCCATAGTTTACATTATCTATTATTCCAGTGTCCTTGATATATCAGAACATCTTGGCTCGATTCACCCTCATTCTCTCATGGATTCTACAAAATAAAGGTTCCCTATTCATATGAATTATGTTGATCCGCATATGAAAAACAATTACCTCAATTATTCCAGACTTCTCCTCAAAATTTCATCCTTAAAATTCCCCCATTCATGTTTCGTCAAACCCCCTTTCATAAGCCATAATCCATGTCCATAAAGGTCCCAATCCCCATAATCCTTAATGAAATTTAATGATGTAAGGATACTGTCTTGTGGACACCTTTTTTGACAATGCACATCATGCCCTAGTGGATCGGCATATGAATCCTATGAAACTACCATCATTAAATTTCCAAAGACATCCCTAAGAGATTCTTATCCTTTTTTGGTATGACTGAATTATATTTATGTCCCATCTCCCCCATAGATTCGAACACCCCCATAATTACAGTTACATAATTTTACCCTCTATAATACAAAAAAATGAAATGAATTTCTAGTCTAATTGTATAATCATTTACTCTCACTTGGTTATAATAAAATGATATTCCATAATAAGTTTTAAGTGTACAAGATGTACGACGTTAAACTGTACCATTCATAGACTCTCTGTAGCATAAGATAAATTCATGTGGGAGTGGTTTCCAAATGAATTATCATAAAAATAACCCTAAAAATTTCATACATCATCCCTCTGATAGGACACCCACTGTGGTCCCCATTCCAAAAAACAAATATAATGTGTTATAAATCACCCAAGACATCAGACATAGATTCCCAGGGTCTTCCTCACACCATTGGTTGACTATGCACATCATGCCCTAGTGTCTCTACATATGTCTCCTACTGAAAAACCATCAACTAAATGAATATTTATCCTTTTCAAATTCCATTACAACCTCTGTACACCTAAAAAATCACCAAAATATCATATACACAATGAAATTGTATTTTAAGGTTCATGAAAAATCCCTCATTCATGTGTCAGTATTATTAGGACATTCCAAGAAGATGAATCACCATTTGGGGTCCTTGCCCAGTCAATTTTGTTATATTCTATTCAACCTAAAAAATTAGTTATATGCCTTATTTCAAAACTATAAACCACCAACAAAAAAGAGACAAGAACTTCCAGAGTGAAAACCCACAAAGGGAACCCCTAGATAAAAGTTGAGTACTATCTCCTTAATCCTAAATATTGTATAGATTTGAAAAAAATATAATGAAATCAAATATTCAAAAAATACCTAAAGATTGTTTGGTAGAAAACCCATAATGAGAGGCCAAATCAAGATTCAAGATTATACCTACTAATACTATACCAAATAGAATTAGGAAAAAATTAGGGCTATAATGAAAAAGTCGCAAAAGTTATTGTGGTTTTCTATGTGACCCCCACAATAGGAAAAGTACACTCACTGAGTCTCGTGGCTCAGAAAAAAATTGGAGGATGATTCAGTTTTCTGAATTTACTGGTTCCAAATCACGATTCAAATTAACAACTGATCGAAATGATGTTTATCTGGTCAATTGTGATTGATTAAAATTGAATGAAATAGAAAAGTGAGAAGCATTGGATAGATAAATAGTTTCATTAGTTACTAAAAAATGGATGAGCCTACCCATTTTTGAGTCTCTCTCTGGTATCAAAATAATGTGAGTATGTCACAATATATGAAAATTATAGTGATTCTTTGATCTAACTTTCAAAAAGAATTACAGGAAACTATTGTGGGCCATCAAGGGGTTCCTCTAGAGTAGCTCTCTCTTCTACCTCATCTTCAACCATAAGGTGTATGGTTTTCATAACTAATTTTAGGTCCCACCCTTTCTTCTTTATAGATTTACAACCTACACCTGAGGAAGCTAATTTGAGAATTCAACCATGCCATATGATCCTCGTATTCATGTTGCTCTTCTGTGAGTGTGACCACAATATCATGAGCCTTCACCTCCACAACCATAAGATGATTGAGTTCCTCAGAAACATTTTGGAAGGTTTTTAATTGAGGATGTAATGAATTTAATCTGGAAATATTTTCCTCAAAATAAGAAACTTTATCCCGATATATGACAATCTAGTGAATAAGAATGTTTATTTGCTGGTAATTGAAGCCACATGAACCCAATTTGGGAAATAATCATTGGAAGTTGTCCCCATATTCTATGAAGTTAGAAAAATGAGTTTTTTTAGTAAGGGTGTGTAACTAATGCCACCCATATTATCACCCCACATGATTCCTCATTGCGGTATTACGACCATGGTCATCCCAATTTTCAATGGTTTAATAGATGGGGAGAATCATTCTGACATTTAGAGGGGTATAAATATAGGGTACACTAGGAGGGGGATCTCCCTCTTTAAAAATGGTTCATCCCTTAGAACTACAGACAAGGGATTGGACAAGACATCTGGGATATCTGGTGACACTATTCTATGGATAGCCTCATTAGGGTTATGAGGAGTATCCACAAGAGCAGAGAAGTCTGCATCACTCCCTACTGAGATGGTCGGTTTAAATGCAGCAAATTCCAAATCCTTCTGATGGTGGATCTATAATATTCTCACCATAAGGAGATGAATATATGGAATGGTATTCATAGTAAAGATATCTTGAAGGAAATTTTATGGCTTTTGGACTTGTCAAATTCTTCCTCCCAGCACCTTGTCAGGGAAGTAGTCCACCCGTTGTTGAGCATATCTAATGATATAAATGCAGATGCCATCAAATTTTGGGTGATTATATCCATTACAACACCATGCTGTATCATTATAACCCATAATTGGATAATAATTAGAGAATGATAGTATCCCCTCAACTGAACAATGATAAGAAGCACAATCTGTTGAAAGTATATGAATTGCCAAGAAAACAAGTATGTGATTTATGGATATCAAATAACCACTCTATCTATGCGATCCATTAGAATCGAATCTCTTATAACAATGATACATGAGTGCTCCTCTGAAAAACCACTTCCATTTACAGTTACTAACACATGATGGGTAGGATATAGTGAAAAATAAATGTAAGAAATTTCATTCAGTATCCCTACTACATCGCTAATTCTTAAGGTCATGGGACGAACACCGATAATGTTAAAAGGGGTTGGGTGAAAGTAAGAATGAGGAACCATCACCGTATGTAGATATTAATAGAAATGGAAATATTATACTATTCACCCATATAAAAATTGAAACGGTAGAACTAAGACAACATGGAGGTTTACATTCATGTATCTTCCCAAACACCTCATAATGTCATGAAGGTGTAGGAATGGCCAGATTGATTAGTTGACCCTCCGCCAATGTAGAATCCATCATCTGAGTATAAACATTAACCCTAGTGTAAACATTATTAGAGGGGAAAATACATCAAATCAAAAACACAGTGAAGAATACTTCTAACCTTAGATTTTTTGGCATGCCTGATAGAATCTTTTATCCCCAGGTATTTTATTGTATTACTTCAATGGAGGCACAATATGACCTTGGAATTTTTCGAGCTCGTCGGGTGGGATGGTTTAGACTATGGTGGACCCTCATCCAAGGTACGTTATCTTTCAAGAAATGAATATATCATGTCCTAAAATGGGATAATGTAGAGATCTTGGAAGGGTTTACTAATCAGTCCATGTGCTACAACAAGCATGCTCCTTTCTAGTGGGGACACTCGATTGGAATTGTCTAAGGTAGTGTCTACTATAGGAACTCATCATACATATTTCTGAGAATGGGGATCCCTACAAGATGATCAATTTACAATAAGAGTATCCCCACCACTTTACATAATAAATGGAAAACATTGTCACATGAGCACAACTGTGTCATCAGTTTTGGTAGGATTTCACCTGGGGAGAAAACTGTAAATTGGGACACCCATGGGGCCCGGTACAAGTTCACCTCGTCCAACTATTTGGGGGACTCAAAATATATATTATGTACACTAATTTAATTGGAATATTTATATGAAAATTATCGTCTAGCTCGTAGGTCCCATTTGTTGCTCCACCCACCATTATGGGTTTATTAGGAAGGGTTTATAATAGATGGGTACTCTTTGGACACTATTCTCAAGGATGTGTTTCGATAACTGGTATTGCTCAGATTTCATGGTTAGCCTATTAGTGTAAAACATTCTGTATAAAGGGTGTAGTTATGATTTTTCGTGTAGAAGAAATATTGGGTCGATTATGCCCTAGGAGTGCTTCCAGGAAAATGAAGGGAGTATTATGGCCGACAAATGGAAAATGGACGTCATTTGAATGACCAAAGCTGTAAAACGGTAATTGGGCAAATAATGGGTATGATAAAGGCTCTTGTGTAAAAAGATATTTTAAGGTACTACCCTAGGGAACAATGTATGATCAAATATAGTTCTTATTTTCATCAATCATATCTTCTCTCATCCTGGTGGATTCCATTGAACTTTTTTGATGATCCTTTGTAGTCTACACTAAAAGATCCAAAATTCCACAAAAATTAATTTAAAAAAATTATTGGTGAAGAACCATAAATGGACACGATACTATAAAAGATGGTTCTCATGGGGTTTAGCATACCGCTCCCAAAAAATAAATGCAGAATCCATTTATCCTGAACTGCATCTATACACAGAGGCCATTTACTATACACAGTCTTGGTATACAAAAGGACTAAGAGGAACTGGACCACAAACCGATGGCCACGAAACTACATCGTTCATGAAACGAAGACACCACAATCCTAGGACATCCTATGTAAGTGTTCAATGTTTACTAATTGAAATTTTATGTTCATTTTAATGAAGTTTAATGATAATTTCACCAGTTTTTAGTTTAGTATTTAGATCCCACAAATCGCATAGCATTACCCTTTCCTAAGGTAGAGACATAAGTCCTAAATTGCATAGTGCAGTTCACCGACATAAAATTAAGTTCAAGAGAAAGTGTAATTATGATGTGTTCATTACGGGGAGCCTACATAATTGTTTGTGACTAAATATTCTGCAAAGGAGTCAGTGATAAGATTAAAATGATGCGGAGGATAGGTTGAGAGTACTTTTCACTAAGATAAATGGTAAAATAAAACTGAACTAGGCCCCAATAAATAGGTGTGGTCCCCCTACCAGACCTACATGTTATACCAAACACCACTTCAGTTCAGGACCACTTCTATATAGGAATAGAGTTCTCTTCTTTCTGATCAGACCCCACTGAAATGGGAGAATTTTTAGGGCCTGAAAAACTATGAAAATGTATGTAACTAGTCCCACAAACACATTGCAGAAGAATGAAAACATTCCTACAGTTACATCACAGATAATGGATGAATATTGGAATTGAAATTTTAGAATAAAAATTATTAAATTAATTTTTTATAGTGTTTTTAGTGTACCATATAACATCACAAGGAAATGTCAATGAGGTGCATAAACCATGAACCATTAGTTTACTAATGGACCCGCAAGGAATTATCCCATTGGGAGATTTCCTGCAAACACAAGACATCACGAATCATGTCGTTGGTGAAATCGAGCATAGAAATGCTATATGCATTTAGTCCCCCAAACATAGAATTTATCAAACAAAGTAGGATGAAAAGGTTTTGAGAGCCACATCTTGTGAACAACAGCCTCTACAAACCATGGGTGACAGAGTCTTTTATGGGTTGAGACATATCATTATGGGATTTCACAAATGGTGATACATGACCACTGATATGATTTCCCCAGTGCTCTATAAATGGTCTAGAAAAGGAAACAGAAAAATGTTGATGAAGATGGGTGGAAGAGAGAACGAATGAGGCTGTAGAGGCTAGAAGAGATAATTCAGATATGGAGATGATTATGATATTGATTTTAAATCATCAAGGAATTTAGAACCAAGAACCACTTTTCCACAGATATTACTAGCCTCAAAACATAAAAGAAATGATCATAATAACAATTGGTGAACCATAATACAAATTGGTTCCATAATGAACCATAAATCCGTCATAAATGTATTCCTAGGGAATCACAGGGTTTAGAACACCTGTTTAAATCATCAAACCACCGAGCGCACCGCAATACTAATCATACTCTGTGTCGTGTACTACGTCACTGCTCTAATTGAGCCCACAGTGGTGTGGTTAACTACATCTATTATACATGACACATTGGTACACTATGGTTTATACCCACATATTCATACTGCTTTAGTAAGTGGATGACACCTCTACCCACATATCAATATGCTACATGGGACTGCCCCCATCCCGCATGAGAAAATAGTACACAAAATGAGGTTTCTTTTGGTGTCCTTACCTACAACTTCAATTATTCCCTTGTATCATCATCCAGACCTACATAGCTCCTCTATGAACCAATCCACCAGGATCCGGCCAAAGCCTCCTCTAAATCCACTGGACACATATGTTTACATTATCAGGAACATCATTGTGACTTTCAGAATATAAGAACCTAAGGTAAGAAGAGTTAAGAGGGTTATACTGAAAATGGTTAGGAACCCTATAATGTCTCTATGTATACATCCCCATGGTGACTTTAGGATTGAATTTGGGATGCCAATGTGAACCCCCCCTTGTTATCATGTTTAGGGGTAACCATTTACATTTTTCATAAATGAGTTATAGTGACAAGAAAAAATGTTAACTCCTTCCTTCCCCTTTGACTGGGGATAATGAACCTCCCATTTCTAGAACCCATAAAATGGAAATTTTCCTAATGTTATCCCGTATCCTTCATGTATAGGTATCACTATTCACCTTCTTCACCTCAACTTAGGACATGTCTGGAGAGATCCCAAATATATGACTATAATGGATATCAAGATTGGTGAGGGTTGAATACATTAATATACCCTTTCCCAATCCCATTGAGATCAAATCTATGACCAAATTGACTATATTCGTCCTCCTTTTCCATCAGTGAAGAAGAGAATGTGCCCCTTTGTTGAGTCATTATAATCCTTTTATATCACACCGAGCATTACTCACATGGACTTATGGGGTTTTTATGATGCCACATTAACCAAATCAAAATTAACTATGATAACTCTGATTCCTATTCCTACCCGGATATTTAGGATTCTTTCTTGAAGTCCTCAGATCAATATGGTCCCCTTCCAAATGGTTCACCAAATTATACCCCAAACAAATGGGCCTCCTCCCCGGTGAAGGCCCCTAGATAAAAGAACTAAGAGCACTCTAATTATTTTAAAATCTATGATATTTTGAATACATGTCCAAGTCCCTAGTAAAAGGGACATTCTCCTGAAAAGACAGTCCAAATAAAATGTTCCCCCAAATTCAAAAGGGCGTCCTCCTAGGTGTTTGTCCCGATAAACAAACTATGTGGGATATGATTCCTCTCTTGATGATATGTATGAATTTCATCATATGGGTTCAACACTAATATCAAACCACATTCCATCTATCCTATATGATGTTAAACTCGAGTGCACCTAATTTCATTGATTATGTCAGCATTGCCTCAGTAACATCAAATCCATGTATATCCATGATTATCTAGAAACCTATGGGTAGCTCATGGATACAAACTTTGGGAAGGAGCTGATGATTAAAAAAATATGAATATGGAATAAATATTTAAGATAGTCCTAAAATATGCAATAATCCCCCCCCAGTGTGTGATGAGGCCAACCTCCCATCCACACAACCAATGGAGTCCTTAAGTTTCGGTGGCCAAATCATGATCCAACAAGCACCTGCCTTTGGAATCATGTACATAAATCTTAGATGCAAGTGTAGTTGGGTGTTATTGGATCCTTTAATAATCTCATTGGAGTCCATCTAGGGATACCATATCCTATGAGTATTGATTTCACAAATACATTAACCCAATACAATCACCCATTTGGGACATTCAACTGATGCACATCCTTCGTAATTAAAAATGGACAAACTTCTTAGTCCACATGAGGTCAATCCAATTCCCCCAAAAGGATAGCAATGCAGATCCAGCCAAAAAAAATTGTGATGTAAAAGTTTCTTTAATACCATACAAATATTTTCCACCAGTCAAACAATTTTTTCTTATCCCCAAATGGCCACCTCAAGTCAAAACAAACATGGTTAACCCGACATGAAACTCTTTCTACAATAATAGTTGTGTGATGAATCTCATCAGTACGTTTCCATCAAAATGTGCCTCCCTAGGTGGAAAAAACTTATTATTCATTATTTAAATAATTTTTTGTATTTCATCATGTTATTATGAATTTTAATGAATTTATGAAATAAATTGTGCCAAAAGAGACGTAATTCATATGTTATAATATAAAATAATTAATTGAATAATATATATATTTTTAAAATAAAATAATAATAAAATTATTCATATAAGTGTACTAATTTCATTAATGACTCGTTAATTGAACCACTGGCATATTAGGTTAATTATTTTTACTCTCAAATTGTTAATTAGATGATGAAATGGTAAGAGTTAATAGGTGTTAGAACAAAAAGATAATGATTTAAAAATATTAAAAACATGTATAAATGTATTTGGATCATTTGTATTTTATGAAAAATCATAATATATTATAAATAAATTATCTTTTGAAAATCATTAATAGAAAATGAATTTATATAAATTTTATACTTCTGATAATTTCAAGATTTCCCCTCCATTCTCTAACAAAATGACACTATTAATTTCTATTAATTACAATTCAAAAACCTTTTATTTCGGCCATGATATACCAAAAACCCTTAATATATTCCCTCCACCCATTATTCATTCCATATTTTTCACCAAACACCCTCTTTATAGGTGTTAATGTGTTATGAAAGGTTATCATTCGATGGAAAGTAATGTTTCTATTTTTCTTATTAATCATTATTCAAATATCCATCAAAATTGATGATATAAAACTCGAAAATAATTAATATTTTTAGATATCATTTCATTAATATAATAACCTAAATCTATATTCACTCCCTTAAAATGGGAATGAAATTAATCATTTGTGTGTATGTGTGAACTGACACCTCCACGTCCTCATATAATTCCTTTTTCCTTAAACATATTTCATTCATAGTTATATTTGTGGAATTAATTTTCATTTGTTCTATTCATTACATATTTATCATTATAATAGAATAATATATATATTAAACTCATACATTCCTTGCACATACAAATGATAACATCATTCATGCGTACTTGTGAATTATCACCACTATAAGGCGATATGATTCGTTTTTAATCACAAAATCACATTGATAATTTATTTAAGTATATTTAAATCAATAATATGATATTAATGTTGTTATTATGACTATGTAAATAGAAAAAAATATTTTCCCTTTTTCCAAAATGATAATTTAAAAATGAAAAACTACTTATTCATACATATGACTTACCGTCTCCGTGATTGTAACGTTTGTTCATTATTCATATCAATATATAATGTATCGATTTAAAAGCATAATTGATATAAAAAATTTATTATTATTTAATTAATATTACTATGAATATTATTAAATTATGACAACATGAATGATTAATATCATACAGTGTTCATTTTCCACTAATGTCAAAATATCAACAAAATGTCCAATATGAACTAAAATAATTATGTAAATGCTATAAAATTGTAATAATTTATATAAAAAGGGATATTTGACAAGAAAATGTTTCTAAATAATGTATAAATAATCCTTATTTTATTATTTAGGAAAATAATGAACTTACGTGAAAAATCAGACTCAATGTAAGGGAATATTTAACTAAAAACCTCATCTTAAATTTATAAGATAATCATGTGTTTCCTTACCCATGAATAATTGGTTTTCCCAAGGAATTTTAAAATAGAATACAATGAAATTTTAATCATATTCCTCTAAAACATAGATGTTTTCAGATGATAGAACCTCAATAAAAAAAGTGTGTGTCATTATTGTCTTATAAGGCCTTTATTGTTTTTTAATTTCATCAATGTACCATCATAATACATTTTCCCCATTATCTAAAATTCGATCCAAATATATTCATGTGTTAGTAATTCATAAATAATTGTTTATGTAGACTTCTTAATTTAATATATAAATTATTATAAATCCCATAATAAAATTTATATCAAATTTTCCGTTGATATTATTCATCCACGTTTGAAGAAAAATGATATCACCTCGGCTATCATATAAATATATATGATCAAATAAATATTTAGAATAATTATTAACCATATAAGACATTGATATATGTGGAACATATTTTTAACACCAAATGTATATGTTAAGGATATATGTTTCTTTCACTTATTCATATCGACTTCATCCATCAATTTATTCACATGTTCAATGTTTTTAAAATATTAATATCTAGAAAAACCCTCATTTTATCATTAGTGTTGTCATTATTTGACCACCATTATTCCCACTCATTTGGAAAATTATATATTTATTATTTATTAAGTTTTTAATTAATGATATATATATCTAATAATTATGAAATTTTTTTACTACCATTGTTAATTATTGATGAATTTGTAATGTTGTATATCTAGGAAATTAATAATTTCCCAGTATTTTACATGGAGAAAATACTTTCTTATATAATAATCAATTGAAAATTTAATGCAATTAATTTTTAGCATCATATTTTTTCTACTAAAAATTTAATAATATAATTGTTATATTGATATTAAATATAAGTATGGAAATAAATATATTATAAGAAATATATTACTCTTCATATTTTATGGTTTCATCCTTAGATAACGTAAAAATGTTATAATAAAATTTTAATAATATATATTTAAAATATTTTAACTAACTCTAGTGATTATAATTAACTTAATCATCTAGTCATGAATATATTTATATTTTTATCGATCAAAAATTAGTGGATGACATGGATTAGAAATTATCTTAAAACCCAATAGTTTGTATTACGATATTCTGTTCAATTAATTTTCTTTACTTTGTTTTTTTATAGAAGATTTTATAGTTTCATATAAATTTAATGATAGTAATATGATATTCCAATGTATTTAAAAATATCTACAAAAATCATAATTATGATTTGAAACAATTTTTTGTGACAAGTATTAATATAATATAGTTGGAAAAAACTACTCAAGGATATTTAAATTATACTCTAAAAAGTGAATAGATATATTTATCACACTCAATGTGCATATTTATAGAACAATACTATCTTGAGATGAAATAATGATATTGAAAATTAAATTGATTATATACCATAAGAAAATAAACATTCCTGTGTATAAAAAAATTAACAAAATATAAATTGATTATTAATAAAATCATTGAAAATTCACCAAGATTAAATCTAGTAGTAATTAAAT
Source organism: Viscum album (assembly GCA_963277665.1). Lineage (NCBI taxonomy): Eukaryota > Viridiplantae > Streptophyta > Magnoliopsida > Santalales > Viscaceae > Viscum > Viscum album. The sequence goes on along the minus strand of OY728123.1, from coordinate 1,282,519,102 downwards.
TACTATAATTAAAATAAAAATGAAAAATCAGAATTTAACATATTAATTAATTTGAAAAAATAAAAATTTTGTTAATTCATATTTTACTCAGTTACAAATCAAATACCACTAAAGGATATCAATTAGAAAAAATAATTAAAATAATGAAACCCATGAATCATTGATAAAAGTGGAAGGGGGTTTCTAAACCGAACCATTGTATCCAAATTCTAGGAATGAAATTTCACCAATTATAGGTCATTATTTTATATCTATTTATTAACATTGATCACTAATTATTTCTATACAAATAATCCCTTGAAAAACCTAATCAGAAAAATCTTTCTGCAATACCATATAATCCTTCGATCATAATGAATCAAAAATACTGTATTCAATTTTAGAAGCTATTTTATCCTAATGATCATCAAAAAATATTTATATCATGAATGATGTAATATTTTTTGAATAAAATAACCTCATGTAATTTCTATGAAAATATATTTGACAAATATCGTGTAATGATCCCTGGGAACTAATCCATTACCAAAATCAAAATGATTCAATACTCTTCAGATCACATGGTTTTTCATTTACTTTCCTCATTACTCAATTTATATTTAATTACATCTAAAAAATAAACTATAATGGTAAATATCTATGTTTATTAAGTAAATGTTTTATTAAAAACAAATGTATACATCAATCATTAATTTGACGGACCTTCAGAATGTGTCATCCAATTGGTTCAACAAGACATGTCATCTCAATGATCATGTATGTAATGGAATATTTAATTATGTTTATCCAATATAACTAAACTCATCTAAAATTCAAAAGAAATACATACAAAATGAAACTGAAAGAATCATCAGGTTATGTAATTATTCTAGATAGCATGTAATTTGGATTTAAATCAGTGAATAATTATAGTCTTTAAGTAAAAATAAAAATTCTATAACACATATATGTTTTAAGACTTATTAATTAAGATGATGTATTTGTTTAATAAATTGAAAATATTTGGTAAAATATGCATCTTGAATGTTATTTTTGATAAGGGAACATCAAAAATTGAAATTTGATTGTAATTTCATGGTATATATTTTGATCATATTATTAATAATTATTGAGGTAGAATACATCAATAAAATAATAATAAATCAAAAAATTCCTTCCTAAAATAACCATTAACATTTGATTACCAACAAATGATGAACATCATTAGAAAATATTTTATATTATGTCTTTTATACTATATTCAATGAGATTAATTATTAGAGTATGATATATTGTTATATTATTTACATATATAAATTAGTTTATAATATTTATCCATAAAAAGAGTTTTTCACATTATTAAATGATAAATTTAAATATTTAAATATTAACAAAATATATCATGATATAAGGATATAAATTTATAGAAATATTTTGTCCTAAAATAAATAATGGATTATTAAGTTATAAGTCCTTTGTAGATTTTATCTCATTATATATAATTTTTCTTAAGAATAATTTTGATTCATTATCCTAATAGAGTCTATATGTTCATAAATACAGATTAGGAATCAGATAAATACAAATTACATTAATGTTCTTTACGATATAGATTCTATCACGACATTGGAATATGATGAATCATATGGATTTGAAATGTTATTCCATTATATGGTATGAAAAATATTAATATATGTTTTTTTATGATTAATATATATATATATATATATATTAAAAATATGGTATAATTATAATACATATTCTAGTAGAGTTATTTGATATTTATTTTTCTAGATTTTTATTTAAATTAATATTATCTACACTATGGTTTGAATTTTATTATACTTATGATGTATTAAAACAATCAAACCTAGGACTTCCTATCACATTACATGATATTATTTTCGACAATCTGGGTATCAAAACAAAAATGAAAGCATGTGTCAATTGTAACTGAATATAGATAAAAAAAGTATATTCTAAAATAAATGATTCAATTTATATGACTTACAAGGGAAAACCTAATGTAAAATCCTGTAATAATAACTAAAAAAAGAAGGAAATCAAGTCCTTATATGACCATCCAACACCACCAACCAAAACCACTTTGAAAACGATATAAACAAAGATAATTCATTTAGATACATGATAATATTCCCATTATCTATGTCCAATAAAAAATAAAAATATCCCTAATATAATATGTAGGTAGTGATGAAAATTCATAATAGTATACCAAATCGAATCTATACATCATTTATCACCCTTAAAGAGTTAGTCCGAACATAAAAAAACATTTTTAATAAGATATTTCAATTCATCTATTTATGTAAAACATCATTTGTGTTTAATTAAAAGAATCTATATTTAAATACATAATAATATGATCATAATAATGTGTGATTAAAAGCGTACAATATTAAGAATGAATTATATCTTAATAAATAATCATTTGAGCAATAAAATATGACACACTTCCACCATGTAGTAAACGAAAAACATTTTGGACTATAACCTATAAAAATGTGTACTAAGTCATGAAAATAACACAATTTTTGGGAAACTGTGAATCATAACAGAATCATTTCATTACATAAACTTTTTGATATCATAACAAGAACCCCATTTGGTTCTACACATTATATTATTTTCAAAATTCAACTAATAAAATTCAAAGAAGGGCACCAATGATTGTGATATAAAATAAATTTAAATAACCCATTATCACTAATTTCTAATAAAATTTCACAATATAATTATTATGATTTCCATTATTGAAAATATTTATTGTAGTCAAAATAATCATGATATATTTCTTCAAATATAATATATGAATAAGTCTATTTTTAATGAAAACCCCAATAAAAACCTTTTTTATGAATCCGAAGATTAAATTCATAAATAAATTATTATTTGATATATAAAAAATAATTTTTAGGAAATAAAAATTTAATTTAGAAGAATATTTACTAATTTATGTGATTTAAAAATTGAATTGAGAAACATACCACCCCAACAGAAGAAAAATAATTTACTTTTAAAATATTGTTGGTAAATGACATGATCTAATCATAGTGTTCCTAGATCTATAAGAGACATAACTAAATCCCATTGAAAACCTCTAAACCCAGCATACATAGACCAATTAGATTTTAATTGAAAAAGGGAATATGATATCCCAGAGAGATTTATAAATAAGAGAATATATTAGACAATATATGAAATTTCTTTTTATGGATACACTATGATTGAAGGGAAATAATGAATGATATAAGGAAAAATCCTTCTAGATCTCTAGGATAATCATCGGTTAGAAAAAATATAATATTGTATAGTATTAGTCTTAATAATCTATAATGGGACAAGAATACAAGAATCCAACATTCTCAGCTTACCTATATGAAGGGGTCCCAATAGCGGTGGATCATTGAGATAGACCTGAACACCAGCCTAAAACACCAATGAGAGATGATGATTGTTTAAAAATGAATTTTTAAAATATTAATACTTCAAAGAAAACATTATAATTACCTTAACCTTTAATGGAACCTATTTAACAAGTACAAGTTCCACTAAATTCTATTTTCCTAACTAATCCAAATATAAAAAATATTAAAATGATAACCGAAACAATGTTTTGAAAAGAATAATTTTAAATGAATCCAGAAAACTATTGATATAGAAATATTTGACCAAAGGATGATTGATGTCCTGAGAACCACAAAAATCAAGAATTTATTTTCAAATAATATCCTATTAAATTGTAAAATATTTCCAAATATAACCATCCTTATAAGGGAAATAATTTATTCCTAAAATAAATTGGTTATGCATCTACAAGTGAAAAAAATTAAATACAATAAATAAATTAATATATTATATCATAAATAGATATAGTAGGGAATCCATACATATTCACAATCTAAAATAAATAGTTGTTCTGATGAATTTGTACCTTCCTCATCTCCTTGATAAGATTTAAATTAACAGATTGTGTACGTAAATAAATGATCACCCAATTATAGACCTTAACTATATTAATATGTGGTAAATCGATGATGAAGTATGTTGAGATTTCATTTGACTTAAAATTTGGAGGGGTAATGTTTTCATAAAATCTTGTTTTATCTTTGGTGGTCAGACATAATCTTCTAGAAATTATGGCATTATGAAACAATATATTTAATAGAATGAAAACGATATAACCTCCAATAGTTACAGATTAAAACATGATAAATATTTATATTCCCCTGGTTTATAGACTAATAATATCATTGTACACAATCCAATAAATCTTACCTCTAAGATTTCAATCAAATAAAATTCTATCAAAAACCCAAATCAGCCATAGAAGATGGTGAATGATCACCATTGTTATCCCCAACATTCTCAAAGTTTTTAAATTGATGGAAATTAATTTCTATTTCTTAATAAACAAAATTAAATCATCAAATAGTTATTTATCATTCACTTATGTAGATAACACAATTTCACTTGCCTCTTCCAATCTTAAGGTTATCTCCACAATAAATCACATCAGACACTACTTCATAATTGATTCTTTGGTGGATTCAATCTGTAACATAAAACTCGACACATTGGTGAAAAAATTCATATTACTGGTGTATATAAAATAAAAAAATACAGTATATGAAGGTTAAAATAGAAAATTATTTGTCATATGTTATCATTCATTAGTGAAAAAATAATCATTAGTGTATTTTGATAATAATATAAAATTAATTACACCAAAAAATACAATTGAACTATTTTTTTTAGAGATTACATCGTGGATTCCATTTAATTGTCTTGGGTAATACAGTTCTTCTCATGAGAGGGTAATTGGATTGAGGCATTGGACACTACATGTATTCCTTAATTCACGGACACATCCCAATGACATACATGAGAAATCATTGAATAAATTATAGATAATAATAATTCTAGATGAATCAAAACTATAGATAATGTATAAATTACCTTTATTTCTTTAAAATATCTCTATTATTTATAATTTTTATGATACATAACACCATTATAGGTAAAAAAATATAATCAAATATGTAAGATTTGATATGTCCTAAATAATCAGTTCAGAAAAATAGCACCTATAACATGCCTAAAAGCCACTAGAATCAATACTGACTCTCACGATGGATGTTTCCAACACTAAAAATATAGATACTATAACATGGTAATTAATAAAAAAATGAATAGTTAATATTTTTTCAAACAGAATAACTAATCAACATGAAATTGGAAGAGTGATTACAGGAATAGTATGTATTCAAAACACTCATCACGAGAAATGTAAAACATGTAGATAGTTACAATTCCCATAATCTGATACGTCTACCAAATTTTTAATAAGATTCATCCAAGAAACTTTGACAATATATATGTGTCACTATTGGACCACACACTAATCCATTAATTTCAAACACGTAATTTTGTCTTATCATGAACCACATGACCGCAAATCATTTCCTTTTCATCACTTTTATATAGAATAATAATGTCTAAATATTCCCAAATGAAAATGTATTGGGTGAGGAACAATATCCTCGTCAGATCTCAAAAAAAAAACAAAATAATATAAAATAAATTAATTATTCCCCATTTTAGTTAAATTTTTTAATATTGGCCATTTAACAATTAACATGGAAAACATAATTTCAAATAATTTAAATGGCTATTAAAATATAATTTACAGAATTATACCTCTATAAAAATTGTAATAAATAAAATTTCAATAACATAGAAGAAAAAATAATCATTTCATCAAAAAATGGTATGTATATATCCTTAATAATCATAGAATAATGATTAATATTCTATATTTATATTTAGTTTATAGACTCTAACATATATAAATAAAATATTTATCTAGGAGTGTGAACAAATCCATTGTTCACCAAGCCTTGGTGTAATATAAATTCATCCAGAAAAATGAATTACCATCTTTTATACTATATTTGTGTCAATGTCAATAATATTCATTTATAAGTAGAGATAATTCATGTATAAAATACCTCCATCCTTAGGATATATTAAGAAAACAATAGAAATCACGGAAATAAAATGTAAAATGTAATTTCAATTTTTTCTTGAAATATAAAGTAACCCCAAAAAATAATTCAAGCACTCCCAAAATTCATGGTAAAAATTGATATTATATTTCAAAAACCACCATCAAATGGTATTAATCAAAATTAAATCCTTCATATAAATAATTAATTTTGTTTCAAATAATTAACCATTTCTTGAAATTATTTCTAAATATATAATCATCCAATATTTCCATAAAGTCATTTATTTAATCCATACGCTTTTTTAGAAAATTATAAATTTTTTGAAAATCCATACCCAAGAGGTTCAACTAACTAATACCATTCCATTTAGAGAAATATAATAACAAAAAATCAAATATTTATTTCATAATTATACAAAATACAATACAAAATAGATAGAAATAATTTTTTTCAATTAATATATAATAAAATGAGAAACCACATCCCTGAATTCAAAATATCACTAGCCACCATACAAGGAATCTACCCTTGAATATATTAAAAAAATCTAGGATCATTTAAGATAATGTCAACGTACCAATAATTATCAAATCAAGATTCAAATAAATTAACATCCTTATTATCCACCACTCATGAAAAAGTTATAGGGGGGGGGAGGAAAGAAAAAATCGTGATCAAATAGAGTTTACAAAAACCAAAAGAGATCAAATATGTCTATCGTTATTATAATCCACTCAAAAACAATGTTTTATGGCCCAAATTATACTCTAGAGAGTCTCTATGATAATTAGTGATTAATTAGGTCAAGGACGAAGTATTTAGAAATAAAATAATTTATTAATTGAAATGAATAATTACAATAACCTTCCCATTATACCCAAAATCATCATCATCGACAAATAAATGGCACAAGGTAGAATACATGTAATACAATGAACCCCAATGGTTGGTCGATGGGGTTCCGATATGATATTAAAATAGTAATTTATTAGAATTATAGCTAATGGTATTCCTATTTTTTGACCCTAAAAATAATATTCCAATACTTGGATACTAGACCACACTAGCCATGTCATGACATGACCTAGGGGGTTCGAGGTACAACTCCCCAAGCCCGCCTCCGATATGCCATGGGATAGCAACTAGTGCTGAGTAGGCTATCACACACATGAGAGACATTAGCCTAAGGTACCTGTACACATGCACACACATACACCTCCATGGAACTGTGCAAATATATATATATAAAATGAAATGAAATACATGCATACATTTAACCCAAACCAGAGTGAAAAAATAATAAAAAAGGGAAGAAACTGGGCCCACCAAAATAAAATTACAAGGCGTCCATCCTACTTGAATGTTGGGGTACACTTCCAAAAGCATCACCGAAAAGTTCTTCGACACATCTCTGGTAAAACACCATAGTCTATACCACCCACTCAGCTTCACATGCTCTAGGTCCTCCTGGTACACCGTCAAAAGGATTGTGGTCTATCCAAGTCAAAAAAAATTTGGGAGAAGTCCATGCAGGGGTGAGTATAACAATACTCAGTAGGCACCCCAAAAACCCAAAACAATAGGGAGAAACTGGAAGGCAACAATTCTCTAATCCTAGCCAGAGGGAACCCAGATAAGGGAGAAACTCCATATCGTTACCATCCTATGATAAACAAAACTAGTCAACAATATTATAGATTATGCCCATACATACACCTTGAATATTCTCACAGATATACTCACTTACGTAGACCAAAAACATCTAGATAGACTCAGCTCACACACCAATCCACATGATATACCAACCACATCACCAGTAATTGTTTACAACCAAGGGAGCACACTCCACAATCACTTTCATCCCAGATGACACTTATCCAAGAGATACACTCCATCGGGTCCCACACAAACATCTCAGACGCTCACCCGATATATCACGCTCGTCAGATATCGTCACTAAGAAATCCTAATCGAAACAACATAAACACTAAACTCCTCGGATTGGGGATCAGTCCTAGGGTCTGCAAGGGGATAACTTAACCCACCCCGATATACCAATATATCACAGATAAGGGATCACCCTAGGGTCCGATGGGGGATACCACAACTGGATCTGGCATTCTTATATCTTACAGATAGGGGATCACTCACATGATCAACTGGGGGATTCCACAACCAGATCAGGCGCTCGATAGAAACACATCACTCAGATAGAGGATCGTCACCTGTGTCACAACGATCATCACTATACCGAAACCCTATCTGGTGCATCTAGCACTGTAGGGGATCGCACTGATGATGTCACAACCCTATAAAAACAACAGACTGAGTAGGGGATTGTATAACCAACAATACCACAAACCCACTATAATCTTCATGTTGAGTAGGGGATCATATACCTGATGATACCAAAAACCTACTGAGCACAACCTACAGCGTATGGGATCATATTCTTGATGATGCTGCAAACCCTACGAGGTTAACTTGCTAGATAGGGGATCACCACCAATGGATAAGTGGTCACAGTGATACCAAGATTCCAATCTAGGGAAACATTGCTAGAAAATCCTTCTGTGGGCCCACCGAAGGAATTCCACAACTCTAACAGATTAAACATCCCATAGAGAGGATCATAAAGCTATACTAAGGTTGTGATGTCACGTGAACCCTCGTAGGATCAAACAAAGGTAGTACCCTCAAACACTATTGTTCCGAACATCAGTAACTCGAGTGACCCACCACAACGCCACACCACGCACCTCTAAGGCTGATACTGAGTCCACCATTGCAGTCTTCGTGGAAAAACACGCAGGATAGGCTATTTACTCGCCTGAAACGGAAAACTGGTGAACAATGTACTATTCACCACAGCCTAAACATGTGGCATCCACACCACAATCCTGAAACTCATCAAGCAGATCACACCATTATGATCCCCTCGGAAAACCCCACAAGATCGACTTCTCTATCGTCTAAAACTGTCACCCGATGGAAAAGTCATGATTCTCTACAAACGGTGGAACCCAACCTCAGGGGGCCCACACCATGTTATCGGTCCCAACACCCGTAAACTATCTTGAAATTTCCACAGTATAAATAGGGTTTCAATGCCACTAACGACACGTCAGTTGAACACTCCTGGCAGGAGTTATGACAGATTGAAATTGAAAATAATAAAATGTTATTATTATTTTCAATGTTCAATGTCCCTAGGGAAAAAACATGACTCACAAAATTCTGAAAACATCTTCAAGGGGTCTGTCTCATCATGAGGATTGTGTCGCCACAAATAGATCACAAATTGGAAATACCGTTTGCGAGTTACAGTGGTTTAATGAACCCCTAGAAAAATATGTCCAGACCACCGAAGGGTCACTGGAAAAAACCGTCTACCAGACCAGACCACCACCGCCTACCGGAATCCGTCGTGCCACCGCCGGAAATTGTGATTTCCACTAGAAAAGATCTGGGAGCCACCTAAAGCAGCCAGGTTCTCCAATATTAGATCTGAAAAAAATTTCGGAAACCCCGGGACCGAAACTACACAACCCTTATGATGATTTGATAAAAAAATTAAAATCATAAATGGGATGCAGGATTTTAAAACTCAAACTACCTACCTTTTCTCTAATAGATGACACGTTTCCCCCTCTGCTGTTGTTGCTGCACGATCCGGGAGTGTCCCCCATCATGATCTGAAATCGACGGTGCATCGTTTCGTCGATTTCGCCTCCAATTCATCGGTTGAAGAATTCGGTGGAAGTAAGGAGGGATCCGCTGCATGTACAAAGGGGCTATGGGAAGTGAAGATTAGATATTTGTTATTTTCAACAAATATCATCTAAACTTCACGACCGGACATGCCCCGACCAGACACCGATCACCGAGTAAGATGTTTTCACGCCCAGGGTAAACACAAAATTTTAAACTCAACAGCGCACTCAGAAATGTGATCTGATAATCCTTTCAAGATTTATTTGAGCCGACACCCATAATTAAACTTTTCCATTTATTTACGAAATTTCCCATTTTGGATTTTTCCACAGCAGGCCCGTGCCAACACATTTTACATCCCACCTAGGGTAAACTTCATGCTCCGAACGCAACTGTGCCCTCAGTTTCTTGTTCTGAACTACTTTTTATTATAAAAAATGTTATAAACTCATGAATTGTATAGAAATACTTATTATTTTTATAAAATTAATTCTGGTCAGACCAGGCCTCGAAATCACACATCGTATTCACGCCTAGCTCTGGAAATATTCATATATATATTCCAATGTCTGACAAGGGAAATAAATGAGTTGATACATCCTTCCCACCATAAATATTTTCATCCATGAAAATCCATAAGAACAAGGAAATCAACATGACACACAACTAGGAATCCCACGCAAGAATGTTCACCAACAATCACCCATGCCAGATCAAATAATTCAGAAGGACACATCCACCACAATTCAACACTATCCACCTTGGGAGGTACTGACTCACCCACACGGTTTTGACCATGTCACAAAAATGAATCTCAGTGGGGGAATCATCCCTCTTACTCAAAAATTCAAAGCACACGAAACAACACCCACACATGGTCTTACCAACGCCTTTAACAAAACTCGAGAAAGAAACCGAAAGGGATGAGTGCCACTAAACAGTGTCTATCACAATTACACTAGAAATTAGAAAGGACACAAGGAATACACCAATCCATCCATGAATCCTCTGGGTCCAAAAACTCTAAAGCCTGAAATTGTCCTCACCCTCACCCTTTTGCTCCCAGAGCTTGGCGTGGACCACCTGGTGGTGGTGGTGGTGGCACCTTATAACAAATACCACCTCCCACTAATGCACATAATTCGTCGCCCCATCCTCCACCCTGTGGACTGCCATACTCGAGACGTTTCCCATGCCAAGGTGGTCTATCTATTGACTCCCTCTCAACTGCACAAAGATTCCGAAAATCACTAGCAATATGTCCCCGATCGTCGCAAACGTAACACCACCTCTGCTATGGCTGACAAAAAATGGCATGCGAACCTGTGAGCCATGAGCCTCAGATCCTATATCCTGGTGTCTTCTCCTGAAACATCAGCCACATATAGAACCTTGCACCTTCCACCGGCTACCAGTTGTCGATGTCTGAGCAGCCATGCGCCCAACAATGAAGGGATGAATCTCCTCGGCGAAAAATCTATCAACCACCAATGATCGCTCTAGCACTCTATCATATTTGGGAAAACAAAAGGAAAACACACATTCCCATATGTCTCTGTGTAGGCCTTTCCCAAAGCTCCTATACCTATAGAATGGGTCTCCATCCATATCCTGGGTGTAGCGTGAAACATTTTTAAAAATCGCTGAGTACTCTGACACAGTCATGCCCTCTTACCGAAGCTGCAAAAGCTCCAAAATCCTCAATGACCTCAACATCAATAGACAGAACTATTCTCGAAAGAGTCGCTCAAAATCCATCCAAATGGGTGTCTCCTCATCATGGGACTGAGTCACCAAAATCCTCCATCGCCCAGCCGAACCATGCAGAAGGCTTGCCAGTAGGACCACCATCTAATCTCGAGGTGTTCTCAGCAGGTGGAAAACTCGGGTGACTGCTTCGAGCCAATCATCAGCTGCATGAGGTTACAGATCACCCTAGAACTTTATAGGTTGCTACTTATGGAAATCGAACAACACACTCATCCTGCAGGCAGCCTCATCATGCTCGTCCGGCACAACCAGCTGCTCGACATGTGGTGTCTCAACTAGCGGACCACCTAGATTGGAATCCATAGAACCTGTGCCCTGGTCTAAAGCCTCTACCCAGGGTGGATCGTCACCACAATCCTACTGCAAAAATCTCATGGGCTATCATGATGGAGGCATGATGAATTACAATCAAGATGCACTATAGTCAAAATGTTTATCCAGAGAGTTGTCTCAAGATAAACAAGGGAAATCCAGAAACCCAGTCATATATGAAGGATGTACCATTATTTCCCATTGACCAGTGTACTAATTTTATGAGTCAAAAGGTAGGTTATCAGAGTCTTGGTGTATAGATAGGTCATCCACTGCATCAACACTAGAGTCCCTGGCCTGAAATCCAAACTCGAAACATCATAACACTACCACTATGAAACCCAAATGAAGCCCAAAACTAAACCAACTATGCTCAAAGATCATAGAAGTGGAACCTCCTCTCATACTACTCTGTCACGACCCGAACCAATGCGGATCAAGCCACAACTCCCCAAGCCCGCCTCTAATATGCCAGGGGATGGCGAATAGTGCTGAGTAGGCTATCACGCATATGGGAGGAATTTTACTAAGGTACCTGTACACATGCACCCACAGACACTACATGAAATAGTGCATAAATATATATAACAACAGAAATGAAATATGTGCTTACATCAATCCCAAACTAGAGTGCAAAGACAGTACAAAAAGTGAAAAACATAGCCCACCAAACATAATCTACAATGGAATCCAACCTGATCGGAAGAAGGGGTACACTTCCAAAAGCCCCACAGGAATGCTACCCAACACAACTCCTCTAAGACTCCACAGTCAGTCTTACTCACTCAGCTCCTCCTACTCTAGGTCCTCCTAGGACTCTGTTGTAAGACCTATTCCATGCACAAGACACAAAAATGTGTAGGAAAAGCCCATGTAGGGGTGAGTATAATGATACTCAGTAGGAAACCCAAAATCCCAAAACAAAATAGATCAACTGAAAGGAAACAATCCACTCATCCCACCTAGAGGGAACGCTGACAAGAGAGAAACTCCATCTCGGGACTATCATCGACTTAAAAAAACTAGTCAACTCAATCCAGGTGTGTGCCCATACATAAACCTTGAAAATTCGCTCATATATACGCACTTATGTATACCCAAAACATCTTGATATACTCAGGTCCTGCATAAAGCCACATCAGGTACTGACCTCATCACCAACAACAGTTCACAACTAGGAGAGCACACTCCATGATCAATGTCATCCCAAATTACACTTTGGAGAGATATACACTCCATCGGGTCCCACACAAACATTTCAGATGCTCATCCGAGAGATCACGCTCGTCAGATAACGTCCCTGAAGAAACCTCACAGAAACAACAAAAACCCCAAACTCCTAGGATAGTGGATCGCTCATACAGTCTGTTAAGGGAAAGCAGATCCCATACCGGTATACGAAGATCTCACAAATAGGGGATCACCCCTATAGTTTGTTGTGGGATTCCACAAACTGATCTAGAATTTGTAGATCTCACATATTGGGGATCACTCTCAGGATCCGCTGGGGGATACCACAAGCTGATCTAGAACTCGATAGAAACACATCACTCAGATAGAAGATCATCACCCATTTCTCAATGGTCACAACAATACCGAAACCCTATCTGGTACATCTCACGATGTAGGGGATAAAACTGATGATGACGCAACCCTACAGAAACCACACGTTGATTTGGGGATCATATAACCAATGATATGGAAACCATACTATAATCCTCATGCCGAGTAGGGGATCGTATACCCGATGATGTCACAACCCCACTGAGAATGGACCACTACGTAGGGGATCATATTCACAATTATTTCGCAAGCCCTATGAGTTTAACCTACTAGATTGGGGATCTCCTCCCATGGATAAGTGGTTACAGCGATACCAAGAACCCGATCTGGGGAAACGATGCTAGAGGATCCCACTTCAGGACCACCATAAGGATCCCACAACTCTAATATATTAAACATCCCATTGAGAGGATCACAAACCTATACCCTGGTTGTGATGTCTTGTGAACCATCATAGGAATGAACAAAAAAAGTAACTTCAACCACTACATTCCCAAAAGTTTCTATCCTAAGAGACCTGTCACAATGCCACACAGTGCACCTACAAGGCTGATACCGATGCAACCATCATGGTCTACGTGAAAAACATACAGGATAGACAATTTACTCACCAGAAATAGGCAACCGATGAATACGATACTATTCACCATAGTCTGCCCATGAGGGGACCACACCAAAATCCCGAAACACATTAGGCGGATCACACCATTTCGATCCCCTCAGAAAACCCCACAACATCAACTACTTGGTCGTCCAAAATGGACACATAGTAGAAAAGTCATGTTTCTCCGCAAATTATGGAACATGGTATCATAGGGACTAGACACTATTCTCATTCCTAACACTAGGAAACTATCATGAAAATAATTCCATAACATTAGGGTTTCAGTGCCACAAATGGTACGTCAATCAGACAGTCTGGTCAGGAGTTATGGAAGATCGAAGCTGAAAATAATAAAATATTAATATTATTTTCAAAAATTTTTGGATCTAGGACCAAAACCAAACATAAAAAATTCCTAAGTCATCCTAAATGGTTCCATATCATCACTAGGATTGTGTTTCCGAAAATGGCTCACAAATCAGACTTATGGTTTCTGAGTAACGGGGGGGGGGGGGGGGGGGTTAAAAACCCCTAAAAAAATCTGGTCAGACCACCGCAGGGTCGCCGGAAACCACTGTCTGCCTGACCAGTCCGCCGCCACCTATCGGAATCCACCACACCGCCACCCTCTCGAGAAACCTCCATTGTCGATGCCAAGAACTGGGATTTCTGCTAGAAAACATCCGAGATCCCCCAGAAGCACCCCGGTGCTCCAAAATCATATTAGAAAAATGTTTCAAAAACCTCAAGACCTGAACTACACAACCCTTATGAATATTTGAAGAAAAAAATGCAAACAATTGGATCCGGTATTTTAACACTCAAACCACCTACCTCTTGGTAGATCATCGATGCTTTGCAACATCCACTATTGCTACTGCTTGATCCAGGAGCTTCCACCATCAAGATCTGAGACCGACGATGCTTCATTTCGATTATTTGGTCTCTGATTTGTTAGTGGAAGAGGGAGGTGGATGGGAGGAGAGAGCTGCAACATGTAAAAAGGTGGGAGGGAAAAAGAAGATTATATATATATTTTTAACAAATATCATCTCAACATCCCAGCCCGACACGCCCCTGACCCGACACCCAACATGGACAAAGATTATGTCACGCCCAGGGTAAACACGACGTTTAGAACTCAATAGTACAAATCAAAATATGATCTAATAATCCTTTCAAGAGTTATTTTAGTTGACACCCATAAATACAATTTTCCATTTATTTACGAAAAAGCCGCTGGTGGCTTTTTCTACAGCAGGCCCATGCCAGCAAAGTTTACACCCCTCCTAGGGTAAAATGCACGATATGGATGCAATCATGACCTCCAATTCTTCATCTAAGCTAAAATTCAGGAGAAAACTCATTCCTGATTTGTGAATATTATAAAAATAGCTTATAATTTTATAAAATTAATTATGGGCACACCAGGCCTCGTAATCACACATTGTCTTCATGCCTAGACATGGAATTATTCATATGAATATTCTCAATTCTGATTGGTCCAAAACCCGAGTCGCTACAGGTCTGTTGGTGGATATCATGTAGAATGTTGTTTCTCCTTGTTTGTGTTTACCTTTTGGTAAACCATTTATGTACATCCGAATAGCTCAAAATAATTCCACGACCCATACCTAACCCCTAAAAATCTTAATGAAAATGTTTTATCCATGAATTGAAAAATACAATTAGATATTAACTTGTTAAATATATACCAGATATAAAATCATCATATCTATAGGAAGGTGTCACGATTGTACAATTACATCTCACATAAATTATATCCCTAAAATAGTTTCATTTAAAAAGTCTACCCCACTGTGTGGTTATCCACTAATTTCCCATTAATTACTCACACTCCAATTTCTCCTTAAAATCATATACATGTTTACATATATGTTGAAATAAATTTATAGACTTTTAACAAATATCCTTCAACTGGAATACAAAATATGATCATGTTACTCAGTTATAGAAATATAATGTTATATATTAAGGTCCTCTAAATTAAATAAATGTATCCATTCTAAAAAATAATTTCATATTTATGAAACATGAAATAACAAAAAAGTATATCTTATCTAAGTAAAAAACCAATAGGTAAAAATCCTATACAATATTATAAACATCATCAAAAATTCCAAAAAATCATTACATTGACATCCTATGTTTTCCTTGAAATCGATGACCCAACTGCAAAAATACTCTTAAAATTTCATTTACATTAATGGATAACTAAGAAGGGTATTACCAATGATCATTAGATTGTTTATGTACCCTCTAAAACATATCCAACCTCTTTTAATTTTTTATATTTTCATCATCATCTCTTAGATGAAACTTGATATGTATTTGTATGATTCACCAATATCCAACAAAAATAGTATAAATTTATAAGGATCAACATTTACGGACTCAATGGGCGACATATTTATGGATGAAAAGAAGTTGTTATTATTGAAATAATGGACCAATACGAAATGGAAATCAAAGGATCCTATAATGTCATCGACATAGGAACACAACATATACTCATGAATCTGTATATCCCATTGCATTAAAGCATACGGATGAGGATATAATTCTATAAAAGACATTACATGGGAAATATTCACCTCATTGAGGTATCTTTAAAAATGAAATTTGATTTTGGGATCCTAATTGAAGACAATAGTAAAAAATAAAACCATAAAATATGATGATATGTTGTACATATAGATTTCCTAAGCTATTAAAATTGGCTGATCATTAATGGGAATACATTTATCTGAATTGGTAAATTGTTAAATCACTAAATAAATCATATTCATTTCTTTAGGGGTTTAAAAAACCCCTATAAAATCCCTCAATATCGCAACCACCAATAATTTCGAAAGAGGAATGGTGTAAGTGAAACTCTATAGATATTGATCCTCATACTTGACTTGTTGAAATATATAGAAACAATAAACCAAATAATTAATTTATTATTTCATACATAGACACAATAATCTATTACCCTTAATATATAACCTATTTTACTTGAAAAGGTGTAACACACACTAGAAAAAATGATAATTCCCCATAACACCCTTCATCAATGTGAAATGAAATATTGTGATTGAAATAAAATTATATCCTATGAGGATGGATACAGTTAAATGATTTAATCCCAACCATATAAATAATTATTAATTCCCTATAAATCATCATAGAGGTATTTATCTCAGATTTTAATCATGAGAATAAAATAAATCAACTAGAAAAATTCCAAAGTAACCTCATTTTTATCATCCCAAACTCCCAAATAAATATTAGAAAATAGATCCAATAGATTATATTACTCACATGAATAAATTATGGATTAGGATGTAAGAATCCTATTTCATTATTTAGTGAAATCTTTAACCATTAAATGGTTGTATGGAATGTCAATGTAAAATTATTTGACTTATAAAACTAATCACATCTATAAAATATTCAAATATCTTTTTTGGAATACATAATAAAATATTTTGGGATTAAATAAATTGGTAATCCTCTCTTAGAGAAAGAAAAAAATCCAAATCGTAATAGAATTAATAATAGATGAGTGTTAGGGAACATGTGTGGTATAGTTATTATTGTAATTCCATATATGATGGGAACGATAATCCCCAACATGATTACCATATATATGAATGCATCCAAAACCTCAATATGATGAATCCTGAAGGGAAACAAACCCTATATACCCTTTGGTAAATGAAACACTCTAACTAAACTTAAATGACAGTTAGCCACATGAAAGGACGAATACCACTTCATAATCCATATGATAATCACTACCTTATGGGTGAAAGTAGTCCACAATTAAAAACCCATTTAAAATTACTTTATGAACCGGTTGTAATATCATGATAATATGGAGAAGTTACAAATTCCAAATTAATTCCACAGTTCATCGCAGGAAAACAAAAATATCAAAATTTTATTATCAAATGTGAAACCATGCTATGAGATAACATTACCAAGGAAAATTTCACCATAAATTAAAAAAGACCTCTTTGATAGCTTCACATATTATGGGGTATTTGTAAAATTTTTTATAACATCCATTAAATGATTAACATAAACCATGTCTATTATAGATTACGCCAATATGTAATCCAAATATTAAACAGTTAAATAATTTATTTAGTGGTGGTATGATGTTAACTGTTTTTTCAACATAAAAGGATCATTTGTACAAATAATGAATAAAAGATGATACTCATGGTGGCCATACCAACTCATGCTATTGATCATAGGGTTGTCAAAATTTTTGTTCATTAATTGGATATAATAATGAATTATAGAAATATTAGTTATCCACTTATATGTTTTCATATAATCAACATAATTAGTAAATTGAGTAAAATGATACTTTTTCATGATTTTCAACTGATTGATCTTTCAATAATCTAACCATAAGGTAAGGGTACAATTGAACATCATTTAAAAAATGATGGTGAATCCTTAAATAGATACAGTGGATTGAATGTAGACTTTTCAATTAATTTCATATTGTTAATAATTTATCTCTTAATTATACTATTTTTTGGTATGAATAAAATAATATATAGTATATCTAGAACCATGTTGATAAATAACTCCACCTTTTAATCTGGTGGAAAACATAAAATGTATGATTGAAAAATATCTAGAAACATTTCCCAAACATGTGGTATATCACTATACATATATTCCTAGTCATTTAAAAAATCATATGTGGATATCATGTTACCAATATTTGGAAGGTTATGTATGGATTAGATAGAACTGTGGTCCAATTACATCTAAGAAACATTATAATACCAATGAATTACAATAATGTAGTCCCACCGAAAATAATATTCAATATGAGACTTATGATTAATAATACAATCAATACAAATAATGGAATCTAGAGAGGAAACTAAAAAACCTGATATGTCATGATTTATGTTAAATAAAATTCACAATATCAGGTTTAAAGAACCATTAATTTCTTCACCCTATGAAGCATAGAAATTTAATTCAACTGTTATTTGGGATGAATAGGGATATTAAACATGTCTGTAGTTTTTTAAAATTCAAAATAATGAGAGGAATCTATTTCATTTAAATAATTAAGAAAACATTAATCAATAGTAATGTAACCAATCACCATCCAATAATGGACATCTTGTTCCATTCGATAATCATACACTATGTAAATAATATTAAATATTAATGAATGTGGAGGGAACCCAACTATCCATGAAGCATATGAGGTTACCAAAAATCATTTTAATGTTTAAATTCTTATTCCACTAGTCTTATTGAAATAACATTCAATAATATATAATAATTATCTGACAATTCACATAGGCCATATATATTCAGTGCCTCTATGTTATCACTATTTTGTTTCCAATTATTGAAATGTATACAATTGGTTTTTGGTCCATTAATAGATATCAAATAATTTTTTTTATAATCCTCATATCAGGGACTAACACCATTGATTCCACCATGATTTTCAATATGACTTCTCTTCCCTCTTATGTAACCATTGAAACATTCACATGGAGTTGGATGAACTCTTGTCAACCATGACATACCAGTATTTTCATTTCCATCAAAAATATCCCTATCCTGAAAATTATTATATATTATAAAATATATCATGATTATCTGATATAATATAACTTATTGAAGACCCATTTGAACACTACATGATCTAAATATTATAAATAAATATTACACCATGTGAGAACTATAATTATTTGTAAAAATTATTTTCATACTAATTCATTGTCCTATCATCTTGTTCAAGGTTAAAAAATTCAATAGACATAGATAAATCCATTTATAATGGACAGTATCTCACAATAAAAAAATATTTTTTTTAATTTTCATTCTATTCATAAAACATTCTTTTCCAAAACCATCAAATCCTATAACCACCTATGACCCAATTATTATTTGAACAAATCAAATTTTACCATAAGTTTATATGAAATATCTAAAAACATGAGGACTCTCTCGGCCATCCACTTCTAATAATCTACCTCCAAATGATGGTTTTGTCCTATAATGATAGTGGGTTTTTATGAATTTTAATTGGGGCATGAAATCTGTTATTGTCCCTATAATGTATTTCCATTGTAACTGATGTAGGAAAAGGTGACACATATTGTCCTAGATCTATAAATTAATGGAATAAAACCTCAATTATGTTTTACTAGATCATAGGGTTTTATTTATTTGGTTCGTTATTTCATTCCTCATGATATCTTTATTATTGGACTTCATGGGTGAATGAAATTATGAGACATCAACATATAACAATTAAACATCAGTAGTGGAAGATATAATCTCCAATTTCATCAATACAAATTCAACAGAGAAACATAAATCTCAGATCAATGTTTTCAAAAATTCGTGAAAAATATATTGCAAATTCCATTACGATAATTTTTATAAATCACATAATGTATCATAAGGCTTATTACAATGTGTTTTGTTCCGGAAGTTTCATATATGCTACCCTATACTCCCCATAATTGACTAAACTTTTTTAATTTTATATCAATACTTAAATTAAAAAATTAATTAACCAAATCAAACATACTTTCATTGTAATTATCCATGAATTTACCCCATTAATGTATATAAATGTACTAAATTCAATTCTAACATGAACCATATAGAGTTTCTGATCCCCATATACTATTTATTAGAACATATGAACAATAAAAAGTGAATTGGTATGGATTTCCCATCAGCATTAACTCATCAATATAATAGTAGGGGTAATATTTGATAAAAATTAGTATAGAAAACACTCCACATGGAAAAATATCAACATGTAGAAATGTACAAGACTGAATAATATTATTTCCACCGAATTCATTAAAAAAACTATGAAGGATATGATCCTAATATCACTTTGTAACAACTGGATATAACACACCATTAATCAGTTCCATATCCAAATGATTCTCTTTTTAAAAAACCACTACCTCTTAGAATTTCCTTTCCATTTATTTGAACAATTATAACAATGTCAACATATGACCAAAGGTAAATGTATGGTGTGAGAAGTAGTAACTTAGTAGGATATCAGTAATAATTCAATAAGAAAATATTATTTAACCAAATACTATAAAGGTCTAATATTATGTGGAATGGTATTTTTTAAAAAATTTATAATAAAAGAATATTTACAAATCATTTCAATGATTTTATTTAAAAAATTACAAAATTTTATCTACCCTAAAAAATTAATGAATTATTACTGATAGAAAATAGTTATGAAAAATAATTTTCACCAAATTCGGGCTTGTATAACTCATTTATAATCATAGAATCATAGATAAAATTCATACTTTTTTATTATTATAGAAGTTCACAAATAAAATAGTGAAGTATTTTACAAGGAGGGCACACACATAAATATACCCAAAAGATTAATCAAATAATATTTTGTCTCATGTAATGTACTCTAAACCCTCATGGTAGTTTAGTATCATTGTAAATTTCTATCAAATTAATGGTATATATAATATATTCTTAGTGTGGGTTCATCAAACCTATTTACCGAGGCTCTAATAATATTTTATGAAATCATACATATAGAGAGTATTATTAACTTATTGAAATATAAAATCCTATTAATCAACCATTTCAATTGGTTCCAATTCATGTTTTAAAAATAAAATTTTATTTTAAAAAAAATATTGAAATTGTTATCATTAAAAATAAATCCTATAAATAACTCAATTAATTTCATTTCAAATCATATATCAGTTAAAATTTATTTCCCATGTAGTCATCATCATTTTATTCAATGAATATATATATATATATATATTCATTTAAAATCCATTTACCAAAAACCATAAAATTATTTTAGAATCCATGCACAATATGTGTAACAAAATCACCAACCAATTTATGAAACATTAATCGAGAAACAAAACACTTATTTGGAACCAATTTTAAATTCCAAAAAAATTTACATGAATTAATGTTTCAATTGTTTGATATTTCTATACAAAACTACCTTCTACAAATTACATGATCAAAGATCACCAATCACAAATTTCATAGTCAAAGAGAGACAAACAGCTAATATCGATCGTTATAAAATAATAAATTTAAAAATCATTGAAATATGTTATTAGTCCATTAAAAACATATGGATACAAGACTATCAACTAATGATAGAGACATATAATTCAAAATTCAAGATCAAATTAAGATTTCATATATCAGAAGATATTGAGTAAACGAAATTGATTTTTGTTCCATGAAGTTCTAATTTGAAAACCAATAAATTAGAAATAATATATTATCTATTATAATTATGAATAAATTTTTATTGACGGAGAATTAATTACATATAATATTTATGATTATGTTATATTTAATATGAATCCCCCTTACCATTCTTGGAAGCATTATTATAATCGGATTGCAACAGGATCCCACCAGTTCGTCGGGGGTTAACGGAAGAATTCACATAGGCTTATGAAACAATCATATTAGAGAGTAAACATCCTATATGTTCTAATATCTACTACAAATCCCTCAATAAGATGGTCGACCTTAATAGAAAAAAGTTTGATTACCTATTGGAAGAAATAACATCCAGCCTTCCACATGCAGGAAAATGTCATAGACTAGATAGAAGTTAGACTGTATAATGATTTATTAAGACACATGTTTGTATCCAATAAAAGTTAAACCCTCCAAGAACATCCCACACTATAAAAGTATAATCAACACTCATTCCTAACCCCTTAAATGTATCGAAATTTATAAACTAGAATCCTTACAACCTAATTATTACTCACGTTTAGACATGGAAGTGATATAAGAATACATAATGTCGCACTAAATACATGAATTTTATAGTGATAAATCTTATCTAACATAGAACATGATCAAATCCAAGGAATTGGACTGAAAATTGTTTCTGTATAAAGGATGTGATACCATTTTGTAAGGAATAACCACAAGATTACCATCCACATGGTGGTGATCAAGACAATAATGAAAATATAAATGAATTTTAATTGAATTTGGATAAATATTATTATGTAATGAAAGTAAAAGAAAACAATTGTGAGAGAATAATGATTTATACAATGGAAAATATGTATGAAAAAAACAAGAATAAAACCATTTATTCATTTGACTATCTATTACCACCAAACATACTCAATACAAAGATGTCATCTTCCAAGAGAAGAATGAGTGATACCGGATTCCCACCCCTTTATATATTTCATAAAAAACTATATATTCATAAACCGTTTGTATATATTATGGTTTGAAAAAATCATATATTTATAATCAGTCATGAATATTTATATTTCTTATCACCATGAAACAATTTTTTGTATATTTATAACAATTTAATTTCACCACAAAATTTCATTTGAAATTTTTTTACATGAAATAAAATTTTCTATTCCTTCTAAAATTAGAATTAAAAATTAATAATAATAGTATTATATTAAATAGTTATTAAAATATGGATGTAATAAAAATGAAATATATCTGAACATATAATGATACAATAAATTTTATTCGAATAATTTCAATAATGTAACAAACCTTTGAAATGATTAAGTCAATTATATTGGAATACAAAATAATAAATAAAAATGAGAACTAATATAAGAAGATCAGGAATCCATGAAATATTATGTCCTCCCAATGTATTTGAATATCCCAAGAATAACCATAGTAGGGACACCCACACTATGGTGTGAATATGTGAGAACCTGATGAATTATATGATCTTATTGTTTTATGTTTCTAGAAATATTTAAATAAATAAATATCCTAATTTTATAAAGAAAAATTAAAAAGAGAATAATTATTTATTCCATGAATAAAAATCCATTTTATATTTAAAATATTCATCAATAATTATTATTACAACATGAAGTGCAAAAATATTTATTTTACAAAACCCATAATAATCCAATTTTTAGTGCCAGAAAATAGGGAAATAAAACAATAAATTATCTTTTATATAATATATTTTATTTTCAAGTAAAACACAAATGAATTTAAAATTGGAATTTTAAATTCATATGAATAAATTATTTAACATATAAATATCCTCCGTCAATGGAGGATGACTTATCACCTTTGAATTTGGAGATTGTAAATGAAGAGATCTAGGAAACTGGATCCATGATGCATAAGACAAACCATTAAAACCCAATTAGTCCCACTATATCTTGATGTAAAATATTAATTTGGTTCAAATGAAATAATTTGGTAGGAGTTCGATCAGTTATCTTTAATGAGGATATGTGATCATAATAAAAGTTGAAAAATTATTTGAGTTATCCATTGATAATGAATGAAATGAACAAAAAATATAATGAGAGAGAACCATATAATATCATGAGGAGTATTGGTTTGAATAAATAGATATTGTATAAGTATAAAAAATATTAATGGTAAAGGTAATTAGGGTAAATTTTTAATTTTATAAATCCCAAATGTGTCAAATGGATTGACCAAAAAGTTTGGAAAATAATATTCTAAACATGCTTTAGTGAATGCCCCTTAAAAACTAAGGCACACTATTATCATTGGAATGATAGTCCTTTAAAAATATAACGAACATTACTTGTTTTATACAATATATTAAAACCCCAATACCTATACGTTCTGTCTAGTGACTCAAATGGTTAGTGAAATTGTGTTAAATGCAACTGGAGAAAATATATCAATTACACATAGTTCCCACATGGTTACTCCAAACCGTACAATGAATAAGAACCTATCCTATTTTATCAAAATATCTAAAATCAAGACCAATAATATAAAAATACTATAGGTCCTAAAAATAAATAAACTAAAATTAATTAATAAAATACCTATTATATTGAAAGTATAAAAGGAATAATAGAATCAAAACATATAAATTGAATTTGATACATATTTTTATTCAAATTTAATTTTTAATATAAGAATATAAAAATTATTGTAAAATGATTCATGTTGGTATTAATTTGTTTTTTACATATCCTTAAATAATGATGTTTTTTATGCTTACAGATATAAATTTTTTATTAGAAAATAAAAATATTTACATCCAAATAGTTTATCTATCTTACATAATTATCCATGATTTTATTAATCATACTGTTGATCAATATCTATATGTAAGATACAATTATTGATAATGAAAATCATCAAATAATTCATTTTATTTTGATGTTTTGGTGAATTGAATTTATTTTTAATTCCCAATGATCATAATATATGATTCCTTTTCAATAAGACATAATTTTTCATAGGTTTCACTACACTAAAAAAAATAGAACTCAGTCATCAAAATATTTATCTAAATATATATATTGATTTATTATAATTAAAACCTAGGAATTGAATTATATTGAATCAAAATGAGT
Organism: Viscum album; assembly: GCA_963277665.1. Classification (NCBI taxonomy): domain Eukaryota; kingdom Viridiplantae; phylum Streptophyta; class Magnoliopsida; order Santalales; family Viscaceae; genus Viscum; species Viscum album. The sequence goes on along the minus strand of OY728123.1, from coordinate 1,282,493,720 downwards.
AACCAATTTATGAAAATTATTTACGAAGAAAAATAAAATTCCTTTAAATATGAATGATATTCATTTAATTTACCATAAATTTATATTCAGATCATTTTTTAAAAATGGTAGTATTTTTATTAAAAAAATATAATTTTATGTTATAGTCATACTTATTTCATAAATATATCATTAATTATGATAATATATGATTCATATTGACAAGTTTCAAACACTAAATTCTTTGGATAATTAAATGAAATAACAATAATTACAATAACATTCTAAAAATTTTATTTTCATAATAAAAATCATATTTCATAATAATTAATTATTTTATTTAAATAAGGAATTTTTAATTTTCGAATTTGAATCTGAGATAATGAAAATAATTTAATGGTTAGTAATAATAATAACATCATAAGTTCAGTTTTTATATTTTTAAGGAATGATTTGTTTCAAGGTGAATATTAAAATTTATTTATTTATTTAAAACTATCACATATATATAATAATAATAATATAATTATGAATTAATATTTTATAAAACATTTCAAAAATGTAGGTAATTATATATAAAATAAACCATAAAAACTAAAATGTTATTTTTATAAGACGAATTTTAATGATTCTAAAATCATAATTAACATTTCATTATAGAAAATTAATTTATTCTATTACATTAAAATTAAATTTCATTAATTATGTAATTTATATATATTGAAATGCATTTCATGTTTTAGAATAGAATAATCTTGTTATGCTATATGTTTAATTTCAATTTTATTTATAATAGTAAGGTTATTATTATTTCTTATAATATCTATTATAAAAATAAAACTGTTAATTTTAATTAATTTTTGTCAATATTGTGTAATTTTATTTAACAAATTGATGTAATCAATTTTAAATGATGTTTTATATGTTATTAGTTATAAAATACATAGTAATATTAACATAAATTCAAATTTTATTCAATTTTAAATAGTATTATGAACACCTAATAATTAATATATCATTTCCAATGAATACAATAATATATATATATATATGGTCGATCACACACACCACTTTGAAACAAAACAGAAGGATAGAAAAATTCTATTAATCATACATACATAGGGAATTCACCCAATGAAAATCTAGTAAAATTTAGTAATTGAATAAGATTAAATTCCGATTAAATTTTGATCAACATAAATAAAATTTGTTAATAAGTGTTAATTTATATTTTTATAAATATTTATATTCATTTGAAAAAAAATGTTACCTTGGTAAAAAATATATAAAAAGTAACAACCTTTGAGGAAATGTAATCCAAATTGTTTAAAACATGTTTTCAAATAATTTTTGAGGTATTCTCACCCCATTCTCACCCCAAAATCATAAGTTCTTAGTTTTAGATTCATTGAAAATTCGATAGTGTCATGATATCATAATAAATTAATTGATGATCCCAATAGTTCAAATTTATTCACATAAAAAATGAAATCACCACCACTGATTCGATGATACACTTCCCATTCATATTTCCCATGAACCCATTCATAAACTATATCTCCTCAAAGTAGGTTTATTATCCTTAATCCCTTGGTGTATATGATATCCTACAACATTCATTTCGAAGGATATCTCTAAAGAAATATCGAGTCTCTAACATATGTATTATCAACTATTTAATTTTGACTGATGAATATTCATCTTCTAATAGTCAAATATTTATTCCAATATAATGATATTTGTATACTCATTTAATTTAATTTTTTTTATAAGAATGTGAAAATAAATACTTATTCCACTACAACTACTATAGAAAACAAAATCATCAGTAAAGAGTGTTCTTAAATTACCACATCCACCAAGTGAGGTCTTTTATTTTTCACAACTATCAAAACAAATTTGTAATAACTATGATATTTATGATAAATAAGAAATCTAAAAAATAAATATGTTTCCTAAATATCAAATATCTATAAAAGTTTCCTTCACATCCATTGATGAATGAAAATCGTAATCATTTATATGAGAGGACTATTGTCTCCAAGAGTATTGAGTTCCCTTTTTCATCACTATCTATCATTAATGGATGTAATGATATATTCATTAAAAAATATTATATACATAAAACATTAAGTTTAATCTATAATATTAAACTATTTTATGAATCATTCTACTATGATAAAAAAATTGACCTACATAAAAATTAACCAAAATTCCTCATGTAAATGATGTCGGCATGAAAACATAAATATAACTGAATTAAAAATGATAATAAAAGGTCTATATTAAATAAAATAAAAAATGATTATGTTTCATAATAAATTATCTAAATAATAATAATTTCATTGTTCATGATGTTATGAAAATTTGCATAAAAGTCTAATAAAACATAGGGTTTGCATGTGTAACATTCCTCACCTCGTATCCACTATAACTGGTGCCCCGAGTTGGGTCATGAAATAACCTAAGGTGCAACTAACCATATGTCAGTGGCTACCAACTAGGAGAAAAGTTCTAAAACAACATGTTGAGACTATACCAACATATCAGAGTAAATCCACAAAAGTTGATACAACAAAAAATAAGTCAACTAACAAAAACAAATAATGGATAACATACATCAAAATCCAACAAGTAACCATGTAGTCATTATATAACAATATGATGAATACACTACATTTAAAAAATTCATATAGTATTTAATCAAAAAACAAAAAATATGGAAATCCCCCAAAAATGGTCCTAATTATAACTCATCACAAACATCCCTATGCTCCAAACCATCATCTGGTGTAGATAATACACACCATCTACCTATCCTGAATCTGTACTAGAAAACATGATGCATCTCATCATTCGCCCATGTTTCATAGAGGACCAATCAATGACTAAGAAAAAGTAATTAGGAAACCACCAATTATTCATATGAAATTATTAGTATGTATAATAGTGTTTGAGAATAAATCAAGTGAAATAAATACTAATTTCAATAAAAAATAGTTGTGTCTCAATATTTGTAAATTTTTATATAACCATTATATCCATTCTGTTCGCTTGGGTCAACCAAACAACTAAACATTATATTTTCTTACCGAGAGACTAATATATAGAACAAGTGGTTACACATACATATAATTAGAAGAGCGATTCAATCATCACAATTTAACAATATAACGTGGATCCATGGTCCTTCAATAAATCCATGTCTATATGTTAGGGTAGTGTAGTTCCTCATTTTGACATCCCAAACAATTCCATATCCATTTGTTTGGTATGAATAGAGCCTCAATCAAACATACCAACCCATAAATTACATAACACTTATATTGGATTCTTAGTCAATGAGTTCACACCCCTTCCATTTTTAGGGGTATAGAAGCTCAGGCTGAATCCCTAACCCATGCATCATAATGGTGGGGTTTAGATCCTCATTTTAAACCAACACGTGGTCATATAGACTCATGTCCCATGACACACATACCACCAAGTTGGGTTAACATTCTTGTTCAACCATTTAGAACATATGCCATTTACAAAGTATAATAATTTAATGAATTCACATTATACCAAATTCTCTATTATAAAATATTATCATCTATAAAACACTTACGAACATCCTAATTACATAATATATGATAAAAGATAAATCAAATTCACTCAAGTAAAATCTTCTAGAATTCACCCTATAATACACATACCAACCTCTTTGAATAACTAAAACATCTAAAAGGATAAATTATCCATTTCCTACCATTTAAAATAATCATTAAAAAATTTTCACAGGAAAAGGGGTCCATACACTACTTTATAATTATCAAATTAAATATTATAAGAAAAATAGTTTTTCATTCCCATTGAATTCAATAAATACTTTCAATACATTACCCAAATATAGAGCATCATTTTAATTAATTTATATCCATAAATATATCTAAATCTAATATTAATCATTTATATTCTTTCAAAAAACCATTGAGGAAATATCAAACACATGAATATGAACATTTCAATCATCCTCATAATGATTTCGAATATCCAAGTATAATATAATATTCATAAATTCCCATAATTTCTCCAGTCATCATTTGTCTATTTTTTTCTCCATTTTCAATGATTTCGCATATCTCATGGGTAGCAGAATGTTCGGTCTCTCAACCTTGATTGACCCAAATAGGTCTATTGAAGTTCCCACATCTAAATATATGGCCCAAATTAATTTCATTTTCCAAAGACAAAAAAGCAGTACAAGAAATAGTATTATAAAAACTAAATAAACATAGAAAACATAAATATTATAGGAAATATAATTAATAACACCTACCTATGGTTGGTATATATCATCTCTTCAAAAAGAAACCCTTTATTCAAAAAACAATTACCTCAACACCATAGTGAAGTGCATCCCGGTGATTTGATTCATACTCAATGACCATCCAAATGATTAATAATCAATGGAGATCCACCCAGGGAGGGGGTGTACCTCTTTTTTTCATCACCCATTCTATTCGGGGTCAAATTAGGAAAACAATTGGGGAATAAATAAATATGTGGAGGAAAAAAACTAAAAATATAAAATTTATGTGGTGTATCGTTATCCAAAAAATAATCCTTCATGACCCAAAGGGTTATAAAAAAATCCCGCATATCAACATTCAACACCCTAATTTTTCTTGAAAATATCCATGATTTCAGCACACTGTAACCACAGAAATAGTCCATCCATGATGAAATAACCCAAAATTTGATAAAAAATAATGAAACCTATGCTCCTCATTGTACACATCTACCTCATCCTCATCATGACCAACATCAAACAGAAGATAAATTAATGGGTAACATCACATATCCACCATATTAATGGGTACTAGAAAAAATAACAGTACCCTAGGAGAGCTAATTAGAACATTCCTAATCCCATCAACTCCATTACATATAAATCAATTAATTTAAACATGATCCTTCCCATAATACCCAATTAAATTTTTTAATTCACATATCATACCAAAAATCAAACTAATGGTAGTAAAAGTCTCACCACATTTGTTGTTCAAATGATCAATGGTCTCCATACACAAATTCCATAATCAAAGAGAGGCTAAATTCTAATATTGAACAATTGAAAATAATAGAAATAGAAATAACTAAATTAAGAACTTATTCGATAAAACCCCTAATTATACATGAATCTCAATTAATGTATGGACATATGACTGTATAATTCGTGATCAAATTTATATTAAACTTATTATAAGTGATCTGTAGTATTAAATATAAAGTTCATCCATTATGAAGAAATATAAACATGAAAAAACACACCATTTTATATTATATGTGTTCATTAAGGATATATTAGTCTTGATCTATCAATACTAAGTTGAATAAAAGAAGAGTCAGTGAAATGGAATATGAAACATACCATAAAATTAATGAAAAAATTAGTATATCTATCTAGGAGAAGGATCCCACATGATGATTGGTGGTTCTATGAAGAACTCTAGTATTCCTATAAAAAAACTTGCTATCCGGTAGAATTCCTTTTGGAATAAAGAGATAACTGAAGTTATATTTTCATAAATTATAACTGATTCATTTTTAATAACTATTAGTAGTTAAATGGTACTATTAATTGAAAATAGAATAGATAAAATGACGAGGAGAAAATGAAATGGTTTTTTAAGCCATGATCAAATAATTTATTTCATCTGAAATTTCAGAATAAAAAATATGAACTAGAATGAGATTTTAAAATAAACCCTTAAAATGATCATAATGTTTAAGTAAGAATTAGTAAACGAATATGTTATGTGTATCAATAAAAAATGTACCTAATAAAAGTGGAAATAAATCATATTATAATCAAATGTAATTATTTAATGTCCCAAAATTTTTAAATGATATTTTTTTCCTAGGAAAATATATGTCAAAATTAATATAATATTATATACAAAAAAATAGAGAAAATAATAAATTTTATGTAAATAATAATGTTTATTACACTAGTCAGCTAAAAAAATAAAAATTACAAACATTAAAACTAAAAAATATAAATAGAATAACTAAAATGGGAAATTATTGATCACCCTAGTGTGGTAAAATCATATCATACATTAAATGAAATAAAAATGTATTATTATATAATTAAACAAAAAAATAATTTTATGAAATGAAAATATAACCATAGGGAAAACATTTAGATATTTTTTAGTGAAATAATGAATTGTTGATAATAGGGTGTAATGGGAAATATAATTGTTGGGATTTAACGATGGTATTACTATTCGAAAAATATGACCATTGGTGGATATAGAAATTGTTCAATATGACTTCTTGAATTTATACACATGGTTTAGAATTTTATCATTATATTTAGTGTTCATAAGTAGTAATGAAAAAGGATAATTGATACTGAAAGGATATTAGATGGCCTTAAATAGTAGATTCATGATGTTTGAAGACAATTTTTATAAACATGAGAGGGAGGAATTATATTTGGGTTCCACATTGACCAAGCCCAATCCGTAAAAAAAGTGTAGCTTGAAAAAATCAACATAGATTGAATTTCCAGTTTGTGTATATTACCACTTGGTCGATATTTTATTAGACACCCTAGGAAACTTTGCCTATCTCACACCATACCATTAGAGAGTATGAGGGTGTAATTAAATTTTACATGTCTAGGACTTCATTACATAATTATTATTAAATTTTAATAATAATATTATTATTTGATTAATGAATTTTAATAATTTTTTCTATCATTAAAATATATTGTTATTATATATGAATATGATAAATTGAGTTTTGGACACAAATAAAACATTACTGTATTTTTTAGAAAATATATAAAATTTTACAGGATATTAAATTATTCTGAATATATGTTTTTAAACAAAATAATATTTTAGAAAACACACCCATATATAAATGATAATATAATTTTATAATGGATTATGATTATTTTTAAAAAAATTTGTCTGATATCTAACAATTACTTAAAAACTACATTTTTTTAACTAAATATAAATGTTAAAATTAAAATTTCAAATTTTCATATTTGGAGAATTATTTTTGAAAATTTAACATCTTAATCCATCATCTTAGAATTGGTTTTTGGTTATTTGGTAATAATTATAAAAAATATATTTTCATAAATTGTAAAAACTATAGTTTTGGTATTTTGGTATATTTTATGACTTCATACCAATTTCATATTATTTAGATAATTATTTAAACAAAATCCATGACCAAAAATAGGTAATTAATTATTTTAATATATTCAAATATATTTCTAAAACTATATGTGACTTTCCAAACTCGAAAAGGAATATTTTGTTTTTTGAAAACATTACTTTCTGGGATCTTTATTTTTACAGAAAGAATGTATTTAAATTATTTTTCAGTTATGGTGGATTAAAATATCCCAAAATGTAACCCAAAATTCCAACACAATGAGATGAAACCATGGGTTCGCCAATGATTTTTAATTTTCCACAACATACATTTCCAAGACTAATATTTGGACATTATTAAAATGTTCATCAAATTTTTCTTTAAATACACTCCCATGTAATAATTCCACTTTACTCCCAATCTATCCCCCATGTTTTTCTAGTGATTCTACTTCCCATATAGTCCTTCAACGGTTTCCTCAAACCCCCAAGATTTAATTGACATTTTTTAGGAGAAACACTTAAAATTAAGAGAAATCTCTACTCCTATTTCCATTATAATTTATTTATATGGAATATCATTTATTTGAAAAACTAATTCCTATTTTCCACTAAATATTATCCCTTTACCAAATATATTGTACATTAGAAATTGGAGACCCTTTTATCCTCTCTTTTTATCCTTTTATTAAATGTTGTCTTTTACATGTAATACAACTAAATTTTATTCTCAAATTTACCCATTTTCAATGAGAAATTATATTTTCTATATTCGATAAATAGCGAAACATTTTTTTCCAATGGGTTTTTAACATGATTTAGAAATAAATTTATTTATTTATTTATCTATATGAATCCCAAATTTCCATTTGTATTGTTAAAAATGTTTAAAAGATCATGTCTTTAATAATGTTTCAATGTGAAGATTTCAATAAGAACCTCATTATTTATTCTCCATGGGATATTTATGAAATGATTCATTATGATATATGTGGCTCACATGAAAATAATAAATATTAATGGTGTTACCTGATGGTGCTCTAAAGCATTTGGTAAATATTTTAATCTTGTGAGATTTCATGTTTTTTGATACCTTGGTAATAACATTTTTAATTTTCATTTGTGAATCCTTAGTGATAAAACACAGTGATATGAATATGAATGTATCATTAAAATTTGGTACAAACATTTACATGTTATTATTTGTGTTATTATATCCCTCATGTTAATGAATTATTGTTATTATTCATGTTCTTATTGATATGTCTCATGATCAAAAGATTTTTTAACCTTGATTATTCCCTTATTGGGATTTATTCTCAAACCCTTCCATTCAATTATATCCTTTTGATACTATATAAAATAATATTAACGTATGGTGGGACAATTAATATGGATTTCATGTTGTATTATAATAATGTTTTATGATTTGATATATTATATACCTTGTATCAAGAAACTAAACATTAATATGTCATTTATTCTGTCCTATTTAATAAAAATATTTATAATAAAAAAGAAGGATTCCATAATTTGTAAAAATAATTGTATATATATTTGGAAACCTATTCATGAAAAACATTAGGAATTACTATAAGGGTTAGTAAAAATATAGGAAAACATATTGGTATTTTGTACAGTTTTTTAAAAATTGTTTAAAATAAAATACTTCTATGTGTAGATACGAAACATATTGTTTCTCTAGTTCATATATTCTTAGAGGTAACACCTAAAAACCCCACATTGAAATTGTATTGATTGGGATTTGGTGCAAGATAATGGGCCTTGCATCCCACCTAAATTTATGCACCCATGGGATATTTTAGGTTAATTATAAGTTTTTTATGATCCATTTTAAAGTATATATAGGAAATGTAATTAATATTTTAGAAAATTAACAATATAGTAAATAAATATGGTTTATGACATAATATACCTTTAGCATAATAATATTATTAAATGTAACATGTTTCCCACTATGATTTTATTGTTATAGAAAAAATTAGTGAGAACTAAGTGGTACCACACAAATGATGTGTGAAAAAGAAGATGCAATGGAAATTTATTAATAGAACCTTGAATAGAAAACATCAGGAGGAGAATGAATCAATAAGCCAATTTATGAACTATATCGTGAACTAATATGATATACCCAACTCACCTATAGTGGACCACTTTCTATTGTGTCCTTTCTGCATCAATTATCTCCATATATTATTGGGTATATCGACCCATTGATTTATGAACAAAATATCACCTCTATAGACGTGATATTCTCAGTAATATGATGCTGAGAGAAAGAGAATGTCAACATGGATGTATACAACTTAGTATTAGAATCTGGTCATAGGTGGACATAAATTAAAACCCTAAAAGAAGAAATATAGATTCTGTGGAGTGAAAATATTTCAAGGGCGTAGTTTTCTACAAATATTTCCCCAGTTTTGGGAAAAAATGTACAAAGACTTTCTAAATATAATGTAGAAAGAAAATGAATTGGTGGGAGGCTATAAGATAATCATTAAAATACTTACTCGATACACCTCATTCATTATTATGGATCCTAAGGGAATGATTGATATATTCTTTAGTGTAATAAGATCTCATCAGTAGAGTAATATAGAAAATTTATACTGTGAAGGTTATGAGAAGATAATTTGGATTGATATGAAGGTATAATTTCTATTTGGAGTGATTTAGTGGTCACATAGATCAAATGAATATAATAGAGAAATGGAGAAAAGCATAGGTAACAAATTTGATTACAGAAGAGGGGTAATGAATGTTCAACATCCCATTTTCAAAAAATTTGGGAGTAAAAATTAAGGGGACTAATTTCCAAGGTGTTTAAAGTAATACATGTGTGGATGTAGTGACCACATAGATAGAAAATTTTTGGGTGAGGTGAAGCCTCAAATTATCCTTAATAATTGCAATGGGGAGATGGTTGAGGCCCAATAGAATATTAAATGCTTAAATTGTGGCCAACTTAGGATATTTTCTAATCGATGTCTAAATCTAATGAATATGGAGGTGAACCACCATCAACAATATAATATTCCATGGGATAATGGTCAACATTTTAGATCACTATGGCTAAAGTAGATTATCCAAAATATGTGGTGCTAGGTAATGTCGTTGTTCTCTAAAAACAATAAATTATTTTTTATGATTCTGGTTTTATAATTTTTCTAATTACCTTCATGTTTTAATAGAATATAGAATAAATCATTGAACTATTAATGTAGAATTTTTAGTCAAGACTCATGGAGGGATTATCCCACCATATAAAATTAATGAAACAATAGTGATATATATGGAGAGTACAATATCATCAAAAATCTAGTAGTCATTCCCATGGTAGAATTTTACACAATACTAGTGATGTAATATATCTCAATGAATAATTATATTATCAAATACAAAATAAAGGATATTTTAGTTTAATTGAATGAATAACCTACAATTTTTTTTAGAATAAGATATACTATATCCTAATGATTATCTATAATCACAACTTATATACTTGTTTATTAAAATTATATATCAAAAGGGATAAGGAAATAAAAGTATAATGATAGATAATTTAAACTCCAATAAGGAATAAATTGATTTATTTCAAAAATAGATTCCTGGACCTCCCCAAGAAAGAGTTTTAGAGTTCTCCATTAAACATTTACATGTATCCAAGATTATATAAAAATACCATAATGAATAGAATATTATGGGTTACCAAAATTAAGGAAACATACTAAAGATCATAAAAATATGGTATTTATCTTACCAAGTGTGTCACCTTTGGGATAACCTATTCTTTTTATAAATAAAAATGATGGATCAACACATATTTGGATTAATTAGTTGGAATGTAATGGATCAAAATAAAAAACTCTAACCCCTCTCTAGGATTGATGATTTATTTGACTATATTCAGAGGGATCAATTCTTATCCATTACTAACCTATGAATTTTGTGTCACCATTTTATGGTTAATAAATAAGATATTATAAACACTAACATCCATATAATATATAACAATGATGATTGTTTTGTTCTTCTATTCATCTTGACAAAAAATCAAAATTTATTTAAGGATTTAATGGACAGTTATATATGTACAAACATGATTAATTAGAGGCAGTTTTTATTAATGATATTATGATATATTCCGAAGGTATAAAGGGGAATTATTATCAAATAATGTTTATATTGATAAATTCAATGAAGTAGAATCTATATGGAAAATATATAAAATGTGAATTCTGGTTTCATAAATTTGATTTGCTGGGGAATATTATAACCAATAATGTAATTAAATTTGACCCTTAAAACATAGTGTTTGTAGGTGACTAGACACATCATATAATTGTAACATATAGTTTCAGTATCCTTGTTTTATAAGTATAATAAATTAGGTTTGTAAAAAACTAATAATGAATTTCTAATCCACCAACCAAGGTTACATGAAAAGGGGATAAGTTAATGATAGAAACAAAGTGTGATGAATGATTCTATGACCTAATGAAGCGATATGTTACATCAACTATGTTAAATTTAACCTATATCTAAAAGGCTTTGGTATTTATAGTGATGTATATCTCAATGTACATGTGTGTTCCCCTTTGAAAATTAAATTGTGATTACTTATACATATCTAAAGATAAATCCTCATGGACATAATTACCCAATGAAGAACTTGTTGTTATATGTAGTTATTTTTCACTAAAAATATTATGGAACTATCTCTATAGGAAGAAAATATATATATATATATATATACAACACAAAAATTTTAAGTATTTTTTAGCACAATTGTTATAGAAAACGACACAAAATATGTGGTTAGAATATATTAAAATACTATGGATATTCAATTCATTAGCACCATAAAGGGGAAAACAATTTAACTAATGAATTTTATATAAAAGACCCTATTATATTTCATGTGATATGGATTCAAGGAGATTCCATAATCAAGTCCCTAGTAATCTTGTAAAAAGGAATAATGTTGTAAGGGACATTCTCAATCATATAGAAAATTATTTATAATCCATCATTAATTGAGAAGATAAAGAAATATCAATGTGAAGATCCATTGATACAAAAGATGATTTATCTTTAGAATAATGGGACATTTTATGATGTTTAATATAGATCAATAGGGTGTGTTGAAATTTAATACGGGCCTATGGGTTCCTTCCATCTTGATGATGACAAAGGATCTGATGGATGAATATCATTCCTCTATATTTTCTATACATCCTAGATTTAGTAAAATATATTAGAGTATTTATGATCATTAATGTAGTGGTAATATGAAAATTAATATTTAAGACTAAAATGTATTGTGTATGTAATATCAATATTTGATGGAGAAGTGAAAAATTCATAAAGGGTTATTGCAACCACTACCTACTAAAACATGGAAGTGAAAAAATATCACTTATGAATTTGTAATGGGTATCCCAAGAACATCCCATAAAAACGAGATATGTTTTATATTGGATTGACTCTACCTTACTGCCCATTTCATAACTATTTAGGAAGATTTTTCTCATGAAGAAAAATCCATGATATACATAGAAGATGTTTTGAGGATTCCCGGTGATCTAATATTTCTGATCATGTTATAAGGTTAAAATATAAATTATGGATACGTATACAACATTATTTATGTATCAAATTGAATTTCATTAAAAATTATCTCCAAAAGATTAATGTATATCATTAATGGACTATTCACACACTTAAATAAATTATAAGAATATGATCAATGGAATTTAACCATGGATTGGATAAAAACATTACATAGTTGATTTCTAATACTACAAAAACATTCACTCGAGTATTTAAATGGAACTATATGAATCCCTATATCAGAAGTTATGTATAAGACTTAGATGTTTAGATGAATTTGTTGAGATAATTCTAGATGATCATGATCAATGGCAAGAGATGATTGAAAAAATAAATTATATATAAAAAATATAATGGCTTATTAGTATCGGTATAAAATATAGGCTAAACCTCCAAATAGATATTGAGTTTTATTTTTGAGAATTTTTTCTTAATATACCAACATTTATGATATTCATGTTATTAGTAATGGATGGGAAGATTAGTTATTGGTACATTGGACCCTTTTAATTCCTTGATCTCATATGTGTAATGTCATATCAACTAGTACTTCTACAAATTATTTCTCAAGTTTAAAATGTATTCTAAAAATTACTCTTGAGGAATTAAATACCATAACAATAACATGTATAGAATCTGGTGCTGGAAAAATATGGACATGATCTATCTTGTGAGGAGTAGCATGTGGAGATCATGGATTGTATAGATAAGGATCAATGAAACAAGACTACCCACCTCATAAATGTGTTGTACATGAACTATATATATGAATATGGGATTTTTGAACCTAGGGAGATAATGAGATAGAAGTACCATCACCTTTTCATAACTGAAAGAATGAGTTTAAAATTCTGGGTGGAAATTTCTTAGAGGGTGAATAAAGTAACTCCCCTTACATTTTAACCTATATTTGTTTCTGGAAAAAATGTTTTATATATATTAAATAATATTATACAAATAAAATATATAGAGAAACTAAGATATTTCATATCATTAATGAAGATCATTACATTACTCATCTATGAACACAAATAAAGTTACAAACATTACAAATAGATAGGTAATATGAAATAGATTGGATAAAATGGGAATTCATTGGATTTCACCAAGTTAAATGAATCATCACAACCACAAAAAAGTTTATAGAAACTAAAAAATTTTATTAAACCAATGAAAATATTCAGAAATTAAAATATTTCCTTAATGATTAAATGTAGTGAATTTTGAGTGATGGAACGATGTTTTATTTATTAGGTATTTAGTGAAATGTGATAGTTAGGATTTGACCGTTATATAACCATTGGATAAATATGACTATTGGTCATTATGACAATTGGAAACTATACCTTAGATAAAAAATTTGACATTATAAATATTTCTTATACTTATTAATCAAAATGATTAATTGATTTAAAAAGGATAATATATAGCATCAACTAGTTGATGCATTCCATTAGATACCCATTTTTCCGAACATGGTAGGGTTGTAGTATCATTGGGGTTATCCCTTAACCAATCCCATGATGAGATCAAATAAGTGACTTTGAATGAAATCACATATGGGATAAGATTATGTTAGTGGATATTACAACTCTTTCGATATTATCCAAGTCACATAAATAATCATTAATTATCTTATACCTTAACCTTACGGTATATGTGGTTGTAATGAGGCATTATATATGGAGGCCATAGGTACATAATGTTTACATTATATTTCATATATAATATTTTCATTACATAAATTACTTTTTTGAATAGTAATCCAAAAAATATAATTTTAATTGAGATGAATTTGAAAAATGGATTTTTGGGAAAAAATTAGAATTCTATGTTTTAAGAAAATATATACAATTTTATAATAAACTCAAGTATACTGAATTATATTTATTATTAAAATATAAATATTAAAAATTATATCATAAATATATATGATAATATAATAATATAAATCCACAACATTTTTTTATATGTTTTAAAAATTTGACAGCATCTTGAAAATTGTTATTTCTGAATAAATAAGGAATTTTTTATTTAAACGTTAAAATAATAATATTTAGATAATTATTATTGTATTATAATCCTTATATTTGATATAATAATATTTAAATTTGTTTAGGTTGATTTTAAGAGAATTTTAAAAAATATATATTTTGTATGGATAGTAAACAAACAGTTTTGGGATTTTGGTGTATTTTATGACTTCATAATATTTTCACAATGGTGTAATAATTATTTAAAAGCAATCTATCACCTAAAAAATGTTATAACTTGTTTTTATTTATTTTAATCAATTCCTAAAACTATATAAGGGTTTTCAACGTCTAAAATAGAAAAGTTCATTTTTAAATACACCAATTTGTAGAATTATTAATTTTCCATTATAAAAGAAGACATAATTTTTTTACTATTCTGGTAGATTAAATTATCATAAAATGAGACATAAATGAAAAAAACATGATGAAAACCCGTCGGTAATCTAATATTTTAGGACTTTTAAAAACCACAATTTCAAAAATGTATATTTGAAATTCTTAAAAAAATTATTCTATTTCTCTATAAGTACCCTCCCATTTCACCATTCATATCCACTACCAACCCATCCTCCATGATGTTTTGTTGTTTTTCACATATATGGAGCCCTCCAAATGCATCATATATCCTTCCATGATCCATCCTCATGTTTTTGGAACAACTCTTCAAGGTAAGTGGAATATCAACTTCTATTCACATTCATGATCCTTATTTGTGTTAAGTTTTATTTTTTTCAAAATAATTAAAATTTTTACACCTTTTTATATCAAATAATTGACATAAATTTATTTTTACAATGGAATTAGATTTTACAAACTCATATATCCCTTTTCTAAAACCATGTTGTATACCAATCATGATTCCAAATTTTATTGGAAAATTTCACACATTTAAATGATAAAAAATAATTTACATTTTACTTCTCTAAAAAAACCTCATTTAAATTCTATATGTATTCAAATATATTTGAAATTTAATTTTATATTTGAGAAATTACATATATGAAACAATAATTTTTTTCCTGTCATTTAAATTATATAATAATCAGGTCTTTAAGCTCTTATAGTTTCCACGATTTTTATATTTAATATTCACCATATTATATATTATATTTTAAAGAAATTATTTATTTTTATCTTTGTGAACACATTAAATTTGGACATATAATGTTTGCACCCTGATTTTGCACCAATTATTTGGTTAAATTACATAATCTAATGATATGACATGGCCTAAGATACCTTGGTAAATAACAAGGGTAATTTTCACTCATGACACCATGGTGATAAATATTGGTCATATTGTTATGAAATTATAATTTAAATGTTGTGGACACATTTCTATGTTATGATTCATGTTCTTATATTTTACATGATATGGAATTATTGTTAGGCCTAATGTTCTTATTGATATATCTCAGGATCACATGATTTTTATCTCATTTTCTTATCCCCTAAAAGTTATTCATTGTCACTAATTTCCTTTCATTTATTTCCAGAGGATATGAGATGAATTAATGAAATCATAGTGCGAACCCATAAATATTTCTATCTTTTAGATTTGGGAGAATGTTGTATGATTTCATGTATTACGTAGCTCATTTCCAATTACATATATTTTATAAATAACCTCTATTTTGTCCAATGTAATTAAAATTTATGTAATAAAAATGGGTAATTCAATATATTATATAAAAAATCATATAATATCAATACAAAAAAATAAGTAATATCACCCAATAAAATGAAATTGAGTTATGAATTTCTTTACCACATGGTAATTATCAAGTCAAATTAACCTACAGAAAAATAATTAAAATTAACACCATATCATGTATTATGAATTATTAGTGATATTATATATGAAATAGTATTTTTATGAGACATATAATATAAATTTATGAATAACATAAAAATGTGCCTCAATGAATGGAAAATGAGATAGAATCCCTTTCCTCACACTTCCTTTATTTATAGTGATTTCGCCACATGCATAGATGTTATAAACAATTTACTATGTTATATATTAAAATATTAATATTTATAACAATATATATGATCTTTTTATAACATATTATCACCCTTTAGTTAGTAATTTATCATTATGTTCATTGTTTCAGGTGTTAATTGCATTATTTTATCCTTCTTATTTTACCATGAATGATCTGTATCATTCATTTATTGTATTGTTACATCGTATAAAAAATAATAAAAATGACATAATTATAATATTCTTACTTCAAATATACTTTTAACACCAATCATGGATGATAGTTATGCAAAATGGACTATGTTATAATCATTGGGATGGTAGGTCGTATATATGCAGGAGTATATTTTCTAATTATCAATTATAATTTTGATAAGAGAGTAATTAATAATAATATATATATATATATAGTGATCATAATATCATATATACCATTTTGATGTATTAATTATACTTATATATATCATCCATTTGTTGTGGTTACTAAAAGAGAGTCACACCAAATCATGAAAGCGATATCCCACACGTACACAAATGTTGTTGTCATCATTAAAAGGATGAAAATTAAATAATTTAAATGATATATTATATTTTCATAAACATATATATGTAATGAATTTAATAATTATGTCATGTATATCACATATATAAATTAAATTAATGATTATTACCTTCCATGGAAATAATTATTTAATAAAAACATCACACCGCTTCATGTGGTGGTAATCCAACATAGAGACAAGTAACATTATCATATACCCTACAGAGTGAAAATATAATATATATATATATATGATAATATAACACCATATATAAAATAATTTTTAATTATATTACATATAATTTTAATCCATCATCATATTGAACAATGGTAGTGTGTAATAGAGAGACGAATGACACAAGTTTGCGATAATATATTTCGCAACACCCAAGAACAATGATTAAGTAACCAATTTGATAATATTTTAGATGTTTGTTGAAAATTATATATTTATAACAAAATCATAAAATATATAATACAATTAGGAAATAATATTATAATTTATTAACAATTCTTTTTTTGAAGTGATGTAATAAATTAAATAAAAAATTTAATTAAAGAATGTCACCTCCTATTCCAGTATCCTCAGTAGGAATTCACAAAAGGCCTTTATAGGTTGGCTGATAGAAAAAAAATTATTATAGGATGATATGAAGAAATTAGGAAATTAAATTTGGATGGGAATATTAATAACATGGTTTAATGGTGTGAAAATTATTATAGAGGGGTATCCTTTTATATGTGAGGTGAGTGGTACACTTTTTTTTTGAAAAGATTAAATAAAACACACATTTTTATCTAACGATATGCCTCGAAAATGGGATATTATATAAAAAATAAGGGATATGTTCAAAATATTTCCATTAAATGGGTGATGGTAAAGGACAAGACATTATTAGATTTCATAATCTAGAATTGTAGTCAAAAAATTATTTCCTTTCAAATTGAAATATTTTTATGTTTAGAGTTTTATGTAATTGGGATAGAATTAATACAAAACAATCCACATTAATAGAGTTTATATACTACAAAAAATATCCATATCTTCCAAAATATAAAACATTTTAAATAAAACATGTTTTCATTGACAAATATTCTTAACATTTATGTTGGATTTATTCTTTTATTACACATCATTATAACCTATGAAAATAATTTAAAAACATCGGATGAGAAAAAAAATCATAGTTATGGATATAAAAAGAAGTAACGAAAATATTATTCCATGAATACTTGTAACATAAGGAATAATTTTAAAAAACATACTTGTCCCATATACACATACATTGTAAAACTTGATATTTCCATGAGATTTCCACAAAACATGTAGAACATAAATAGAACCATAATAGGATCTTGGGTAATTTCATGAATAATATTTTAACACTCTCAGCTGCCTTATAATTTGTAACCATCACAACACATTAAAATTTGTGTAACAATTGCAGTTATAATTGGAGTAACCATATGAAAAAACTCCAAATTACACCTAAACAATGCATATTATGGAGATATTGGTCCCACCCTTCATCATAAAAATAAACTAGGAGCATAACACAATCATAAAATATTAATAATTTCATAATAATGTGGCTTTTTAATTTTATAAAACAGAATTTTAAAAGTGGATTTTAAATGAAAAAATCCTTACAAATATCATAAACTTTTTGTGATATGTAATAGAGTTGATGGAAAATTTATATACACTATGAATACACATAATTAAAAATAATATAAACAAAATTCATCACAAAAAATAATTTAATACCACAAAAGTAATGAATTAGAATGATAACCCCAAGAATGGAAATCAAGTAATTAATTTTGTTACCTCGTGTTTATCTTAATTTAGAATTATTTAAACATCCAGTATAATGGTTAAAATCATTTTACTAATATTTTATAGATACATTTTCATGTTTATAATACCTTATATGTTCATTTCATTACAT
Organism: Viscum album; assembly: GCA_963277665.1. Lineage (NCBI taxonomy): Eukaryota > Viridiplantae > Streptophyta > Magnoliopsida > Santalales > Viscaceae > Viscum > Viscum album. Next base: position 1,282,474,419 of record OY728123.1, on the reverse strand, counting down.
AATTTTTCCCATTAATTGTTTTTATTTTGTTCCTTCCATTGTTTTGATGTGATCTTTACATGATTTCCATGATCGGTTCGTGATGAATATAATTATCGATAGGAAGTGAAACACTATATTTGGAATAGAATGTTATATATATATAATGATCAGAAAGTATACCATAATTTGTTTTAATTAAAACATGATGAAGAATCATAAGTTAAAACATTTTTGATATTTGTATTGGTCATTTTGGAGGTTCTTTGATCGTAATGAACATATTTTGTTTTAGATATAAATAACACATGTAAAAAATTATTCCTAGAACCATATATAAGATATAATTCATAAATTATAATCTTGTTTAAAAATATAAATATTTTATTTTCCAGTATTGAAGGATGTAAAATAAATTGAAATCACTTTGTCTACGACGTCAATAAGTCAACACATCATGGATGATGTTTTAATTTCATAAATAAGCGAGAGAGTAGAAGATGTATAATGGTGAATCTTATAATAAATTGATGAAATATAGAAACATCATGATACTATATTATTCATATATCATTGATTTGGTGATTTCAGGAAATAACAAGAAAAAAATAGAATTAATAGAAAATATATAAAACAAAAGAAGATGTTTACCACTTGATCTCTTCTCCTTGAGATCTTTCTTAAGGCCATTGGTTTTGGAAATTTGGTAAGACTAGTAGTTCTTGGACATGGGGAAGGGTATTGGGTAGATTATTGGGAAGAAATTAGGCAAGTCTCATGACTTTAGAGGTGTGGTAGGGAGAGGGGATTGTGGGTGGAATATATAGCGGAGGAGAGGATGGATTTTACACTATTTTAATAATCATTGAAATATTCTTGCCCAAGAATATCAATAGTCTTGATTCATGTGATCCCAAATAGTAATAATTGCATGTGAGTTCGGGACAAGAGGGATTTCGTCTATTATGATATGATAAATAGTATATATAATAGATAATTTAAATATCTGATATTTTACAATATTTTACTATTCATCATAACTTCATGAGTTTTTTAAAAATCCAAAAAATTAACACTAAATAATTTTTAATTTGATGAATTAAAATGTGAACTAAATTTATTGAAATAGTTTAATAAATATTTTATATTAAATTTTTAAATAAAATTATACATTATACAAAAAATAACACCTTTAAATATGTAACTCATTTTATATCACCATGAAAAATTAATATAGATGTCATTACCATAAAAACTTATGAAACTAAAATAATAATAAAATTTACTATTTATTAGGTTCATATTGATATTAATATAAATATTCATAAGGGTATGATTATATTCACCAAAAAAACATATTGGTTCTATCAAACACCAAATAACTTACTAATCACAACCACAGATGAAATTTTTTTGATATTCAAATAGTAAAATAAGAAAAAATATGCTTGAAGAATAGTTATAAAAATATAATGAAAACTGATTTTCATGTATTTAAATATATTGTTTTAAACATGTAATGTTACGATATCCCCAATTTCTAGAAATTGCATCTTGATAATTTTATTTAATTATTAATCAAGTGATGATACCTTTCCCCCAAAGCATTATCAGACTCCCATATTCCTTCATCAACCATGTGGTTTGTCCACAAAACCATTACCTAGTGGATTACATTATTATGCAATTCCTTTTACCTTCGATCATGAATTCAAACTGGGTTATCTTCATAATAATTGATATCTTCTAGTTGAACTGCTTCTGGTCTCATGTGACGAGACAGACCTGGCCCATATATTCTCAACATCGAAAAATGAAAAACATTGTGTAACTAAAAAATCATACGCAAAGATACTATGTAGGTGACTATTCCAATCTTCTCCAAAAAATTTTAATTTCCAACAAACTGTGGACATATCTTTCCTTCCTAACTAAAACACATAATACTTTTCCATAGTGAGATTCTAAAAAAAACATGATCTCCTACATTAAAAGAAATGACTTTCCTACTATTGTCTACATAACTTTTTTTGCCTCCCTTGATCTTTTCTCATGAGTTTCTGGAAAATCTGTCCTTTATCATCCACATCCTATACTAATTTTTTCCCATAAAATTCCTTTCTCAGAATTAATCCAAAAAAATTGAGTTCTACACTGCTTCCCAATCCATGCATAGAAATGTTTTATATGTATAAAGGAATTAAAAATGTTATTATTTGAAAACTCAACTAAAGAAAGATATTGATCCCAAATTACATGGTAGTCCATGGAACACACTTGGAAAATATCCTCCAATGTCAGAATAATTCACTCTTACTACCCATCTATTTGAGGATGAATAGTTGTACTGAAATTTAATTATGTTTCCAACAAATTCTAAAGGACCTTATAAAAGTTAGAAGTGATCTTGGGATCACGGTCTAATACAAAGGAAAGAGAAAATCCATGTATCATGACAATGTATTTTCAAAATAGTCTATAATTTTGATCTTCTGATATTGTATCTCAAATAGATTGAAAATGTATAAATTTAGTTATTTAATCAATGATAACACAAATCAAATTTTTACCACAATATGTCTTTGTTAATTTCACCACATAGTCTATAGATACATTCTCCCATTTCCACTATAGCACTGGAAAAGGAAGAATCATCCTCTTCGGTAACTTCCATTCTTTATTAACCTATTGAATGTCAAAAATTCCCTAGAAAAATAAAAAACATACTTTTATTTCATCCCACCATATATAATTTAGTACATTTATGTACATATTTGTACTACCAGGATAAACATAAAATGGAGATATGTGGGCTTCACACAACAAGTATTTATTCAAATGGAAATCTCAAGGCACACACAACCTTTCAAAAAATCATAGAACACAATATATTTCGAGGATACAATCTGAAAACGTTTCCATTTTAAGAAATTATTCCTTTTTCTATAACTCACAGTCTGCATGATAGGCTTTCATAATTCTGTCTGATAACAATGACTGCACTAAAACCTGAAATAGAACAAAGGTATTTCCTGCACCAACAATTTCTAAGTCAAAAATAACCAAATAATTAATCAGGAGATCATTTTCTATAGGTGATATGGATAATGATTCATTATTATATCTACTCAAAGGATCCACACCATTTTATTTCTTTTCCAAGATTTTAATTGATCATGAAATCATAATCCTTTATCATTTCAATCCATATTATCTTCAATATGATTAATTAATCTTGTGTAAATATATACATCACACGTTTGTGGTCAGTATATATTGGACATTTGGATCTATATACATATGATGCCTCTAAATTTTAAATGAAAAAACATAGCTACAAATTCTAAATATTATCTTGGAAAATATACCTTGTGAGGTTTAATTTGTCTTCATACATAAGAAATTACATGATCATTCTGCATCAAAACATAACCAAGTACCTTCAATGAATCTTCACTATATATTAAAAACTCACCATTTCACGAAGGCATGTCCAAAACTAGATAACTCACCAGTCACTTCTTCAGTTAATGGAAGAAGACATTACATTCTTTTGGAAAAATAAATTTAACCCCATTTCGCTTTAACTTTGTTTATGGGAAAGATAACCATGCAATTGTTTTAACAAACATTCGATAATAACATACTAATTAAATAAATCTATGAGTCTATGTAACATAATTAGTTCATGCTCATTCATAACTCCCTTTTTTGGTAGGATCAAATTTTATTCCATCCTTATTTATAATGTTCCTATGAAAAAAATCAGTTGCAACCAAAAAATTGATTTCATGAATATTCCATATATTTTCTTTTCTGCATATGTTTGAAAAACAACCCTTATATATTTTTCACGCTCTTCTTTACTTATAGAAAACACAAAAATTTCATCGATAAACACAACCAAAAAGTTATTCAAGAACTCATGAAAAATTAAATTCATATGATCCCTGAATACATCTGGTGAATTAGTTATCCCAAAAGACATAAAAATTCTTAATTCACATTTCTAGAATGAAAAGCTATTTTGAGGATGTCGCCCTCCTTCAACTTCAGCTGATGGTATCTAGATCTCTTTTCAATCTTGGAAAGGTACTGATCTCCCTTGATCTAATAAAATTAGTCATCAATGTGAGAAAAATGATACATGTTTTCAATATTGATATTATTAAAGGCTCTATAATTAATGTAATGTATCATGCAACAATAATTTTTTTTAATGAACAAAACTGGGACACTATATAGTGATGTTCTAGGAAAAACGAATCCTTTATCAAGAAAATCCTACAACATTATTTTTTCTCTAAAAGATACTTTTTATTAATTTGGTAAGGGGGAATTGAAATTATCATAGCATGAGGAACTATGTAAATCAAGAATTAATCTTCCCAATCAGGTATTACACTATATAACTCATTAAGAAAAACATCAAGGTGTCTATTTACCATAGACACAACATTAATCTAAATAGTTATCTTATTTTCAATAATACGAGAAAGATAACATTCATTTCTATAATTCATTAGTTTCTCAGCTTCCTAATATGTTATCAATTGTATATGTTCTTTCTTGTATGCAAAATAAAACTCTTTCTGATAATCAACTTCATTAGAAATATAGTCAATCATAGAATGAAAAATTTAAATCTATTTGATTCCCAAAATGAAATCAAATACTTCTAAGGTAAATAAAAAATCCTTTTAGGAAATCTATTTATAAATAACATAAGAGAAATATTTCTATAATAACTCTTTCTAATAATATTTCCCCCAATTGTTTTAAAAATATGTTCTGATATCATTTGTTGGGGTGATATTTCCAATTTACTAGAAAATTCCTCAAATATAAAAAATGAATGTGTAGACCTTGTATTGAACAAAAATTTAGAAAAAATTGAGTAAACAAACATGTTATCTGATACAACGTTATTTGATGCTCTGGAAACTGCTGACATGGACAAAAAGGATCTCAATAAACCTTTTGGATTATAGTCTAGCTTCATTCATCATTCATATCTGTCTTGGGGAAGGAACGTTCATAAGGGACCATCTCTGCACATCTAAAACACCTAACAGTTTCTTATCAGGATTAGTCTAATGATCATTTTCATTAAAATCTGGGGACATATGTCCAAACATAACACATCAAAAACACTTCCCTGTTTTTGAAAGACATTCCCCATAGTGGTTTTTTCCACATATTTCACAAACTGTAAAGTTGAATTTCTTACCATCGTATTTCATTGATTGATTCATACCCATCATCTTCCTTTGAGACCTCGTCTTCTCCTTGTCGTCAAAGTGCACATGATCAACAGAAAAATTCATATCTACCCTCTCAACACATCAGTCAAGTTTCTCATTACTTTTTACTTCATGGGAGGATAGTGCCCTTCAATACCATGAATATAATATCGAGTATTAACTCTTAATACTGCTATCATGATATAGAATAAAATTTGGAGAAAACCTCACTTGTTAGGGGAATTTTTCATCGTACACAGACACTGAATCTACCTCATTTTACTTCAACTTTTGTAATTGCTTCTCCATCCTATGTCTCACCACCTTGAGATAATATATTTCAAGGAAAATACATTAAAATCCATCCCTCTCTAAGGCATCAATCTCCTCAAAATCCTTGATATTTTTTACATTTGAGAACGACCAATTAGCTTCACCATTGAAACAAAAAATGGAAGGACTTAACTTTGGATTATCCGAAAAACCAATTACGAAAAATATATATTTCAAGGGACATAATTGAACAATTAGATGATACTGGGTCAGAATAAACACTGGAATATATAGGGTATTATCTCGTAAAATGTAGCTCTATCGTCAAGTTCCTTATTGATAACTCAGGTTGTTCAGTTTCTTAAATTTACCAACCATTTATTGCTTCCATCAAATGATACATTACTACCAAAAACTATTATTTTACAATACCTACCATTCCAAGAAGCTGATTAGGAAGGATATTGTTATGTTGGCGCCGATCCCCTTCAGATTTCATGTTTCTTCTACTGAAAACCATTCTGAACAAAGATATCATAGTCAAAGCAACAAGGTAATATTTAAATTATATATAATTTCTTATATACAATTTAATTAAATTAATTTATATTATTATATTAATATAATACTAACCCATAAATTAATATATACTATCCTCTGATACTAACTAGAAGGACATGACCTTATTACATTACCAAATCATGAATTTTAGGCAAAAATCATTTCCTTTTAAATTGCGGATATTTTCATTATTAGAGTTTTATGTAATTTTGATATAATTCATACATAACATTACACATTCATATAGAGTAGATACCACAAAATAGTACCCATATCTTTCCAAATATAAAACATTTTAAATAATATATATTTTCATTAAAAAATAATCTTAACACTAATATTGGCTTCCATATTGTCTTAGAATATTTATAAATTGTGAAAACAAATTGAAAACATGGGATGAGTAAAAAATATCAGTTAGGGATTTGTAAATAAATAATGCAAACATCAGTCCATGAATACTTCTAATGTATGAAATATTTTTATAAAACATACTTGAACCCATTTATTCTTACATTGTGAAACATGCTATTTCCTTGAAATTTACATAAATAAAATAGGGGGGAGAATGACGGAGACCCGAAGCGCGCACCATAGCCACCCGACGCGGACTTCTAACCCTAAATATGATTATCGCTTTTATGCAGAGGTTGTTGCGGGTAAACCAGATGCTATTGTGGATAAATCAGGAGATGTTTTCGTCGATGCTTGCACTGAAATCCAGATCAAACCTAAACAATTTCGTCATCGATGTCAGCTCGCGATTTCTTTTACTGAGGATGAGGTAAACTGTTTATCTTCTGATCTTCGGCTTGTTTTAGTTGGTAAATTCACAAATCGTCGGCCTTCTTTGAGGTTTCTTAGAATGACTCTGGAATCAATAGGTTTTACGGGTTTTAATTTGGGTCTCCTTAATTCGCATCATATTATCTTTCGGTTTGTCTCAGAAGAAGATTACTATAGGCTATGGATGAAGAGATCCTGGTCTTTTGGAAGATGTTATATGAATATTTTGAAATGGACCCCTGCTTTTGACCCGTATGCTGAATCCCCAATTGGGCCTATATGGGTTAATTTCCCTGAATTGCCTTTGCACTTGTTTAAGAAAGAAGCTTTATTTCCAATATCTAGTTTGATTGGATGTCCTCTGAAGATAGACTCAGCCACAAAGCTCTTATCTAGACACTCTGTAGGGAGAATCTGTATTGAAATAGATGTTTCCCAGCATATGCCAGACCAAATTTGGATTCAGAATGGAGACTTCGGTTTTACACAAGATGTTCTCTATGAAAGACTACCTGATTACTGTTATAGTTGTTTTAGACTCAGACATTCAGCGAAAAACTGCGTAAAGGATTCTCCTAACTCTAAAATCAGGAAAAATGTTTGGGTTGAAAAAGAGATGCAAGGTCATAAGGCTATTTCTGGTTCTTCTGGCTATAAGAATCTAGCAGAACCTAGTCTGAATACTGAATTGAATAATTTACAAGTTGGAGATAATCTAATTTCTGATTATATTAACTCTGTTCATGAAGTCACTGCCCATCCTCCTATTTGCATGGGTGAACCTCACTCATTGTGGATAGAAAAGGATAAAGGAAAGAAAATAGTTGTGTCTGAGCCCTCTAAAGATGTTTGTAAGGACGGAGAGGATATAGATAAAATGGGTTTGAAGTTGCAAGCACCTGAATGTCCAGAATTCGTTCAAGATGGTCTTGATGTCTCCAAACAGCAACAGAACCCTGTCTCTGTTAACACAGATCAAGAGGTTGCTGAAAAGGTTCAAAAAGATGGATCCTTTTGTAGTGGATCATCATCTGAAGAGGCGGATAAGCCTGGACAATTAGAAGAAGAATACCTGAAAACCATGGCTAGGAAAGGAAAAAAATCAGTGGTAGATGCTGATGGTTTCATCACCCCGAACCCAAAAAAACTAGAAGACGTAAGGATTATTCACAAGTGGAAAGAAATATCATCACTAGGTTGACTGAAGCTAATAAAATGGTTTACCCCGGAAAAGAGCAAAGAGAATTAATTTGCGAGAAATCCAGCGTTGTTTTATATTACTTCTCATTTCAATCCACGGAAGAGGAAAAGCAAGGGTGGCTTGCTCATACGAGAAAGCAACAAGATCTGTTGAAACAGGAGAGAAAAAAAGGGATTATCAATGAGTATCAATTCGATAATGCTATGAAATTCATTTACTTTGAGAGATTGAAGTTGAAAGCACCACTTTCATGATGTTTGTTTGTAGACATTCTGTGTGGTCTTTGTTTCTGGTTTACTGGTCACAACATCTTGCTGCTCTAGCTGATCTGTGTTCCTCTAAAGCTGAATTTCTATCCTTGATTCGGTTGGAGTTCTCTGATTTCATCTCTGTTCTTCTGTTTTTCTGGAGACTTGTTCACTTTGATGAACTGCAGGCTGCCGCTTTGATTTCTATTCTGATTTGAAAGACAGTTTCCTCTTGGAATTTGGTTTCATTTTTTCTGCACTCTTGGAGTTTTGACCTCATGATGTTTGGCTTTGCCAATGATTCAGAGTTGACAGCTGGTTTAGTTTTGCATTTTGGTTTGGAAAATGCACACTCTACCTGGATTATTTTGCTGCTTGCTGATGATTGCTTCAAGGCTGGGATATTTTCTGGATTCTGTTGTAGTTTGGTGACTTTTATTTTATGGTTGACAACTTTATAATGCTGCAGTTTGGTTTGGAAAGTGCACTCTCTACCTGGTTTATCTTGTTTCTTGCTGATGATTGCTTCAAGGATGGGCTCTTATCTGGTTTCTGCTGCAGATTGGTGACTTTTACAATATGGTTTGGCTCGGCTGGTTTTCACTTGCTGCTTGGATTTCAAACTATTTTCTGGTTTGGATTTTTCTCAAAATATTAGATGCTTTTCCTGCTTGGTTTGATGCTTTTGGGACCAGTCTGCTCTCAAGAAGTTTTGAAGGGATGGTTTATACTATTCACACTGCTTCATTTTCTGCTATTTTTTATCAGAATCTAACATTTTGATTGGTGGTTTTCTTTGATGAGGATGCTGATATATGCCCTTGATGGAGCATCTTTTTATTTCTTGATGGGAAGATCTTTGATGGATGATCCTGGATGGAAGATCCCTATGCATTTTGAAGGTGCTCATTTTGGCTGTTGGTTTTGTTCTAGTTTGAGTATCATTGTAACCCTTAATTCCCCGCTGGAGTGAGCTCATTACTCCTCGTGTTTTGTATTGAACCTGTTTTATTTTAATAAATTCCTTTGATGGCATGAACTAGGAAACTAGTTCATGTCATCACTTTTCTAAAAAAACAGAAATAAAATAGAAAATAAACATAACCAAAAGCGTATTTTAGGGAATTTTTTACATAATCTTCTAACCCTCTCTTCTACTATTAAATTTTTAACCATCATGGCTACCTTACACTTTGTGTAACCAGCGCAGTTACACTTGGAGTAACCATATGACCAACCTAAAACATAGAAAAATCCAATGAATTAAAGGGAGATTAAGTTCCCACATTTCATCTTATAAATATCCCTAAAAACATAACACAATCATTCAACATGAATAATTTCATAAAACATGGCTTTTGAATTTTGTATAATAGAATTTTTAAAAAGGATTTTAAAATAAAATCCACTTAAAAATATCATATAAATGATGTGATACATAATATATTGGATGCAACATGTATATACACTTTAAATAAAAATTATTCAACATAATATATAAAAAAATCACCACACATACAATTTTAATACCACATAAAAAAGGAAGGCCAATGTTAACCCAATGAATGGAAATCGGGTTATAAATTCTTTTAAACGATTTTTTCTTACTTAAAAATTATTTAAAACTCGTGTGTAAGGTTTTAAATATTGTTATTAATATATTACAAAAACTTATTCATGTTTATAATACCTTATATACACATTTCATTACAACATTTATCCCTTTCATTTTTAGTATTTTTGTCTTTCCATTGTTTTGATGTGATATTTTTTTCATGATAGATATTTTTTTCGATTGTAAGTGAAAATAACAAATTGTAATGGAATTGTATTGACATATTTCCATAACAATAAATTATAGAACTAAATATTTTGAATTCTTACATGACTATGATTCATAAGATAAAACATTATTGATATTTTTTAGGTCAGTTTGGTGATTCTCTGATCGTAATGAAATCATTTTGATTGATAAATAAATAAAATGGGTAATGAATGATTCTTTAATATTATATAATATTTAATTCCTAAACTATAATATTTTTCAAACAAAAAAATGGTTTCATTTCCATTATTGAAGTAATAAAACGAAATTAAAATCACATCTCCCATGATTTCGGTAAATCAACACATCACAAACAGTGATTTAATTTCCTAAATAATAGGGATAGGAGAATAAGTATAATGGTGACTATTCCCTAAAAATGATTAAATAAAGAATAAATAAGACACATGATCATTAATTATAAATATATTTGGTATTGTGATGAAATAAATAGAATAGAAAATAAATTGAAAAGAAAATAAAAATAACAAAATATGATGTTTACCTCTTGATATCTACTCCTTAAGATCCTTTTTAAGGCCCTAGATTTTTAAAACTTTGTTGAGAAATGTAGGGATTGGACATGGGGTAGAGTCTTGGGAGGCGTATTGGGTAGAATATTGGTAATGATCAAGTATTTAGTGGTGTGAGATGAATATGGGAATGATAGTGGTATTTATAGTGAATGAGAGGAGGGATATAACATATTTTTAAATTGTATTTTTATATTTTTTCCATGTCATTGAATAGTATTGATTCTTGTGAACCCAAATAGTAATAAATTTTTGTCAGTTAGATGAATGGGGGCTTGAATTAGTTATTATTTCATAAATCTTTTATTGAACTAATAATTTCAATATACGGTATTTTACCGCATTTCACTATTAAAAATCAATAATCTAAGGAAAATACCAAAACTTCACCCTAACCATTTTCTGACAAGTATAATTCAAAAGTGAACTCCATTTTACAAAATTAATTTTGTATGAATTATTAATTCAATTTTTAAATTAATTCATACATTATTAAAAAATTCATACTTTTGAAACTATAACTTGTTTTATATCACATGGAAAAATTAATCAAAATGTCACAATCTTAAAGCCATATGAACAACAAAATAATAATACAATTTACTATTTATTATGGTCATATTACTCTTTATATTACTATTCCAAAGGGTATTCAACTAGTTACTAAAAACAATTTGGTTCTATTAGACTCTATATAACTTTTTGATCACAATGGTAGATAATTGTTTTTTGAAATTCTAATAATAAAAGCTAATCCATTATGTTTTAAGTATAGTAATAAATATATAATAAAAAAGTTCAATTCATTTTAGTTCATTTTAAAAACATGGGATGTTACAGATGGACAATTTTTAATTTTATTTTTAACCATTATTTTTATATTTTAATTCCCAGTAAATAACTTTTTTCTTAACCCTATTAACTAATATTTATGTTTTTCACTATAAATTTTGTTCAAAAATTAAGTTGAGTTTAATATAAATTAGAAGTTATTATGATTCAAAATATGGTATCCATTTTTCCAAATTAATTTATCATAAAAAGACAAAATAATTTAATATGGGTTGGGAAAGTGGATTTTTATAAGAGAAAATCGTCAAAAGGATACAAAATTTTCATTATGATAACACAATATGAAAAAGAGTATATTTACCAAAATTGGATTAATTGATAAATAATTTAACTATTTATACTTCAAAAAAATTTAAATTATTATTAATCATTATAAATATTTTTAATTAATAATTATTTTCAATTAAATTTTATTATTTTTGACTATTCATTAAAAATGAAATATATTAGAAAAAAATTTATACACTAAGATAATTTTGGTATTTTTATTTCACAATTTTTTTCATATTATCTAATAAATGTTATAAATTTTTTTTAAAACCAATATCTAAATATATGCACAAATATTGATTATACCACCTTTTAGAAAAAATACAGTTTTTATAAATAATTTCCATTTCCACAAAAAAAATAATTTTTTTATATCTATTTAATTTATATCCCAAATATTCTAGTTAAATTTAGTATAATTATACACTATAACTTAATGTATATTTTATAATGCAAATTTCAAATATTGTTTTAATAATGTATCATGTTTCATTGAATCTTAGTGTTGTGTGCCTCTTAAGATATCTATTAAATTGTATATATTCTAATTGAAATATAGAATAAATCCATTGAGATTTGTATTCTCTTCTAAACATTGTGTTGTTTATATTAAATCCTATTGAGTAAAATTATCTTCTATTTGAACCTAGGATGTTCAATGTTGGAAATGGGGTGTGGTTTTTTTTCATTCAATCCTCACATAGAAGATATGAGAGTTTTCATGGAACAATATATTATTGTACATGCTAGAAATAGTGTTGAAGGTGGTGTTTTTTCCTAGTGCTTGAAAATTTTTTAGGGATCAAAATTTATATTATGGGTTAGCATCATGAAAGGATGTTGTCTAGAATAAACTCCTCATGAATATGTAAAAGTCATGGCTTTCATGAAGATAGGGATGATGATAGATAAGATATCGAGAATCATTAATAGACATGATGATATTCAGTATTATGAGAAGTGTATAATTATGACAGTAGGATGTGTTGATGTTGACATTCATGACTACATCAAATCTTTTGGGACCATCATAATGCAAGGGGAACCATGAATATGTTTAAAAAATATCCAAAAAAATTCATTGCAGGTGGTGGACCATCGTGGATGGTGGATGCTATATATATATTGATACCCTCCCCATTTGACTTGAAATTAGAAAAGGAAAATCCATAGTAGCTCTATATTTGAGATGTTTGGAAAGATTCAAGAATCTGTCTTTCTGTACGATCTTCGGCATCTCAAATGGATCGTTTATTATTAAATGATGCCAATGATTTTTAATAAATGGATATTCATGATAATTGGGTATTACTTCTTGAATTAGTGAGTTTTTTGTTGGCAGTTTGTTCCCTGATGGTAGGGTGCTTCGTGAAGGTAGTATAGTTCAATAAAGAGAATAGTGAATGGATTTTTTAAATTTCTGTTTTTTAGTAAATATTGGTATCAATGTTCATAAACTCAGGTATACGATGAATCAAGAGCATTATGAGAGTCATAGAAAAATACATTTTTTTCTCATCCATTGAAGCGACATTCATGTTTATAAATCGAGATAGGTATCCTTAAAAATAGTGAGATATGGGGAGTCGATAGAACTAAGCTGAGAAATGCACTGTGATATCCCTAAAATATTTTAAAGCTATTGTGCCTAGAACATTGTTTTTTTGAACTCTTATATTGAAATACTTGTAAATATTAGTGAATTTGGTATGATCGAAACACTGTCAGGAAATTATCTAAGTACTAGAACTTTGTGCGGAAGGAAGATAAATTGTTTTGTGATCTATATTTTATGGTTATTGGTTTTATGCACATTAAATTCATTAATGTTTAATTGGTTCCAACCAATTTATGAACAAGATCTGTATCTATTGAAGAAAAATTTGACACTATGTTCCAACCCTTCCCTCTTAGAGAGTTCCAAGGTCCTTCAAGTGGTATCAAATGGAGGATGTCAGTCTTAAATCTGCCATTCTTTTTATCATGGATAAATAAATTAATGTATGGGGAGTCCCCATATTTTAAATAAGAAACATCCAGATTTAAAATAATATGATGATAGCTTCTCTAAGATTACTTTGAATAGAATTACTCTTTGATACTGCATAATGGATTAATTTAAATGATGAAACATGACTAGATATTACTAAAATATAGATGAAAATTCATGATATGTATGACAATGCACAAAATAACCTTACTATAACACATTCTGTTAAAATTATTTAACATTTCTGAGTAGTATCTTACCCAAATCTATGTGGTAAATGATAGAAAATGTATATGAAGGTGATAAAAAATTGAACGAGGTGAAACATTAATATTTTGCTAATAGGTTTGTTTATTTGATGATTCATCCTTATTAAAATTAAAATTCATTTTTCAATCAAATTACTGATGTCATAAATGAAATTTTAGGGCATAGTAATGAAACTAAATACGTTAACTTTGTAATGAAACAATTAAGAATATCTCTACCTCTTTAGAATCCAAATGTTTCATTCATTGAGGAAATGGATCATTCAAAACATTCCTTGGATGATCTATTGAGAAATGTGGTAGTTATTAATTGAGAGTAAAACTAGAGGATTCAATAGGTCATGTTAGCAAGGAGATGACAATAAAATAAATGTAAAACAGAAAATCTCATTAGATAGTGTTAATGATTAAAGTGATTAAGATTAATACATTTATCAATTTTCCATTAAATTTAAGTGATTAAAATTGAGATTCAAAATAAATCTTCCCTTGTCATATTTTCACTATGGTGGAATGGAGAACATAGCATTTCAGTGCTCAAGGATGTTTGATGCTGGATAAAGTGAAGCAGAAAATTCACAGAATACTCAAAAAAGTTTTTTTCAAAATGGAGACTTCATATATGGAAAGCCGTTATAGATAAATTATTTTTTCTATAATTAATAATATTATGAATTTCTTTTTTGAGGAAGGGGATCTATATTTTACTTCTTCAACCCAATCATCTTGGATGACTACAGTAGAAAATTTAGATCCCGCAAAATATAAATTTTGAGATAATCTAATGATTAATGATGCTAATCCCATGATGAAACTTGAAGGTTCACTTGGTGAGCTTGAAAATCAATGATATATAGTAAAACAATAAAGAGAATCTGTGGAAGATTCATTAAAAAATATTGAGAGACTATAAGTTTAAATTAACTGACTAAATGAAGTAGTAAAATAACATTCAACATATTTTGGAAGATCATAAGATATAGAAGAAAATAATCTCACAATTGATTAACTATAAGAGGTCATAAATGAACATACATCCATAATGGAAAACAATTCAATGAATGTTGAGGTAATTGATGAAGAAGACATTACTCTTAAGAGTAATCATGAATGTGAATCAATCTCAATGGAAAAAATTAAGAATATAAATTTTGTAATATTCTCATATGTTGAGATGCTTGATATTTCTAACAATAATTATGATGTTGTAGAGAATGATTTTAATGATAGAAAACCCAAATTCATGAAAAAATATGAATTGGTTGTAGTGCTAAATCATCGAGTTCTGAAAATAAAATAGGCCAAATAAAAAAATATCGATGTTGAAAATATCATAAAGCCATGTGATGTACTAAAAATGAAATCCTCAAATAAAACTAAAATGATTATTGAAAACAATCCTCATGTATCAAATAATTATCAGAATTAAAACAATTTTTTTATGGAAGGGGAAATGATGAGTAATAGAAGTGACAAGTTAGTTCCTCTAATGAAGTATCCATTTTATAGCTTTCTAGGTAACATAATGTCAGGTTATGAATAATTAAGGAGAAATTTCAATAAGGTAAGTGATAGGAGGTACAAAATTAAGAATTCATATTCTATAATTTATTGAATATATATATTTATGGATATTATTTTCACTACTCTATCTTTGGTCATAAATCAATTCATTACATGTAGAAGAAATGTTAAATTAATTCCTACAACACTCAAAGGCAAGACAAAAATCTCCAACTAGATGCGGTTTTAATGATAAATAGGTTATGACCGATGGATGAATAATACGACTATAATTAACCAATACCCAAGAAAAATAGAGGGTAAATAACATATTTACCTTCAATATAATCAAATATTTCATTGAATAAAAAAATAATGTTGAGAAAAACATTCTTGTATATGTCTCTCTAAATTCTACAAAGAACAATAGCACATGGTTTTCCAATACCGTATGCTCATCCCATATGATTGAAAATGAATATTTATTTAAGAATATTTGTTTAGTTCTACCATGATGGTGATTTGAGGGTCAAAGGTAGTGAGAGCACAGAAATTTACAGTGACAATCTTAAGAAAAATTATGATCTTTATGTTGATATTTTTCTTCAAAATCTCATGTTTGTGAGTCATCACAATGAATTTGTACCTCTAGTGAATTACAATAAAAAACTCTACTATATAAAAGGAAATACTAGGAATTTTCTCAGGAAAGACTACAGAAGAGATGAAAATTTATATCAGGTTTACATTAATGAATATTTTTTCCTTATAATTTGTGAAGAAAACAAATTTTTGCATCAAATGATGGGTCACATTAATAAATAATACATGAAAATTTTACCATAGATGAAGATAGTCAGGGATCTAACATCTCTGAAATTTTAATGGTAAATGATTTTGATGCATGTATACGAGAGAAGTCAGACTATGGATTAAATTTTCAAAAGAATAAAATGGAATAAAATTTCTATTGATGTTATCCATACAGTTTTATGTGGGGTGATAAATGATTCTGGATCATATAAAAAAATTAAATTGTTATTTTCATTGATTTTACAGTAGTATTTCTTGTGTGATAGTTAGAAACATTAAACAACAGTGGCTTGATTTCTTCGAAAAATATCGCCAAATAGTATAGAATTATACTACCCACATGATGAAACATATACTATATAAAAATGGAGGGGAATAAACATCCACTGAATTTAAAAATTACCTGAAAAAACCCGGAACACAATATGAGGTTTCTATTTTAAAAAAACCTAAAAAATATAGTTTTTGTGAAAAATAATTTATTGTTGAACAATATGTCCAACACAATGCTTATTGATAAAGGTTTCCCTCACCATTATATGAAATAGGCCATTCAATATGTAGTGTATACCAAAAACTGAACATGTATTTATATGGGTGAATCAAAGACACTATATGAGTTGTGGCGTATAATGAATACCTATTTTAAGTGTTTTTAGGTTTATGAACGTAAATGTTTTATCAGAAATGAAGAATTATATGAAGTCATGTATGATGATGTGGAAGTTAATGGAATATTCCTTGGTTATTCAATACAAAGAAAATCTTACAAATCCTTCTATAATAATCATCATAGAATTATTGAAATGAGTTATGTAATGATCCTTGAATAGAAGTCCCAAAATACCATAAGAATCTATTATTATGGTATGATTAAAGAATAGGATGATAATAGAAATTGAATATATTAAAATATATTAGTGGATGAAGGCATGAAAAATGATAATTGGTCACAAAATGAGATTAAATTAGATGAAGAATCAGAAGAAGAAATGATAACTGATGAAAATTCATTTGAACATCAAAGGAGAATAGAAGAGATGAAATGGATCAATCTAATCAGATCCGGGATTTTATGAAACCAACACTATCATGAAAAATGATAAATAATTCATAATATTCCTTCCTATAAATTGTGTAACAAGCCTCATTTTAAGAATCTATGATAGTTTAATCATGGTTTAAAGCCATGAATAATGAACTCGGATAGATTGACAAGTATTGGACATGGGATAATTTCATTATACATTAAAACAACAATGTTATTGGAACCAAATATATCTCCAATTTTTTTGATGTGAATGGAAATTTTATTATAAACTAGTCAAGCCTAGTTGGTAAAATCTACGTACATATTGAAGAAATTGATGTCAAAGAAACATTTTTCCACTAGTCAGGCACGATTTGTTTAATATATTAGTTTCTATGACAATCCATGGAGGATACAATTTTTATAAGATGGTTGTCAAAACAAATTTCATAAATAGAGTTATTAAAGAAGAAGTATACATTAGAAAACCAATGGGATTTCTAATTGATAAAGATGAAGTAATGGTTTGTAGATTAAATAAGGATCTCTATAGTCTAAATTAGGAACCGTAATCATGGTATTCTCATCCCGATACTTATCTAAAGATACTGGATATTAAAAAATGGATATTTATACAATAATATCTATGTGATGAATTGAAAGAAGATCAATTTATGGTGCCGGTGTATGTGGATGATATTATTTTGTGTAAATGAAGATGTGGATCAGTTGATGAATTTTCAAATCATATGAAATCCAAATTTGAAATGTCTATGACAAGGGAACTATGTTATTTAAAGGGGCTAAAATTAATTATGAAGAATGATTACACATTATATAAAGGCTCATCCATAAACATTTCATAATCTTTAGTTAAATAAATAATTCACATTTAGGATCATTTCATGTTTATAGTTTTAGAGAATTATTTCTCAACTATGAAATTAGATATCATTATTAAAAGGTATACAATTATACACTATAAATGTTTTCCCAAAAATAAAATTCCATAAATAAGACAAGAGATACATTATTGATATAAATCTTTTTTAAATACTTAAATTATCCTACCCATCCTTATACATAGTGTAAAACATTTCAAAAATAAGGGATGATCATAAAATGATCAGTAAGGGTAATAAAATAATGAACAAAAATATTAGTCCATAAATACATAAAAAATATAAGATCATTAACATACCTCATGAAATCATAATTCCTATGAATGACACACAATAATCAAAAATCTTAAATTTTACTTGGGGCATCCACATCACTCTTATATTTTTGGTTTTACAACTACAAAGGGAGTTATGTTTGGAATACCGATTAAAGTATATTAAATAAATATATAAAGAGAAAAAATAATCTTTACATCCATCACATTACCCAAATAATTGGAGGGATATCTCAGGCTCACCCACTATAGGTTTATTATGGAACCAACATTATATGAATACAATGCTCAATAACCATAATATAATAATAACATATGAACAAGAATAAAAGAAGTTTAATATTTCCACATTGCAATCACAATAAATCATTTCATGATATTGACATAATTAATAAAATCTCAAAACTATTTTCAAATCCAAAATACTTAAAAAGGTAATATGGTATTTAGTTTCCATTTAAAACACTTCATCTTTTAGAGGAAGCAAAATATAAAATAGTGCTCGCGGTGGCGGAAAGGACTTTCTCACTATGTAAGTTAAAATGAAACTTTCCCTTAGTTGTTCAGTAAAATTATACCTAAAAAAATATTCCCTTTTAATGTGATTAAAATTCAGAGGGGTTTATATAGATCATAATTACAAGTCATGTATAAATCCAATTATGCCTCAATGAAAGAAGATTGAGATGATGTCCCTTACCTTGAGTCTGACTTCTCAAATATGTTCCTTGATCTTATGGAATAATAAACTTATGTAAATTTATACTTGCACCAGATACTATTTGAAGTTTATAATTCAATTTCATATCCCTTATTACCACATTATAATAAATTCATAATTATTTAAGATAATATCGTTCATTTTTTCAATAGTTGGTATTTGTGTCAAAAATGAACCTATTATAATTACAAATTGACCATGTGGTCAAATTTCCATTATCTATAAATTGTTTTGATGATTTAAATATCATATATATCTAGTGTATATGTATTTATAATAGTCCATAACATTTGGATATAATAAATTAAAAGCATCTTTCATGGAGATGGTAGGCCGTACGTACACATGAACACTACCTTCATTTTTTTCATATTTAAAGGAATGAAAACTAAATGGTATATGGGTATATTATAATTATAGTATAATATCATATTTTATATAAATTACATAAGTTCATTAACAGCATATTTACATGTTGTATCTGTGGCATGAATGATTCAAATCACTTTGAGGGGGCAGTAGTCCGCACTTCCTCAAATGAAATTATCTAATCTACCCATTATAGAAACCATAATGGTATAATATATATGAAAAGTACAGAAGTATAGAGAAAATATAAATATAATATATATCGCATATAAATATTGTTTCATCATAATGGCCACAATGAGAGGTGGTACAATATAATGATTCAATCAACATTTTGTGAGGCAGTAGTTCGTCATCCATAGAAACAACATGTTCTTAATCTATTAGATGGAGGTGTGAGTATGTGTACATTTAATACTTATAATAGAAACATCCTAGTACATATAAGATATTTTTGTTGTTATTTAATAAAACATATAATAGAGAGTGATGAATTTGAATAATCGAATGAAATGCTAGAGAAGACGATACCTCTTAAAATGTATAACTCTCATTGATTTGACTCAGATGGAATTCTTTAATTGAATTATTCCTAGGGTGATGATCCTAAAAAATATGGGGATGTTGAGAGATTAATAGAGAAGATTTTGGATGACCTAAGGGGCATGAGAGGTGTGTGTAATGGGTTGGACACTACTGGAAATCTCACCGTTCTCAACGCTTCTATATCAACAGTTTGTAAAAACTGATTGAATAAGTCCCCTTTCCCAACGGTTTGGCCAAACAGTTGGGAAAGCCCACTTTAAGGTCACTTTTCCAAACAGTATTCCAAAACTATTGGGAAAGGGTATGGATTTCCCGATGGTTTGGCCAAACTGTTGGGAAAATGGTACTTTGTGGCCTCCTTTCCCAATGGTTTGGCCAAACCGTTGGGAAAGGGTATGTATTTCCCAAAGGTTTTCCCAAACCATTGGAAAAGGTCCCCAATATACCAACCTAGCCTCTAAAACCCCAAAATCAAAAGGACATATACCAATAGTTTTCAAAACCGTTGGTATTGGTCCTTTTATTTTATTTCGAATATTCTTACCGAGAAAATTATATAAATAAAATTTTAAAATAATTATGATAATATATATATATATATATATATGCAATTATAATAAAAAAAGTCATGTTAGGTTAGTGGTTAGGTCATTTAATGAAAAACAAGAGGTTCTGGGATCAAATCCCACCAAATGTTTTTTTTTGAAATACATATACCAAAGGTTTTATGGAACTGTTGATACAGATTTTCATATTACCTATACAAATGGGTTTTAAAACCGTTGGTATAGGTCTATAGCAACTATTTTCCAAAATCCATTTGTCTAGACCTAGGATTATATACCCCTAGTTCTCCAAACCGTTGGTATAGGGTATTTTCCAGTAGTGGGTGGTTTTGGCCTTTTGTTAGAGGGATGAGGGTCTCTTTATGAATGATTGAAATTATGATTTTATTATAAAAGTATATTTGGTTTTAAAAAGGTCCAAAACTCATTAAATTCGATTATTTTATGAATATAAGTGAAAATAAAATCATCCAATAATAATTGGATAGGTTTTTGAAATTTTTTAATCCTTATAATTTTTATTTAATACTTTTGTACACTTAATATTTTATAAAGCATTTAACACTTTGAGAATCAAAATAGTTACCCAAACATAACAAATATCCAAATAAAGAGTCATTAAAAAAATTTAGATGTATTATAACCATTTGGAATAATCATAGGTTTTTTTAGAATTTTATAATATTTAATAAAATATTTAATATTTTAAAATAATAATTACGTAAATTTGGGCACTCTTCATATCATGACTCTCTAAAAATATATAGAAAACTCATTAATACTATAAAAATTATTTAATACAAATAAGAACATGTAAATATCATAAAAAATTTCTTGTATTCCTTAAAAAGTATAAGAATGAATTTATTATAATATTTATAATCTCTTTTATTTTAATCTTTCATTAATTCGGTAATCACTACCTCACTGTTGTGTCATACATATATTTATTCATATGATGTATAAAATTATAATGAAAATAAAATGATTTTGGAAATATTTTTAAATTTATAATGACTATTTTTAGTATGAGATATCACTTATAAAACTCTATATAATTTTTTTTGTAAATGATATATGTTTATGTAATGTTTTCCTTAAATTTAAATTAAAAGTAATTAAATGTCATTATCCCACAAAAGTGGATCCAAGATGTCCTCAAATCGAACCAAATAACCCCATGGATAGACATATATCATCTAATAGGGTTAGTACATGTTTTATGGTAATATTTTGTTATTATAATATTATTTTTTTCTCTTTTTATAAGTTTTACAATTTAACCACATTAAATAAAATATTTACTAAGGTTACAATTCATAATGATTAGAAATTAAAGATACCTATTTAAAAAATTAAGACGTCCTGATTCGAAATGTGGAATTAAATTTTCGAAATTCAATTCACTGAATTTTCAGAAATTAATTTATAATTAGTTCTCGTAGTCAAAACCCAAAAGCATGTTTTTATGAAGTAAAAATTACCAAAAGACTGATATATGTTTACGTCCAATTTCAAAGTAAAATTACATACAATGAAAAAATTAGGATTAAATGATAAACATATAATATAATTAAACATTAAAAAATTTAAAGGGATAAACAAATCATACTAAGAAATTAGATAAAAAGAGAGTTTTTAGTTAAAATGCATTATTTTTTCTCTATTCATTAAAATTGAACTTTTTCAGAAAAAACAAAAAATTCACCCAATGTGAAATTTGATGACCTGATTCTAAATAAGATGTGTATTTTTTCAAATGGCTCATATAAAAGTTGAAAAAATAGATTTAAAAAAGGGTTCCCATCAAAAGGCATTAAATCATCCTTTTATAAAATATTAATTTTTTCTATAATTAAAATCAGATTCATTCTTATATTAATCCTTTAATTTTTTGGATAAATGTAAAAAAATTAACTTACTTTTGAAATAATAATGTAGTTAGTTATCTTCAATCCTGGAAATACAACGGTTATGCGTTAACTACTATTTAAAATATTAATAATATTATTTTATTTTTTGGGTATTTCTGAATGTTGTGTGCGATGTATGATTTCAAGTAAAACTCTTCATGAATGTTGAGTATTGTATAAGACAAATTTTCCTATTTAACATAAAATAAATATTTTATTAATAATGATTTATAAAAATAAAAAAGTATTTTCTTATAAATACCTGGGTTGTAACATCCATCACACCTTTTGGAAATTGCATCCTTACAATTATAAAATTGGGCTTGGAAACATCATTGAATGTTCCACATCGGAAAATGAGTCAACAAAACTATCACTTTAAAAGAATGAATGAGAAGTAAAAAGGTCACCCCATATGACAAAAACAATGATTCTATGAAAATATGGATATAAATGGGAGACTAATCTCATGTTCTAATGGAGAGTGATAAAAAACATGATCTGGAGAATGTTATACTCCTGAAACCACAAACTTGTGATATGTTAAATGGTATTTGATTCCCCATTTTGAAAAGTAAACAGAAAACATGTAGCACCCTAAACATTTTATCGTATGTTTCTCTTAAATAAAAATTATTCATTAGATAGCATATAATTTCTAAATCAATGAGCCTAAATGGAAAAAACTTGATTATTTATAGAAGATATTCATAACCTATCCATTAAACTTATATTTTCTTGTTTGTTGATTTGAATTTTGAAAATCTGACATAACCGGTTGTGATTTAGTGTCTGATTGAATTAACATACTTTTTGGTGAATATCAACCTACCCTTATGAATAGTATCCTACCCTTATGAGTAGTAACATACAATTATGAAAAGTAAGAAGACTTTTGTTAATGAAATCCATAACAATGAATGTATAAATAAATTTAGGGACTTTAAACATACAGATAAATATTCGTTGTGTTTGTACATTTTTATTAAATAAAGATATTAATTAAAAAATGTATTTTCCTATATAGAAAATAGTTTTTGAAAAATGATGTATATTTTTGGATTATACATGTCGAAAAATGGAGTGGGTAGATTTTTGGTATTTTTCTGAATTACATCAATTTTAGAAGAATAGTAAAATACAATAAATTACGATAAATTCAATATATTTGATTTATTGCATCATATGTGGTTAATGGATGATGTAAGCTTACTTGGTTTGAACTCACATGCCATTATTACTATTTTGATCTCATTAATCATTAATATTAATAGTATTGAGAAAAAAATATTATATTATTAATTAAAATAATGTAAAATCCCTCCTTGCCTCTAATTTATTAACCACCCTCACCCCCTCTTCCTCCCAAACCACTCATGCTTCAACACATGCCTAAATTCTTCTAATATAACTCCTTAACCTCTTCCCCCACGTCCAAAAACTATTGGTCTCACTAAAAGGGAAAAACAAAGGCCGTATGGAGATTCTCAAGGACGGGTCCTCAAGAGGTGAACCTCTATTCCTTTGACTTCAAATTTCTTCTACAAAGATCCATTATATTCATCTCTATTATAACCTCACCTCATCTAAATTCCATGATAATTATAATACCTTAAATTCAATGGATTTTCCTTTTAATAATGGAATATCTCATCAGCATACCTATTTTTCCATTCCTATTATACTATAAATGAAAACACCATCCGAGATGTGTTATTTTATCACACTCAATTAGGGCATGTTTTCAATTTGCATTACCTTCTTCTATATAGGAAATGAATCCTTATTAGTGTTGTAAAAAGATCATAATATATATATTTTATCATGTTTATTGTTCTGCATTCATTACACACTCATAATCTGTAATACTAAAAAAACCAAGTTCATGGTGCACAAAACAGCATAGCCAAATATATGTGTTTGTCATTAACTCATCGAATGAGTCAGACTCAGGGTATATAACCAAAATCATTATAATATCATTCATATCTCATTATTATATTTAATAATATATATTAATAATTATGGATGGTTAATCACATTTCCAAATAAATAATATTCATGAATACAATTAAACAGATCGTGAAATCCAAGGAAGAAAATGCTTCGAAGATAATAACATTTATAATAATAAACCCATAAAAAAGATAATTAATGAACCTAGTAATGTTATAACATATCAACTAAATTTTTATGAGGTTATTTAATTATAAATTAATTCGGATAAATTTTATTATTCAGGTCGTTAAGAAAAATCATTAACACCTTTGAGCATATGGCAAGGGATCCTCTCTCTACTTATTATGCAAGAATCCAACATATCTATTGTGCTTTTATTTTAAATTCCTAAATACATGGTATGATTTAGAACCACCCCTATAATTCCCTTATAAAATATAAATTATGGGATACCTATTTACCTCTCATTAATCCCTCAAAAGAACACTTGTTACCTTGCTAAAGTGTTTTAAGGTGTTTCTTATCTCACTTTTAATTCTGTGAGATTTCCATTGTTCCACACTTATTTTTTTTATGTGTTATAGGTGTGCTCACATTTGTCATATATTATTTTTATTATATTTATATTCACGTTATTAAATTTTTAAATATAATGGTTATTATGATTTGATCCTATGATTCAATTGATTAGATTGTGGTAAGGGACTTTCTCTCAATAACCATTTCATTTTGACTAACTTTTTATTGTACATGTAATAAAACATATGCGGTGTACATAATTCCAATTTGAGATAAATTTTTATTTCATGTTATATTTCTCCTAAATATCCATATTCTCAAATCATTTATATGTTTATTGTCTAAATTTTATAACATCTTACATATGGTGCTTTTTGGAATGATGTCTTAACTGTTGTAATATTTATGAATTTATATCCTATACTATATAAGGACATTGAAAGAGCATATTAATCATTTATTAAATCAATGTGTAAATAATTGTTTTGAATTTTTGTGGTAGGTTTTTCCTGATATAGACCCTAGATGCATCAATAAGTCTCACGAAACAAATCAGTTAGCGACAAAACCTTCGAGTTTGTTTCCAAAAATCAAATAGGTTTATATCAACAGAACAAAACTGTTTTAACAGTATTATGGTATCATGTCCCATATACATGATTTCCAATTAATAATCATATTTTTTCATTCATATTAAAAAATTACTGTCTAGGAGGTTTTCACTATGACTAAATCATTGGATGAAGTTTCATAATAAGTTTATTAATTTCATGTTTTATTCCATTTATTCACAATGCAACATTGATTATGTCAATTTTTTTATGATTCTCATATTGATGAATTCATGCTTCCTCTATTCATAACCATTACTGTGCATTTTATCTCACCCCTTTCAATTTTTTTACCTTCAATAGGTTATGAAGAGGGGATAATTTATTGAGTTTTTGTGGATGAAATTTTTAGTTTTTTTATGTATTGTATTTTGTAACCTTTTTCAATGTCATTTAAGTTATATATATGTATATAGTTTCTTTATTACTACAAAACTGGTATTTCCTTCTTGATTTCATTCCTTCTACCCAAGCCAATATAACATGTAATAAATCATCTCCGGTCTATTGTGGTTAGGTGTTATAGTTGGTATTAATGGATGTTCAGTAGAAATCAGGAAAACTGAATTAGAAATTTTTATTAGGGAAGAAATACATAAGGTTGTGTTTGTGGATAAAACCCCAATAGCATTTGAGTATTTTGATATGGAATTAATTTTGTGAATATTTCTAGAAAATACCTTCTTGTTTGGATACAAATAAATAGATTTTTCTTTTGTACAGATGTACATAGGAGCGAATACTCTGACAAGGAGTTTCGGGCTTGTCCTATGGTTTCCTGGTAAAAGAAAACATGACATGATTCACTATTAAAATTGCAACTCACAGGGGATATTCTTAAGATAATTCACACTTTCATTACAAGTCATTATGAAGGATTTTAAAGTAACTATTTCCTCAGAGAAACCATGTTAATGATATTAGTTATTCATAGAATTTCAATATATGTTATGTGATTTCTTATATGAGATTCATAAACTAATATAGTTAATGCCATTATTTATAAATTATACCTAAAGGATGAAGGGTAATCAATAATCATGGGAAATGTAGGGATATCCCCACATAGCTATTCAACACAGCCAATGCTTGAGCAGACCAGATAATGACGATTTTGGAACAACATACTCAGGTTGTGATGAATAACCATGCCACACCTTTGTTAGATAATTTCATGTGAATGAAGCCCCATGTTTCAATGGGACTACTAATGCAATGTTTTGTGAGAAGTGGATCAATTACCTTGAAAATATATTCAAGGCATCAATATGGAAAGAAAATGAAAAGGATGTGATGGAAGTATATTGTCTCAAGGGAGATGTTGATCAATGTTTTTCTTTGATCCATAATACCACTGAAGTTGAATAAATAGAATATATATAATAGAGTACTTTTAATGAATTTTTTTTAAATATATTTCCCTCAGGAGAAACGAACAAAAATGAAGATGAAATTCCA